>JANVCC010000059.1:839126-1118126 GCA_025345505.1 Todiramphus chloris collaris
TGCTGTTGTGAAAACTCTGTCCTTCAGAGCATGAGCAGGGAAAGCAAGCCAGTAGCAGTAAAAAAGTAACTGTGCTCTGTACGCGTTTGTTTTTGCGTAATCACGTTGACAAAGGTGGGCAAATCTGGTGGGGTTTTTGGGGTATTTTGGATACAAGGAAAGCAACCAGAGAATATTTTTAAGGGAGGGTAGAAAGATTCTCCTCATTTTTGGAAGAGAAAGAGCAGTATGAAGTTGTCTGTTGGGTGCCTTTGGCTTGTCAGAGTGGTAGGGGCTGCAGTACAGAAGAAAACATCAGCAAAAGCATCCCCAAGGACCTGACCCAATCGGTAATAATCAGACGTGTGTTTGGGGGGCGTATTAAGGTTTCCTCATGCAACAAATGAAATAGTGTTGCAAAACTCTAATCGTAAGGCGATTGCAGAAAAAATGTGAAGGTTTCCTCCAAGTGTTCTTGCCTGCTGGGTGCTTTGCCCAGGAAAGACTGAGACGAGATATTTTGTTGGTATTAATTCGCTGAAAAAATGAGGGCCACCACTTAGAGCCACTTTCTGACCAGCAGACGAATAGCTGTAGATAGGTGCTGTCGTTAGGACACAGTCCAGTTCTGAAGTGGAATGCCCGAAGGCCAGAGATCATGCTGCTTCTGGGCCCCTGCCAGGCCTCAGCAGGGCTCTGGCAATATTGGCCCTTTCTCCCGAGCAAAAGGGTACTGGGGGCTCTATGTGGGGGGGGAAAAAAACCAGCAAACAGCCTGTATATTTTGCAAACAATGACTCCTATAGTTATGAATATAGTTATTTCCCAAAGTAACCTAATTCCTAAGTAATGGTCAATAAGTGAATTACTAGCTCTAGAAATGGATTTTTCATCCTCCCCTGAAAGCACCGATGGCACTGACTGAAACACAGTAAGATTCCACAAGTTTTACCTTAAAATAACTGCAGTTATCAAAATAATAGCATTATTTCTAGTATCCCAAATGCCATACAAAATGGAGTTCTAGCCTGTCATTTCTTCTTTGAGTAGTCTTTAATGTGGATTTATTATGGGAGGTAGCAAGACTTCTCTTGCCAGCTTTGGGCGGTTGGACCTAGACTGGACAGAAGCTTCTGTATTCAAGAGTACAGCAAGGTGTAGGTTAGGATACTGCTTGATATCCCAGTCTTAGGTGGGAAGGGCTGAAGGATAATGGAAAAAAAGATGATGCTTTTGGCCAGATGCACAGGGTGCAGTGAAAAAGCATGTGCAAAAATGTGTTGGCATCCCACACTGTGTGTAAAGTTGTTAACATTCTCCTGTCACCATCCGAGAGCTCCAGCGTGTTTATTTCCAGACAGAAGACAAAACACTTGTGTTTTAATCCCAAAATTCATGATTCTTCCATTTTGTTTCTGAAGGCAGAAAATGAGACCTGAGCCCCAACCATACTAAATAGTTCATGAAATTGTGCAGTAGATTAATGGCTCCGTTGTCCATACTGGGATATTAAAAAGAAATCACTATTGCTATGAAAAGTTAACCCTGTGTAACAAAGCAGTCTATCAGTGATCTTCACTCTTTCTGATGTAAAGCAGAGTATAAACAATGCAAATTTTGTATGAATTTTTGTATGTATGTATTCTGTAGTAATTTTTATGCTGATAAGAGCTCATCTGCATTACGTGTTTCAAATTGCTATATACTTTAAATGCACTTCAGTCATGCATTTCTAGACGTATTTGCATAGAAGTTATTTATAACATTAGTAGGGGAGGTGGCAGTTTTGAGAGGCAGAAAGATACCTGGACAAGTATGGTTATTTCTTTATTGTTACCAGGACACATAATTAGCATAAAGCATTAGCATTTGTGTTTCCCTTACTGACAGAAAAAATAGTTTAGCATAAAAGATTTCAGAACAGTTTTTGAATGTTCCTGGGTAAATCACTAAAAGCATCCTGCGATCTGTCCATCATGTGGGGCTACTTTCAGGGCTAAGACTTCATGCAACATTTTGGAGGCTGTATTTATTTTCTTGTTTTTTGCTAGTCTAATGAGGATATCACGTTTATGACTGAAACTTTGAATTCTTTCTGTTAGTTGTGGCTTCCTTGTTAAAGCTTTCTACTCTTAGGAACTGGAAGCCCTTCCCCATGATCTGGAGGGGAAAAAAAAATAGGTGAGACTCAACAGAGCACTTTTTGAAAGGTTTTTCATCTGTCGAGGCGAGCATTCAGCCAGAATTTCTAGTGGTTGTGACGCTACTGCCAAGTAATGTTCACTGGTAAGTACAGGGTCTGCTTAACGGATGGAGGCTGTGGGATCTGTGGGATTTGGTACTTGATCTATATCAGCAAAAACGTCAAAAAGGTGAACACATCCCAGGGACAGTGTTTCTTTACCTGCGTTCGGCTCTGGCTTGGCATTTGCATCACTTAGATACAGCAGCTGAGTATCTGTAACATCCGTGATGCTATGTAGGGTCACCCAACTTATTTTAACATTTATTTTGTGGTTTTAATAGGTAATTGGAAATGCTTCTCTGTAGCAGTTGTCCTTCTCTTCCCCTCATTCATTTGATCTGTTTGTGTATTTTCTGTTTGTGTGCTCATTTAAAAGGCAGCGATAGCATAATGATGTAAATGTTCTGCATTGGCAATAAAGAATTGAGACAGCATCTCACGATAAGTTTAATCATACTTTAAAATGCCTAAACACTGATTTCAGAGGCAAAATTACCTCATGTATTATTACAATATAATTTGGTTCAGGAAAACTAGTTACCTGGTTAGAAAAAAATATGACTTGGGAAGGGCAGAATGTACTTAAGATGTCAAAATCCTCTTAAATAGCTGTTTGTTTCATGATGGCAGACTTACACAGGAGAGAACAGCATGTGATTTGTGATGGCCGTGTATTAATAATGAAGAGTAAACAGATGTTCTGTGGAATGGATTTCATGTGAAATCTTGGATTTGTTTAAGGAAAGAAAACAGGGTTAATTCCTCATCTAATATAAATCATTATAACTCCATGGAGAACAGTAATATAGATGGTGAATCTGTAACCGTGGAGATATTTTTAGCATGCAGCAGAATAACAAAAACAACCAGACTTACTTTTACATAATGAAGTTGTGAAGTATTTAGTTATGTGCCTTTTTGTTATTTGCTGTGCCATAGTCTTTACTTTCTAATTTATTTATTTTGGCATGGTTGAGAAGTTGATTCTGAGTTCAAGATTATTGTTACTTCAAAGTAATAGTTCAGCATTTGGTATGTGCTTGTTTTGACTTGTTTGCTCCCTTTTGGATGTTTGCCTGACTGGTACATCTAAAGCTGACACGCTGTGACCCTTATGTATTGTGCTGAGCAACCCTTTCCTTCCGGGTAGTATGAGACAACGTGCAAGTCTTTGCTTTGGTCCTAGTTAATCAAAGATTGAACTTGGTAACAGCACATTTAGTCTGAAAGTTTGCATTTCTGCCACTCTTAAGTGCTCTTCTTCTATCTGGAATTCTTTTTTAACCTGTGTAGCACATCAGCATTGCTACTATATTGTCCTCTAGCTGTATTGGCTACCATTGATTAGTTGTTGGAAACAAATGCAATTCCTGTAATAACTGAATAAAGAAAGCCCTGCAGCTACTTTCAGTCCATCTCAGTATAATAATTTTGGCTAAAATGCAAGATAAATCAGTGCTGATTTAATTTAATTATGACCATACAAGACCCAGTGTGCAAGGGCAGAATGACTGCGCAAAGGAGCGTGGCACCACTGCTGCTGTGGCCACCTTCTTGGGGATGTTTTATGTATAGTGCATAGAGCTGCAAGCGTACTTCTGTTAATGGAGCTGAGCATCACCTAAAGTGTACTTTGATGTATTACGTTAGATGAGAGAGAGCAAATTTTGGTCCAAGTGTCCCAGTCAGTCAAAGCACTGCTTAATTGTTTGCCTGGTGGAATTCTACAGACCCAGAGGTGTTTTTGCCACGTCCCCATTTGTCAGCTGGATTGGATATGCATGAAATGTATAGCAATTACCTGCTTAGACTGTTAAGAAGATTGCTTCCTTTGTAGAAAGAATGAAAAATACTGCTTTTTCTTGATAGCCAGTGATAGGTTTTGTGCCTGGGAAGTGAAATGGTATCGCCTCTACACAAATGACTTCAGTACAGCTTATGAACTTCCAGCCATTAAGCAGAGTCATTTAATGGTGCTGGTGTTCAGGGGATTCTCAGTGTAGTCCTCTTAAAATTGAGGACTGGGGAGCACATAATACGTGTACTGGAGTGCAGTGTACATTCCTGTCTGCTCTTTTCACACACCCTTGAATTTAGGAGTGGGCTGACATTACAGCATTATGCTCTGGTTAGCTGTAAACATCCCAGGAGCAGAAGCAGAAGTGCAGGCTGCTGTGGCTTTATTATGAAGATAGTGTCATTTAAAGCATTGTTGAAATGAAGATACTTCAGATTCATTGCACTGTCAGCTGAAGCCCAGATACCCACAGAGGCTGCCTCCGGTACAAGCACAGGCTTGGAAGTGGAGGAGAGGTAGAGTGTGGGGGGGATGTGAGGGGGGAAAGGAAAGGAGAGAGAAATCAACAGATGCAATAATGGAAAAAAATCCTCCAGAGGTATCTATGGTAACAGTTTTAAAAGTAGCCTTTATCTAGATGTGCTGGACACCTTCTGTATTGTTTTGGGAAGAATTCTCAGGCTAAATCAGATGAAGGATATGGAATGCCTCTGCTAGTCCTTCTTTGCTGCCTTTCATGTTTGTACATCAAGTCAGATTAATGTATTTTATTTTCTGCTAACACACACAGCTCTCTCGCATCCACATGCAGCAGGTTCATTTTTAGCTTGCTTCTTTGTCACCTGCTCTGTATCTTGGCTAGTATGCATTAAACTTCCCACCTATAAGGAACTACAGATTAAATCAAACCTTGCAACTCTGTCTTATTTTAAAGTTGGGGGATCACTTACTCATGTGTTTGGTAAATAAAATGTCAACAATGTGTGGGTTCCTGTCTGTAGAAAGCAGCCAGCCGTTGTGGAACACAACATATGTGTATCCCTTCTAGACCCACATCTGTATATTCACAGTTGCTGCTTGTGATCAAGGCACAATTGTTTAGATACCCAAAGGCTGCGGGATTAGAGAGTCGATTAAAAAGCCAACCAAATAACGAGTTGCTTATCGTCCATTAGTATGTGTGACTTCTTATTTTCTTTTGAAGGACAAGCAATTTTATATAAGCAGCATGTGAAAATGTTAGTGAAAATGTGGCTTAGATTCTGGTGGATCAGATAATCTAAAATGTAGAAATGGGGAATAGGGCTGTTGGAGTTTATGCCAGCTGAAGAGTCTCGTCAGAGGAACCTTGACGCGGCACAGGCAGCGCACGTTAACTTGCAAGGAGATGCAAAGATCTTTGCAGAAGCTGTGTCTTCATATCTTCTATTTGCTAATAATATTATTTGTCTTCCTGAAGCACCAGAATAGTACTGATCTTGTAGGATCTGTGACATATTGAGGTAAAGAAGGTGTGCGTGGATTGGATTCTGTGATCAATCAGACAAGATGATAGTTTCAGTTTTCTTCCTGTTGTTGTTGTTCTCTCCGAGAATAAATATACGCATTAGTGCAAATGAAAGAGATTGTCATTCACAGCCACTCTGAAGGGCGTGGAGGGAATGTATTCGAAGTAGTTCTCCATATTTTCAGGGCAAGACTGCTCTCTGCCAGCTCTGGATCAGAAGGCAGTTGTGGCCATGTGTGCTGTTTGCGACTCGTGCCCAGCGTATAAACGGTGAGCTGCTGAGAGCGAACTGCAGCCCCGAGTCGCAGTGGTTCCCTTCCCGCTGGCTGCCTGAGCTCTGGCTCCCCACCCGTACAAGACCCGTTGTAAGCATTCCCTCCCCTTGTTTACCTTAACACACAGTGCTGAACCCTTTGGCTCCATAACAGGGAATGCCCACGTGCCCACGCTTCCGCTAGAGTCAGCGCTAAGTACACAACACTGGTGTTACCTCCAGAGTGCTGCGAGCTGCCCTGTACCACCAGTAGCTGCACTGCGCATCCAGGTACGGGTTGGGTTCTTTCAGGGGACTCTAATTGGATTAGCAAAATTCGAGCTTGATTAATTTGTCATTATAATCAGGTTGTTAAACAATTCATGATGTCTCTTGATAACCGAGGGAATGATAAATGGCTTTTTTTAAGGATTAAAAAATAACTGGCCCTGCTGTGGGCAGGAGTTGGGACCAGCTGATCTGCTGATGTCCCTTTGAACCGGAGCTATTGTGTGACCCTATGAAAAGCTAGTAGCACACCCTTCCACGTGCCGTGGGCAGATCTTAGCTGACGTCAGTCAGAAGGCTTCTTCAGAAACAATAAGCCCAGGTCATTTCACACTTAACCTGAATTTTTTTTGTCACTAATAAGTTCTTTTTTAAATGAACAAGTCTTAAATTGTCATACTGTGTCCTGAGGAATATGCCTTTCACCTGGGGCTGTAAGTTATGCTATAGATAGTTTATAGATAGTGCAATACTATAAAGTACTGTAGTCTCCAGTTGTAAAATAATCAGTGTCAAGCCTAGGAAAAGAACCCAGGTTTGCTTGCTTGTAAAGACAGTTTTTAAGTGTGGACAATTAGGAGAGCAGGGCTCGGGAGCTCAGTTGCATGGTAAGATAGTCACGGTTGATAATGTCAGCTTGGTAAGAGACTGAAACCCCAGTGAGTTTTCCAGGCTCTGTTGAGTGTATCCTGAAAGTTGAAATGGGGTAAATGTGTAGGCTGGTAATAGATGGCCTCTGCCTCCCAGTGTGATCAGGTTACGGAAAAGTCAGACTCTTTTCTAAAGACATTGGAGGGTAGAAGGGAATATGAGCTTTTCTTAACTCCATTTGCCACTGGTGTATTAGAGTAGGCGAAGAGAAAGAAAAACTGACAGTATGTTTTTCTTCCTACATAAAGCATGAGGAACATTCTTCTGCTGCACTTTATTATACAAAAAGTTAATACTGACCCTTTTTATGTTTTTTTTTCCCTTAAAAAATACACACTGCAGACAATGATATTTGCTTCTGTTATTGGAAACTTATCCCTTAATAGCTCACTTAAAACATTGTGTTATTCTTCAAATATCCTTTCACTATTTAAAATAAAATCCTGTGTCACTAGTTTGCTAACAGCAAGTGTTGCCTTCTGTTTTTCTCACAGCATCTCTAAAAATACCACTACTTCAATTCCATTTCTACAGACTTCTTTACAGTACTTCTGGGTCTTGTCCCTTGGAAATCTTGGGGACAGTCTCCCCCCAGATAGTAACAATAATGGATTTTCACGTGTTTTCCAGCTCTCGCTTACTAAAGCTAAAAGCTATGTGAGAGTATGTGGCGTACCTGGAAGATCCTATTTGGTTGGGTTTCCTTTTCTGTTTCATTATGAGGTTTAGCAGTTAGTAAAGACTAACTTAGTAATAGAGCTGGGTCTCACTGGAATGAAATACATTCTTTATTTCAACAGTACTTACAGACCTTTCTCCGTAACGCTTTTCTTAGTTCTAAGTACTGTTTCGTACCTCATGATTGCTGTTGGTGAAGCCTTGGAAAGCTAGTTTTTACAATTATTTCCACTTTTAAAATGCTGTTCTGAATTATGCAGATGTTTTTTGTTCGGTGAGGTAATAGGAAGGAAGGGGTAGAAATTCAGAAAGCATTATTTGCGTTGTTACATAGAAGTATGCATTTTTAAACAATGTTGTTTATTTTTCCTTCCTGGGGAATTAATTATGTCTGTTCCATTGAGAACACTTGTCAACTGAAAGCTCTTAAAGTTTTACAGTCAAGTAATTAACAAGAGACTCAGATACTGTCATCTTTGTTAACGGTTTTATGATGAATGTTACTTAGTGTAAAATTACCTTGCACCATTTCTATCCGCGTGGTTGCCGTGGGAGTTTATCCTCTTTGCAGTCAAAGACAGTAAGCATGGCTTGCTCTTTGTAGAGCAGGAGGGTGTTTGTAATCCAGTGCGGGTTGAAATCACAGCAGCTGAGCTCCATCGCCCTCCTGATGGATGGCAGCTGATAGAAAGCCTCTCAGAGGGCACCTCCTGCTCCATTTATTGCCAGCTCCCCTTCCAAAAGTAAGAGATCCTCTGAAAAGTGCGTGTTGCTGCGTGAAGAGGGAATGTGATGGAAATACTCTGGCCAAATGGTACCCACCAGTTTTCATTAAGTCTCCGTAAAGCAATTTCTGCTTTGTAGGAATAACGGAGGATCCTTTGGGATCAGGCTTAGGGATTTTTTTTGTGGTGACTTCTCTCTGAGGACACAGTTTCTGCTGGTGTAGAACAGGAAGATGATGTAGTATGAATACATCTGTGACTCAGCTCATTTATATGGGCATTGTCACTACTTATTTATGGTGAGTTTCCTTTCCAGATGCTATTTATTTCACTGAGAGAAAAGTCCTTTGGTGAAGCCATGGAAGGGATGCAAGTCCTGGAGGAAAAACCTGCAGGTATCACTGAGCCACAGTTCTACATGTGAAACACCCTTTTTTTTCCTAGTTAAAGTCTTGGACTACCTGTGTTGCGTACATCTTAATAAAAAAGAAAGTTAACCATACCAAAAGTGCTAAGTTAGCAGGTATCAAGCAGCTGCTTGACTCTTGCACATGCTTAGAGGTGTGTGGGTCTGAGTTCAGAGTGTTTCCTGAACTTCTGTTGATACATAGCTTACTGACTCCTGTGCTGCAGAACGTGAACATAGTTATTCCTGTGTATTTTATTCATCTCTACTTGTACCATTATTTCTGAAGGCAAAATAAGACTTGGTGGGACAGTGGCTTTTGACTCGATGCCAAGGGTATGTGAAACACTCGAGCCATCACTGTAATCCACAGGACCAGAGTGCAGTATTGATTGGATCCGAGCACTCGGGTAAACGGCCCGCCTGATGTTTACATTAATAGGAGTAGGGAGGCACTTTCACAAAAGATGTATTTGGCCTTGGCACGTCAGGATGGTCTGTACGCCAAGCTTCTTTGCTTCTTTCTGCTGCCACTTACCCTGCCTTCTCTGCCTGTGCCAGAAACCTGTCTCAGATGCCAAGCTTGCCATTTGTGCCCATCCTCTGGCTGCTCTAGCTCAGCTGCGTAGTGATCATCGCTACCTGGATGGCAGCTGAATTTTAAGTTCAGACAGGAGTTTAAATGACTTACTCAAGGCTATTTTGGCTCAGTTGGAATTTTATTTTATTTTTTTTGCCTCTTTAAGTGACTGTATCCTGGTTTCTGATTATTTGTCCCTACTTGAGCTTAAGTTGTTTTTAAAAGATTTTGTAAGGCACTTTTCAACCCACTGAGGAGGAGGGGACGTGCTTTCACACTCCTGAAGGATTATGATGTAAATAAATTGTGAGGTCAGGAGTTAACTCGTAAGCCATAGGGCTCCCAGTTGCTATCCTATGTAAGGCAGTACTCTGAACTGACTTTCTGTGCTTCACAGGGCAGTCTTCTACTGAGAGCTTTAAAATGTGAAGTGAGGAGGATGTATTAGTCACTCTACCAACACTGCCCTGACTCAGCAGTGTTGCCTGTTTACACCGTGGGCAACTGCAGTTCATTATCCATAACAAGCTCATGTTTATGCTCTTCTTCCTAGATAGATATTTTTGTACGTATTGGCATTTACAAAATAAAAAACCTATTTTTAACAGATTGGAAAATATTTTTAATTTCTTAGCACTTTTGTCCCCTACTCCTTCTCATCCGACTCTGTAGATTTACTTTTTTTAACGAGTAGTTGTTGTTGTTGAAAAGGGAAACAGATAGTGATACATGTGACAGCAATTGATCACTGAGACAAAACACAATTGATTTCAGGATGTGGGGGCTCGGGAAGCGAGACATGGTGTCTCTCTATCCCATTCCAGCAGGTGGGAATGCCATTTCTGGGAGTGCAGAGCTAAAAACTCCGATGCTGGGTTTGCCTTGTTCCATATTCCTCAATTCGCTCAGCCCCACCCTGCCATATTCCAGGGATTGTCCCGGTTAGAGGACATTTAAATGATTGTTAACATTAATTAACCTTGTGCTTTGAACCACTTTTTGGCTTGTAGAAAAATCAGGATGTGCTTGACAATTAGCATGACTGGGCCCTTAGAAAGGGACTGGCATACCAAACACCAGTGCCTCAAACGCTGCTGCTACCAGATGCTGCCTGGCTTGCTTTTTACTCTCTGCTCTGGATTATTTCTTGAGGAAAGGTCGGTTTATACTTAAAAAATTCTAGAAGTTCTCCTTATGGTGATAGAGAGGTCAAGGGCAGACTGAGAATTTAAGGGTTTTTTTTTTGTTTAGTTGGGTTTTTTGTTTGTTTTGTGGTGTTGCTTTTTGTTTGTTTGGAAAGAGGTCTCGATTTCTACCTTAATTTATACCTTTCTTATCTTTTCCTGAGTTAGTGGTGTTTCCATGCAAGAGAACACTTATTTAAGGTGCACTTTCTATGGAGTTCAGTCGTCTGTGCTTTTAGGGCAGCACGTGTATAGTGATTGTAATTTCTGGAAGTTGAAAATTGGGATTTGGGCAATCAAAGTGAGTATTCTGAAACTCAAGTCTGGGTAAAGCTTCCCACACTACGCTGCCTCACATTCTTTAGTGTTCTTTCATTGTAGCTGGCAAGAGGAAAGAAAGGAAAATGCTAAGTATGTTCTCGTTCATATGGCATTAATTGAAATTCAAGCATATGGTGTCAAAAAGGTAACATCTTGCCGAAAGTTCAGGTTTACTTACTAATGTAAATGAAAATACTGGTATGAAAAGGGCTGTAAAGCTAGAAATGTACAGATGATCTCATTATACCCAGCACAGCTAAAGAAATGGGACAGACAAAAGATGGCTTCTGACATATTTTACAAGCCTGTGTTCTGAAGCTGGATGGTATGGTTAAATTGTTTTGGTAAATTATATTTCTGATAGTATAGCACCGATTACACTGAAAGTACACCTCACTGCCTTGATCATAAATCAGGGAATCAGTATCATTAAGCAAGTGCTTAAAAATTGCAATGGAGCTATTTACTTATGGAATATTTTATGGTTCATAATTGACTGGCTATTAGGTTATATTACAGCAATTGTAAATATAAAGCTCTCCTCCAATGAGAAGATCTTTGCACACACGTACAGCTTGCGTTAAAGGAAGAAGATGGTTGTGTTTTTACTACAGGGCTGCTGCTTTCTAGGGCTAGCCGTAGTTAAAAGAGAAAAAAGCTGTGATTCTTCACATATTTCCACTTATATTTTATTAGCTGTAACACTATGATAGAATATCTCACACACTGAAATTATGCAGCTTAATGAATTTCTGCCATTTCCAGTCTTCCTCCACGCTTACGTTCCTGTTCTGGGTCTCTGTACTGCTACTCTGCCAGCCCCTCTCCCTGAACAGCTAGCACATGGCTGCAGCTTGGCTGCAGGCGTGTACAGCTGAGCACATGCAGTCTGGGGCTTCATGAAGTGCGGTCAGCACTGCAGGACGTGGGAAGAAGTGAAGTCTGTAGGTGGGGTGGGGGAGAGAAAAAGATACAGGTGGGATGGGAAAGGGGAATTGAAGGGCGGAGAGGGGAGTACTCAGTGACTTACATGCTTATATGTTTTTTCTTCCTTTAATTGATGTCTTGGAGGCACGCTGACTAAATGGTAAATCAATGCTTTTGAGTAGGAAGCAGTTTTTCTCCTTAGGTATAATTTTATGAATTAGCGTGGCCCGTGGATTTAACAGGCTGCTCAGTCTGCAGATAAGGAAGGCACCGTAGGTAAATGAGGGACAGGTACAACACGAGGGTTGTCACCAGGGTGCTGATGACCATAATTGTGAAAATGAAGGGACCTGACCATGACTCTGACAGTTAAATAACACCCATATTGAACCACACCATTTTCAGTATCAGTGTTCATGTTTTGCTCGGACACATTGTTATGCATTTTAGTTTGCTGTGCTAGCTACAGGATGTTCCTCTGGTTGCTCCTCGTGTAGGTCATGACAAACAGAGAGATCCGTGAGACAGATGGAGGCTGAAAAATGGAGATGACAATAAAGCAGTGGAAGTAGATCTCAGCTCAGCATCATGTTGATGCAAATGCTTATTTAGAAAGCAAATAAGGTTTTAAAATAATAGCAGGTGATTCATTTTGGTAATACACGCTGCTTGGCAAATGCTCTTTGAGCTATTTCAATGCTGTATTCTTTGTTTTCTGTAATTCAACAAAGCGTTATTATTTTAATCCTGACTGCCAAAATACAACAGCAACCTACAAGAGCTTTAGGAGAATATTTTCTGTATTTGTTTAAATTTATCTCATTTAATACTTTGAACAATTGACTCTCTGAGGCATCAGTCATCGTTGTATTATCACAGCATACCTGAATGTGAAGCTCTGGGTGCTCGATTGTAGCAGGTTCTGAATGTACCATTGGATAGTAACAAAATCTGATCTGCAACCGATCTGTTCTTCCTGACTAACAGGCTAACAGACAGAGTGTAGTGATTCATGTAGGAAAGGGTAAAACCTACATTTTAATATGCAAAAGGATCTAATTTAGAAGAGCTTGCACAAGTTGTCAAAGCCCCCACAATGAAGAGTTAACAGTTCCTACTCATCTGCAATGAATTCTATTCTAAAGGCTTCATTAAAGAAGGAAACTACAGATGGTAAATTATGGTAACTGTGAAATAAGTTTCCTCAGGGGCACTTGGAAACCTTATAGTTTTCATTTCTTATCAGGGGAAGTGATGGTCAGTGTCAACAGAAAGCAATTGGTACTTTTTGCCCGTCTCTGCAATTTCCTGGGCCTGACTGTGGCATTTTATTGGGGTGTGGGGTGGGTGGAGTGTAGGGGGGTTTTGGGGTTTGTTTGGTTTTGTGTGGTGTTTGTTTGGTTTGTTTGTTTTTTAAATTAGATGAGAAGGCAGAGATATTTGTCATTTATTCTCTCTGGAAACTGAGTAGTTTATTTCCCAGTAATTCCTTCTATTAGTCTGGAATTTAACCCGTATAGAAACTAGGATATGCCAAATGAGATGCATTACTTCCTAGGGTGGCAGGTAGTCAGCAGGACTGTGTCTGGGAATAGGGTGTGCATTTTGCTCTGTAGGGACATTGCTGAGACTTTAACAGGTGAATCACTGTTTGTGACGCCACAAGGCTTTAGGCCGTTGATTTGCATGTGCAGGGCACGTTTGTACCTGATTTTAGTATTATCATCTAACTTCTACTTTTCCAGCAAAGCACATTAACGCTGCTCATGGATACAGAAAGCTTTTTGTGTTTGGTTCAGGTGTTCATGTTATAAAACAAGTGGCTGTATAGATGTGATATAGCAGTGCGGGCACGCGTGTTAGAATAAACCCCATGCAGAGGAGTGCGCGGGGCTGGTGTGCGCTACAAAGATTCAGCAAAATGCTCGTACCTTTTTGTCATTCTTCTTGTCACTTTGTAGATTTCTGCTGAACAGCAAGTAAATGACCGTAATAGTTCAGTCATTTGGGAGCTGAGTGATTCAGAGGAGTGACCTCGCTTCTTTCCATTGTTGTTGCTTTTAATGTGAATATTCTCGGTACAGTAGTAGCAGTGATGGCTATTCCTCCCTAAGAGAGAGCATCTCTTAGCAGTGAGTATCCCTGAAGTCATTCTTACAACCTCCTCAGCCATCTGTCTTTGGAGCTTAGCAAACAGCTTGGGCTGCTGTTGTTGACCCCGTGGTGGGAATGTGTCAGTGTTCACAGATTGTTTTGGGTTTTTGAGGGCTGTGGTGTTTTGTTGCTATTCTTTTTTTCAATAATAATAGTACGTTGGGGTTTTTTTGTTTTTTTGTTTGTTTGTTTTTCAAAAATCCCTCTTAAATGGGACGGAACAACTTCCTGTGCTGTGGTTACTGTTGGGTGACTGTTCTTCCCACTCTGGCAGTAGAAAAGCAAAGACGGCTAATGGATGCATTACTTAGCCTAGCTTAGCTCAGCATAGTTACTCCACAAAGCAGACTGTGATACTACTGATGTTTGTATAAATCCAGCATTTTACTGATACGTGTGTCTAGAAACAGAAGCTTGGAAAGGTTTTGGCCTTATTCTTCAGGAAGTGGGATGAATGGAGCATATGGGCCACTTCATAAAGGTGGGCTGGCTTCAGACTGCAACGGAGCGAGAATCTCCGTATTGCCTTTTTCCACGCTATGAATATTTTGTGACAAATTAATGAAGTAAAAATACTATCTTTTTGAGGAAGATAGTTAGATATAACTGAGATCTGTTTTTCCTGTCTGAATAAGTGCCTTTTTAATTCGATTACCACCAGAATGATCTCTGGGTTCGTGTTTCTCTCGAATGTGAATTGGTGTGTGAATGACCAGCTTGGCTTCCACTGACCTCCATCTTTCCAAATAAGAGACTGTGTAGAAAGCCCCCAGCTCTGGGGTTTGAAGGAATGAAACACCATCAACAGCAAATGGAATTATCTGCTATGGGCAAACGGAAAATGCAGCAGCAGCAGCCAACTTGAGTAGGCAGACATCTACCAAGAAGGTAGACCTAGACCTGTTCATTCACACACACACTATCACAATCCTTGGAAAAGTGCTGATCCTTCTCGCAAATGTAGGGATGCCATCTGTTCCTTTTTTGAAACAGCCTTAAATCAGTGGTTCTGTGCTATTCAAGATACTTTCTTGATGAGTTTTTAATGGCGTGACCCATTTACTCATTCTCCCATTGCTTCCGGTGAAAAGGGATGATTCATTCCTTTTAACAAAGACAACAAAAATGCAAAATGCACTTACTTGGATTCTCTGCAGAGCGTCCACGCTATAAATCCATGTGAAGTGGATGTAAGGAAGGCGTATCAAAGAAATTCCTATTGCAGTATATGAAACTTCTTCTGCAATAGCAGAGTACTTTTTGGTCCAATGCCAAATCAGATTTTAAGTAACATCTCAAGGGTAGAGCTTCATTAAAATAGAAGGATTAAACCATCAAAAGTTCTTCCCAATGATGTCAGTCTCTGTGAGTCTGTGGTTAACTGGAGCAAGTGCTCGTCCGAGGCCAGCCTCCTGTCCTTCACTCTTCAGGTGTGTTAACACCACAGTCACATCGTGGGAACCGTCGGACTGGGTCACGTGCCTGCATTCCAGAAGGGATGAACACAGCATGGAGAGTTGTCCTTCCTGGATGTAGCCTTTATTTATTCAAGGCTTTAAAGTTGTGTTTAGACTACAGGTTGGAGCGACGGAAGAATGCCAAGATCATTGTGAATGTAGTTTTAAAAAGAAAGATAGATCCAGGCCTCAAGGTCTGTGGTTTGGTTTGGTGGTTGTTGTTGTTGTGTTTTGGGTGGTTTTTTAAGTAAATAAAATAATAGTAAGGCTTGATTGTTAATTATTTTCAGCGTTCTGTGGCTATGCTGAGACATCCCAGCGTTCTGGTGTGATGAGTTTATTGTGAAATCATGTTTAGCTAAATGGTGTATAAAGCTGCTGTGCGACTGCAGTGTTTATCCTCAGAATCATCTCTTTCAGTGGTGGACTGCCCAGTCTCACTGGGGGAAGCACAGGCTCATCTTTTGTTTCGTATGAAAATTATCTGCATGCTCTAAGTGGTAATGAATTGCTAGGTGGTTTTCTGAAATTCACTTCTGAATGTAGATATCTCAGCTTCTTCCTTTTTGATAACAAAACTCTTGATTTAGCTTTTACACAAGTGTTTGATTTGCACCCTTTCACCTCACAATTTTGTAACTCGTTAAATGAAAAAAATACTTGATCACACAATTATTTTTTTTTCTTGGTGAAAACTTGAGTTATCTACAATAAATGTTCTGTGAATGTGGAGAAAGCTGATGACCCCACGATGTCTGTCTGACCACTTCTGAAGGTACTGCTTTAAAAAAAAAAAAGATAGCAGCAGCAGCTAGTGAAATACTGCATGAAAATGTAGCGTTCCCGAGTACTGCCTGTAAACACTGATGTTCCCTTCCTCGTGGAGTAGGCTGTTATTAACGGTGATGTTGTGAACCAGGGGGCAGATCTTCAGTGCTGTGGAGACTTTTGTGGTCTGTCTGCTGGTTTCTGCATCAGTTTGCCAAGAGGAGTGCAGTACCACATCCTCCTCTGTTGAAATGGAGCTTCTTCATCTGCTTCACGACTGAAGTGGCCAGTGGAAGCTGCAGAAGAGATGTTTTCAATCACAGGTTTCTGGTACCCGAGCCAGTGAGGAGCACGTGTGATAGTTGTGTACGAGTAAAATACTGTAGCGGGTTTGTGAAGGCATTTTTCCAGCTCTGGTCCCGGAGACACTGGCTTGTATGTGTGTGCCTATGGCTTTTGATCTGAGGACATCAGAGATGTTTATCACATGCTTTGTAGGATCAGTGTGATGGAAATCTGTTGGTTTGTTGTTTTCAGTTTGCATTCTACAGAGAGATCTCGGATGTGTGCATGTAGGGATGTAACTGGATTATGGATGTCCAGCAATTGGAATTTGGCAATACTGAAAGATAAAAAGATAGATTGACTTACTCTGGATTGTCTCTCACATTACTATTTGCCCAGGTTTGCAGCCGTTTGGGGTTCATAATAACTCAACAGAGTTGAATGGAAGTGTGTGAGGCGCTGAGAGAGCACGGCCCACTTGTGAATACAGACATGATCATAAATACCAGTGCTTTTATACACATCTAGAATTCATCCCATAAAATACATGCTCTTTTAAATAGAATAATCTTACAGAAAGCTCTCATACTGCGTGTTTAAGCTGTTGACTGCTTCATTTATATGTGGATAGAGAGAATTTCTCTTTTGTTAGCTGAAAGTAACAATGCCCAAGACCCCTTTTTCCCCCCTATCTTTCACAAATAGTGGGTTTTTTTCATTTAAAGTTTTCACTTAGATTAGTGAAACCTGCATAAATATAGTGCCGGGAATGGCTTCTAAAATTACCTTTGTTTAACCTTGCAGGAGAGCAGCTTGCCTTTGCATGCAAACCATATTCCTCTTCTGTCTGCAGTTCTTGCCTCTTTCATGACCCAGAATGAATGCCAATGAAACTGTGGTGATTGACAACAGTTCCTCAGTGGAGGATGTAGTAGGTTTTTGTTTCGAAATAGGAATTTAAATATAAACTTTTAAAGGCTCCTAGGCTTCTCACCCTCTGTTATTTCTGTATATTCTGTTATTTCTTTTGCTTTACAATTTGAGATACTTTTCAAATGTAACCAGTGCAGTAATGAGTTGTAATCCATATGAAATTAAAATACATGGTTGCTGTTGAACTAGCTCAGCTGCACAGCAAAAAATGTAGGGTTCTGTCAGAGAGTGTTGCAGCAAGGGATCTTTTCATCCTGAAAAAGTGAGCAATGTCATAGAACGGCAGGTAGAGGATGAAAAGATAAAATGCCGAGATCTGAAATAAAGAGGTGAGAATTTTAATGGAGTTTGGTCTGAACTGGAAATCTGAAAAACATGCCAGTAGTTTACAGTGGTGTTTAAAGAGCGAGATGGGCAAGAATAAAATACAGAAAAACCCTTGCAGAATACAAAGGGAACTGTTGTGTTCTAAGGACTGAGACTACTGTTGTTGTCTTTATAACTGAAAATACTCATCCCAGTACCGAGTGTCACTTGAGAAAGAAACATCTATATGGATTAGATTAACGGTGGATCATGGAACTCATGGCTTGACTGTGTTAAGGGAAAAGCAAGAGCATGGGGACATTTCTCCTTCCCGAAGTGACAAGGTCTTGGTCAATCACAATGTCTTTTTTTCCCTATGGAAATAGTACTGGGGCTACTTAAAAATATGTAAGTTAAATACTGAAGAGAACCATACCAGCAAGATGTGTGTAAAACATCGCATTTTGATAATTATTTTTTGATTGGTAGTAAAAAAGGTTGCTTTTAATTAGCGCTGAAACCAGGAGACAGAGAAACATGTTGAGGCAAGTCTTACATTTTCTTCTGGAACTTTGCGTTTTGAGTAAATCCTACGAAAGAGAACCTGAGAGTAAGAGTGCAGTGAAATGTTTGTGTGCACAAGTGAGCAGCACATGTGGATAACACGAGTGCACATTCACACAGGCACCTTGCACGTACTCAGTGCCTGGGGAGATGTCCGTTGTAAACACATGGGTGTGTAAGGGGATTTATTTTTCTTTTTTTTTAAGCTCAGTCCATTTGAGGAAGATTTAAGACCTTCATTTGAAATCTGGAAACTTTAGTGGCAGCTGCAGCCGCTTCTAAATCCCCCCTTCTTAGACTTCTGTGGGACCAAGGCAAGTGAGGGGCCAAATGGACATCCAGGTTCACACACTGCTGGATGCTGCGCCCCCAGAGCTCACCTCTGTCCAAATCTCCCCTTCCATTTTAGGGTTGATTTTTGTAGTCTTGCCTTAGACAAGAATGCTTATGATGTAATTGGCTTTTTCTCTAAAACTATGTCCCAGTAGAAGGGGGCGTGGATAAGGGATGCTTGCTGATGTAGGAGTCCAGGGTCATTGTGTCTCATGTTTGCAGCGGGCTCGGTAGCGATCCTCAGACTGCAATTATGAGAGTGGACTTAGCTGACAAGCTGCTGGGGCAGTTCCAGCCAGCTGAGTTTCCTGAGGTAACGTTAAGCTGGTTTTTTCATAAGAGTTATCCAGCAAAAATAATTTCATGTATCTGGTATATATTTTGTATTCCAAAGTAAATCCTGAAATGCATTGTCATGCCATCTGTCAGAAGCTCTTCACTATGTTGTGCTGAAAGAATAAGCTTTTTCAGTAAAAAGATGAAATTCAGTTCTTCTAGACCCGGAAATATAATCGAGCAGAACTTGGAAAAAAACTGGCAAATTCTACTTGTGGTACCAAACATCCTGGCTATACAAATGGAAGCTTTCGTTACTTCACTGCGTTGCAGTTCTGAGAGAAGGCAGCTGGCTTCTTGGGGTGTCTGAAGCAGTATATCCTGCTTCAGAGTATATCCTGTTCGTACAAAGGACACCTTTAAGGTGCTGGTTTTTACAGGGATAAAAATGCCCCGTCCTAGAACGCAAGTCTTTTCCAATCTCTTCTGATTACTTGTGTCAAGCACCAAAGCAAGGATGGAGGGCCTCAGCATCAGTGCAGCCTAACAAAGGAGCCGGTGTGCCCTCACACCTTTGCTTTCTGTGTACCTTCAGGAGAAGCCTGGCCACGTTATCTGTGGACTCTTTCAGTGAGGAGAAACTGTTGATGAAAGCAGGTATCTCTGATGCAATCCTAGTTAAGTATGAAGGATGTTTTAAGCCCAGTCGCTTCTTGCTTTAGTGAAATCAAGTAAGAGGGAGCTTCTTTGCTGGCATCAGCCAGCTTTTTTCAGGAGCATTTGTCTTAAAAAGCACCAAGTCTCCTCCTAGACCTTTTCCTAGTTTTTTTCTGTCACCTCTTCATTTTGTTTTCCTTGTTTTGTGAGACTCGTTTCTTTTTCATTCACTTTCACATATACCTCATACTGGGCAGTTGCACATTTGCCTTGGTTTGTGGTACCCATGGTTGTGTAGTTCTCCATAGTCTTCGAGTTGCTAGAGGCTTAAGAGTTGTTGGAGCTTTACACAGTCTCAGGCATCTCCTCCCATAGTGGGTCTTACTGCTATTTTAAATTAGGTTGCAAATTATTCTTCTGCTATGGGACACAGTATCAGGCTTTTGGTTCCTCAAGCCTTTTCCAGTCCTTTCTTTGTGCTGGATATCCTTCCTGGTACCCTACTTGGGTAGGTGGGTACTCTACTTGGGTAGCTGCAGGTGCAGCTTTATAGCTCCAAGTAAGGAATCAGAAGCAGTGAAGGTAATAGGGAACACTGTCTCCCTCAATGCTCTTTCTTCTCCTTTTTTATTTGGGTTTTTTTTTGGTTTTTTTTTGGTTTTTTGTGGGTTTTTTTGTTTGTTTTTTTTTTTTAATTTCTTTTAGTCCTGCAGGTTTTATCCTGTTTAAGCTGTGGATTCAGTCTTACACAACTTTTTTTTCCTGCATTTTACTATGGGCTCTATGTTGAACCATAAAGAAAAAAGATATATTTATATATGTGTGTGTGTAATCTGTCCAGGTTCCCCTGTATAAATGAGATCGGCCGTAATCATCTCATACAAGATGGCTGTTTTGGACAGAAAAAAACCCTCCTTTAATATTGCTTATGATTCACTCACTTAGGTTCTAATCTAACTGCAAAGGATGCATGATGTTAACACACAAAGCTTGCATACCAATGGGTTACTCCATCTGTACAACGTGCACTTAAGTCTGACTAGAAATGAGTCACCGTACAGACATGTACTGGTCCCAGTTAGGTGGCTGTGTCTGGTTACACTTGCCTGCTCGCCTCCCCTTCAGTGTTGGATTTCCTGAGAAGAAGGCAGTTTGTTCATTTGATGGCTATAGTTAAACCCCAGCTGCTGGCAGTTGTTTGCTGAGCTGTTTCCAGTGAAGGATAATGCGTTACGTGGGGGTTTGTCAAGTGTTTACCAGAATGACGGCCGCGTGCCGTGCTGTACGTAAAGGATGCGCGCTAGAAGCTGAAGCGGCAAACAGAGCAAAAAGTTTCAAGTTTGTTCTTTCTGTACAACGTTAATTCTGGAAGTGAAGATCTGCTCAGGTTTCCCTGCATCTGCAGTGCTCTTCAAGGACTGAATAGAAGCAGCACGCGAGTAATTTTGTCTTCCTGCTGCCCACCCGACTGTCCCTATTCTGTGTGTTCCTTCCACTGCAGAAACAGCGATTGCTTATGGCTTTCCTTTTTTGTTTCCTGGAAGAGCCTAGCAGTGTCTGGAGTAGACTGGGATGCTACACTTCTGATACAGGCATCCTGGCCTGTGTCAGCAATAGCGTGGCCAGCAGGAGCAGGGCAGGGATCGTGCCCCTGCACTTGGCCCCGGGGAGGCCACAGCTTGATTACTGCGTTCGGGTTCGGGCGCTGCAGGGTGAGAAAGGCACTGAGCGGGTCCAGAGAAGGGCAGCGGAGCTGCTGAGGGGTCTGGAGAACATGGCTGGTGGGGAGTGCCTGGGGAAGCTGGGGTTGTTTAGCTTAGAGAAGAGGGGAAACCTTATTCCTCTCTACAACTGCCTGAAAGGAGGTTGTGGTGAGGTGGGGGTTTGTCTCTCTTCCCAAGTAGCTAGCAACAGGATGAGGGGTAATGGGCTTAAGATGCACCAGTGGAGGTTTAGATTGGATCTTGGGAAAAGCTTCTACACTGCAAGAGTGGTGAGGCCTTGGAACAGCCTGCCCAAGGAGGGGGTAGAGTCACCATCCCTGCAGGGGTTCAGGAAGTGTGTACACCTGGCACTTTAGGACATGGTTTAGTGGTCATGATAATGTTCAGCAGGCAGTTGGACTTGATGATCTTGGAGGTCTTTTCCGACCTTAGTGATTCTGTGAGTTCTTTCTTATCAGGCTTCCACCGTGGGAGGTGTCAGCCTTCCTTAGTACTGCATTGACCCTTGTCGAGAACACACGCACAAAATTGTAAAAATGAGGACGATAAAGATTTTAATTAACCTGCTTTGACTTTTAGAACCTCAAGATTGAGTTTAGATATCCAGTATAATAATGGAGCCAGCACATTTCTCCTTACATTAACATCAGCACAGACAAAAACATTGTGTCATGCTTGGCAGTTTATTTTCAGTAATGAAGGTCTTGCCAGTTTGAGACAGTCCTAAGTGGATGAGTTAAAGGCACCTGCCTGCTTGTAGGAATTGGAAAGAAGTGACCAAGTAGCTGATGCACATTAAATGAATATATGCTAATTCTACACAGGGGATGTAGAGATGGCTCTGCCTCATTGCACACGCCTGGCTTTTCTTCAGTGATTGGCTTTTAGTTTACTTGCTAACATAAGGAAAAAAGGAAGGAAGAAAAAACCCGTCCCAGATTTCAAAGTAGATGTTTTGGTGTGGTGCTTGTACCTGTCACCAAAGGTTTTACACAGCTAGGCTCATTTTTCTGATTGCTGTGGGGTTTTCTTTTCCCATTAGTTGAAGCATGTTACACCTTGCCTAGATCTCATTAGTTTGCAGTGGCAATGTTCAAGATCATTGCCAAGAACAGTTTATTTCCTCAACCTATTATTTCCTTCATATTCTTCTACAAAAGGGAAGTTAGATGGTAAATTGGAGAAGAGTTCCCTGAATGAGCACTGAAGACCTGTCAACGTATCAAATATAATTGAGTCTGCGAATACGGATACAACACAGGTACACTTCCCAGCCTGTTTGTAGTAGCAGAGTGACAACTGAAAAGCAGAAACAATATCCTGGGATATACATAAATTGCACTTGTTGCAGTGTGGGTCTACAGGTCATTAAGGCATGCTGCAGACTCCTAATTTCAGTGATCTTGGAGCTGATAATTAGTTAATGTGATTAATTGTGGGAAAAAAAGGGTTAACAGGTATTATTCCCCCACTATTCTTACTCTTAAGAAAGTCACAGGCAACGTGGCTAATGTCAAAGATTTAGGGGCTTTTGAGCTATGTGCATCAGAGGCACTTCTGAAACACAATGTCATTGCTATTCCTCTCACAATATTTGGATTCTTATTTCATTGTGCTCCTCGTTAGGAAACTGTGAAGCAATCAAGTAGCATAAGCCCAATGAAATGACTCATTCCATTCCTGGGCTGGTAGGGAGTAGTGGCTGTGTAAGCCTGGCTGCGAAGCAGAGCCCGTGCTGCATAGCGAGCAGTCTCGGTGTGGCGATGACAAGGCACTGAAAACCAGAGATGTGTCAGCTGACCATGGAAAAACAAGCACAGCCTCATTTAGCTTTGCTTTTTTTCTTTTCATGCAAATGTAATCACAAAGCAATCTGTAGCTTTAGAACTAGATGTCACTGTATGGGAAGAGACCAAAAGGACAAAGAAATTTAGAAATATTATCGTCTGTAGTTAATAAGGCTGCCCTCTCCTTCTGCCTTCTACCTTCTTTTATTAGAGCTGTGTCTACTTTGTTCCTTTACCTTGTAGACCTTTCCAGCCTGCACCTAATTCACTATTAATCTGTGTGCATTGAGAATGTTACGCTCCATGCTAAGAAGGAGAGAGGGGTGCTGAGAGAAATGGCTACTAACTCGGATCTTTTGTTGAAGAGAGTGATTTTTGCACTCTGAATAGGTAGCAATGTTTCCAGGGATGGCAGGGCTGTGGTGGGATGGATTGCTTTAGTTTGGGGGAGCAGAAGTGTAGTGCAGTTGGGGTACCTTAGACCAAGAACTAATTAAAGCGTAAGAGAAGGAAATGTATTTTCCTCATTTCTGTGTAGGTGAAAATGTGACAGCAGAGCTAAAAATGAAGTAGCCACTTCCAAGATTTGACTAAAAATGTCAGTTCTGTAGGTTAGGTGTTGCCCAAGTGAAGGCCGGAGTTTTAGTATTTTATCTATGATCTACTCACCGTGGAAGAGTTAGACTGGAATAGATCATGTCTGAAAACAGGTTTCTCCAGGACAGCTTTGCTGGCACGATGAAATTCCCAACAGTTCTTTGGAACCGTTTAAATTTCGATTCCGAAGAAGGGACTAACAGTGGCAGTCATCAGATTATTTTCTCTGATTAGATGGAATTTTGTATTTCTTTCTAAAGGATTAAAAAGAAATCTGTGGAACATGAAAAATTCCAGCTAATTTTCCAACCAAGCAGCCTAACCTCATCTAGAATTGTAATTACAGCCCACCAAGCTATACGAAGGAGTTAGAAGGTTGTAAGGCAGAAGATGACCCCAGCAGGTATTGAGTTTAGCAGGAGGAGGATCAGGCTGCCAGAGGCGAGGCACATGCCAGACAGTTCTGGCAGCTTCTCAGTGGTTTCTTGTGATGCTGGACACAATTTCAGAACCACTCTGCCTAGAGCTGGGGTAATTTTTGACTTGGATTTATTGCAGTGCTGAAGAGCTGTAGAAAACTGTCATGGGGAGAGTGTCTCCTGCTGGTGCCTGTACTTCTTTTCATATTCAAAGCATATTCCTTTTATCCTCTGGAGGATAGTTCTATGCACCAAAAGTCATACCTGGCTTTGAAGTTCTAACTCTTGCACTTAAACAGGGTTGTGTTTGCTTTGTGCTGTAAGTGGTCACCAAGTGTAACTGCTTCTCTTGAGGACTCTATCACCATTTATCCTTCCTGCTGTGGCTTCTTACAGTCCTAACTCATCACTCCGGTGTCGTGACCATCCTCAGAGCTGTATCTTTGACGTGATATTGAATTGCTAACAAGATAATTTTCATTCATGCACAAGTGCTGAGCACTCTCAAATGAACAAGTCTCAAGGTACACATGAAAAACAGTAATAGCAGCGGGGGGGATGGTTGTTACACTGGCAACAGGACATGACTGATACAAAACTGATTCCGAGGTGTTTGGTGCTTGGATGGGCATCCTGTTTGGTTTAGGTGGTGGGTACTCGGAGGCATTAAGTTTCTCAGTGGAAGTTGCTAATCAGCTGTGGCTGTAGAGCCAGGAAACTGTGTAGCTGTGCCTTAGTGTCTCTTGCAGAGGGGCTGCTGTGATCAGATTTTCCTGAAACGCAGGTTATGTGAGATTGCAATAACACAATACGTTAAACCAAGTCCTGCAGTGACTTCTTGGAGGCAAGCAGCCCCTACTCCAGACTCCTGTGCAGAGTCACTGTTTTTAAAGTGACTTTTTAAAGTGTTTCCCTAGAGTGCTGTGAGATCCAGATGATAGAGGAGTGTCCAGCTGCTTGAGAACCTGAAAATAGTGGATAAATTGGGCAGTCTATTGTTCATGATCTTTATAAAAGCAAAGAAAGATGTGGAATATCCGATTGATCTGATTTTCTGTTTCGTAAGGCTTTTATAAACTCTTATTAATCTGCCTGTTGAATCATTGCTAGCCAAGTGAGAGGGTGGATGGAGGCAGTTTTGTAGATTCATCTGGAAATATGTGGGCTTTATGCTGGGTCAAATGAGGTTTGTAACTTCCTATGGTATATTATGCCTGGATTAGTAATTTTCCATACCTCCCCCTTACAAATGTATTCAGTTGCAGCACATTTTAAAAAAAAAAAAAAAAAAAATCTGTCTTCCTCAGTAGTGCGTGCAGGCAGCCTGTCAGCCGGGGAAGGATGCTCCGGGACTGTGGGGCTGGCAAAGGCATGGCCCAGGCAGGTCTGAAAAGGCTCCGTGGGCGGGTAAAAGGGGATGTGTAGATAGCACTGAAACATCAGAGGGGAGATGAAGGTACCCAGGTACTGAAAGGAGCAGCAGGGCGACTCGGGCTTCGCTGGGGTTTGAAGACAGAAGAGGAAAGCACAGCAGAGCCTGGGCTGCGAGGGGGGGTAGCGATTGCTTGGTTTAAAAGAGGAGCTGGAGAATGCTCTGCGCACAACTTTCCTACAGTTTAATAGGATTTATATTATTCATCAGTGAGGGTGTTACAGTGAAACCACAAGGGTATTTTCTGTAGTTCTTTTCTCATCATTAGTAATTAGAATGATATTTGCCTGTCAATATAAGTCATCTCCTCACTAATTAGCACACTACAGTGGTGCAGTTTGTTCGCTGAAGCTCAAGCAGTAGGACTGTGCCTGTGACTCACCCAGAAACACAGCTCGGCTCAGCCAGCCAGAGGTCTACGCCACAGTTTAATCTGGTAGCAGAAGAAACAGGTTAGTTCAGGAAGAAAAGGGGTTTGTTGAGTAAGGCTCCCAATAGTTCTGTCCAGTCCAGGCTCTGCTGACAGCAGCATCATTGGGTAATCTTTGGAAATCAGTTGAGTGGTTAGAAGTCTTAACTTCAGGCATTAGGGTTTTTTTTTTTTTCTTTTTTTTTAATCAATAATTGACTATAGTAATGACTTCCCAGTAGGAGTATTCTATTTTAAGTGTGCATTATGTTAATATGTGTATTCATATTCATGGGATATCGTAGGCAGCAGAAAGGGAACTGGTCTTTTTGCTCTTCTGGTTTGAAACTTCCCTGAAGTATGGAAATTTCATTGTTGTCTATTTTCAGTTCAGCTTTATGACAAGCTTATACTGCTTCCTGTACCGAAAACCATTTCTAACCCAATTCTTTCCATGGTTTGAATTTCTTGAGCATGAGCAGTCTGCTTCAGAGTGATGGGGAATAGATTTTTTTTTTTTTTAAACATGAGGTTTTGTTCTCTCTTTACTGCTTTTTCTTCATACTTTAACATTTCCTCTTCCTGGAAGGCTGCTTCTCTGAGAGCTGTGGGATCACATTATTTGTTACTCTGGTGCATGTGCTACTGCATTGTATGCTGCTGTGTTCCGTGGTGAAAGGGCTGAGGGCACGGGCTTGGTAATGAACCCTTGAAGACAACAAGGGGAACAGCAGTGGGGATGAAGAAATGTCAGAAATTGTACTGAAACTGTAAGTTTTGCAGCTTCTTAATTGTTGAAATCTTAGTCTCTTACCCTTTGGGAACGAGTGCTTTCACTTGATATCCAGTTGTCGCAAAATCTTCTGGCTGCTGGTGCAGGTCTGAGCGTGCAGCAGCGCCTGGGACCCCCACGTGCCAGCCTGACAGGAGGGGTGAGGGGGGAGCCAGGTCTCTTTGATGCTCTGGTTGCACGGTCTCGGTTTTGTAGCTCCCCGTGGTGGGTGCCTGTGACACTGATGGTCCTGCGTCTGCTTTGAGAATTTGAAAGGAGCGTTGCAAACCTAAAAAGCTTCTGAGGAGCAACAGTTAGTCTCTGTGTGTGATAAAAAGGGGGAAGGGAGGGTAGGCCAAAGACATGCTATTGCAGTAAAGATAACTTCTTAGCCATACCTCTCCAAAAGTAAACATTATTTCACCATCACGCTGTCTGTCCTCACAGGCAGGTTTTCTAGGTCTCCTTGTCCTCGCCCGATGTCCTGTTTCGGTTTGTGTTTTTCTGGGTTTGTTTTGTGGTTTTCTTTTTGTTTGTTTGGGGTTTTTTTTTGCTGATATGGCCAATGTTAGTTTTTGTTGAAGCAAAGTGCACAAAGCAGGACACAATCCTGCAGCTTCCTTGGGAGCGCTGCCGAGTACGGAAGGATCGATGGATGCCTTCCATAGGCCAAACGCCACTTTGTACACTCAGTGTGACATTTGTCTTTCCCTGGAAACATAACACGTTGAGTTTGTGATCCATATAACATGTAAATGCTTTTCTGCAAATAATACTGCCTAACTCGTCATTTTTCATCTTCTGGTCTAGAAAATACACTGCACCCGACGGGGCAATGGTCTTTAAAGAATTCACATGTTTATAATTATGCTAAACAATTAAGAGCTCATATGACACTTCTGCTTTCGAGATTAGAGGCTTTCTTTCTGTGCATTTCCCTCTTCTTTCATCATAGGAAATTATGTTGTGCTTCTCTAGTGGTTCCCATCCCAGACTTCAGTGCATTTTACAAGCATTAACTAGGAAACCTCGGCACTGGATTTTTTCATAGAGATCCTGGGTCCTTAGGGGAAATGGTTTCTTGATTATGAGTGCCAACAGGTTAAACAATTTCCCATATGTTGTCTAGCATTAGCCGGTGATGTATAAAGCCTAGCATCATTTTTATTCCCAGTGAAGCTAACACAATTAGTCAAAGAAAACAATCTTCCGTAGCAGAAAGGATCATACCTCTGTAAGGCTTGTCTAGCAGTTGAAATCCACCTGCAGAGGCTTGTGTGGTGATTATCTCGGTCCTGTTAATCACATCAATCATTAGTAGTGTCTGGTTTTCAGGATCCACCTTCTGAACAGTTTAGATTAGCAAAGAAAATAGCAACCCTCTCAAAAACTGTTTTGGGGGATGGATTTTTATTGTATTTCTTTCCCCCTAGAACTGTGGAGGGATTTTCGTTTCTATTGTGCTTTGATTTTATTTAAATTATTATTGTTGGTTTGTTTTCCTAAAGGTTCTTCTAGTTTTAAAGCGTGAAGAGCCACCATAATGTCACAGCTACCGTGCCAAATGAAACCAATCCACAGAAGTTATTTAAGAAAATCAAAATGTTACTTGATAAGAGTTATAAAATATATTGTAATCTCTTTCCATCCTTACTCACTGTGATCTTTCTATATATCCCAAAAAACTTGCAGAATTTGTTGTGCATCTGTTGTGCCCTTGTCTGCTGTTAGTGTCATTAGACTGTCTTCACCAACGGCAGACACTTCAGCTGCTCAGGGTGTGAAAAAGGCAATAAATACTGAGCCTGCATTAAGTTTTCCTTCTCTTTTGTTGCCTTTGTGCATTACTGGTAGCCAAAGAAGGTGCAGAGGAGGACGCGTTGCAGAGGTCTCTCTGTGGGCTCTCTTGTCGACAGCTGGAAACAGCCTGTTTGGGACTGAGAGTGGAAGATTCTAGATGCCGTCTTGGGAGTCATCACTGCATTTCTTCAGATGCCTTTGCCTGGCACCATAGCAGGGCTTCACGCAATGAGAGGAGCGTTGAATTGAAACAATAGATTACATTTTAATAATACTTGACCCTGAATGCACCAGAGGGATGTTTCTTGCTCAGTGGAGTATGTCCCTGGTCCCAGCCTTTTCTGCAGTTTGGGATGCTGTGGCACTGGCACAGCAGGACTGTCATTTAGCCACTTGGAATGCAAGTGATGTAAATCCAGCGAAACCCAAGTGGCAGCAAAAGCTTGCCTGGTCAGGCTGCATCTGCTTGCTCTTAATAAAGTTTTCCCATGCGGCGTATCTTAACTTTCTCAGTTTTGTTTGTGTGATGTTTATTCAGGTCTTAATCTTAGTTAATGTTGAATATTTATTTGTACTGTTGTAAATTTATGACATAAATCCTGCGCACAGACTGCGTTTTTGTAACGCTAGACCCTGTTCAAGGAGCAAGGGAAGGCGCTGCCCTGTGCTAGTCAGCCTGGGCACATTAAAGAAAAAGAGCAACGTTCAAGGCTAGGCTGGAAAGAATAAACTGTTCTCTGGTGCCTCAGTCAATGAGCACAGCAAAATCTTCCTTGTAGTTTCTCATTATTATCTGGTTGCAAGGGGACTAATCTAATGTTTGCTCAAACATTATCAGCTGAGCAGTGAAACGCTTAGGAATATTTGAAAAAGTAAATATACATTTGAACTTTGACAGTGTGCTTTTACTTGCAGCTTATAATGCACGGATTAATTCTGAAAGATAGTACTCTGTCTACAGTGTAACAGGAGAAAAGTACGTTTGTTTCGAGGTAATTGCTGTTTTCATACAGTACATGCTGTGACAAAAGCACTGAAACAAGAAGTCGCTGTTAAATCCCAAATACTGAGCATCAGAAATGTTCTTTTCTTGGGAGTTCTTTGGAAAGTCATGTTTCAGGAGACAGAGTAGTCATGCCTTTTTGTACGTTAGCTGAAAGAGTGCCCATTTCTTCTTTAGGGATGATGCAAATTGAAATAATAAAGCTATGCTTCCTGTTTGAATCCTGTTTGGTTTCCAGTATTCTGAAGTAATTTTTTAATGCTATATTTCTTTAAAATATGTCTGTTTTCTCTAATATATACATAAGTTGGTGATTTGAAAAAAGTACTGAAGGGGAGTTAGATCAGAGACTCCAGTACAGATTCTTTGGCCTTCTTTAACTGTTATCCACATGTGCATCTTTCCAACTTCAAAGAAATACAATAACCCACAAAAACCCAAAGAGCTGAGAGATTTCGTGTAGTTGTGTGTAGCAACCACATCCTGCTTTCAGTGCGTGTGCTGCCTCATCTGCTGCCTTCACTGATCTCCTTTCCCCGCATGAACTCTCCATGATAGCAGTTCTTTTTCCAGTTGTGGGGTAGGCTTTTTGAGCTGCCACGATCACAGCTGCATGCAGCGTTCATTAAGTGGCTACACTGAGGATTTGCAGAATAGGAAAATAATATCTGTTTTATTGCTCCTTCCCGTCTGAAGAACGTCCTGTGCTGCTGCACTGGGAGAACTTGCCGCAGTACTGTGTGCTGGGAGGTCTCACACCGTTTGTAGTTAGAAGTTACACAGCTTTTCCCCAAACGTTTTTCTATGACTTTCTTAAATATGTGGGATTTACTATGTCAATTCCTACCTGAAAAGCGTGAGCGGAAAAAAATACATTCACCCTGTAAACATATTTGCAGAAGTGTACTAAATATTGTCAGGGCAGTTTCACTCTAGAGCTGGCTCCACATCAAACAGTTTTAGGCATTGATTTAAAACAAATATTGAAAGAATAAGTGGCAACTTAACATAATAGATTTGTACATGGGAGGATAGTTGATGCATACGGCTGAGATCAAAGTACCTGATTTGCTGAAGAATTAGTGTCTGATAAGACACCTTGAAATAAATTTCATGTTCTCCGTATTTCCAGCAAATAAAGGTGACCTAAGGTGGAGAAAATAACAAGGGAGCTACTATTTCAGACTTGATTCTAACAAATAGCAAGGATGGAGCTCAGAGACTGATAGCAGAAGGCCGTCAGGATGAAAGTGTTCTGAAAACACCTCAGAAACATAATACTTCAAAGGGCCACTTGGACCACTGAGCCCCATCTGTGACTGTAAGGAAAAGGAGGAATGGCAGCAGAAAATCAGCGTCAGTGAGCACTGAAAGGGAGACTTCAGCCAACTTACAGAATCATTAGGAGTTACTCAAGGGATGATGGTCTTGGGAAAGGCTCTTTAAAGAGGCAGTATCAAAAGTGAAAACCAACCATTTTTGTTGTGGAACACAGATAGTATGTGTATGAAGAGAATGATGTCGTTTCAGTAGAGCTTTCTGCAGTTGGAACCCCCATAGTGTCAGCAGTAACAGCAGCAGCTTGCTATTGCACGTGGAAAAGGGCGACACAAGCACGCAGGGGCAAAACTGAAAAGATGTTGCAAGTGCCAGTGACTAAAAGATAGTAAAAGGCTCTAAAAGTGTTCTGTTCACCATATTAGGTGTTAAAAGGAAACAAAGGAAAGCCAGAAATCCATTCCTTACGTGGGAGGAAGAGCAAACAATGCAGAGCTGCAGTGAAGCTGGAATGCTCCGTTTTCTTCTGTGTTTGAGGCCTTGTAAAAGAGTTGCTTATGACAGTTGAGCATAATTAAGATCAACAGTAGGGTAAGAACACAGGCCAGTGCAGGAAAAGCACAGCTCCAGAATATTTATCCCAGCTCCGTGTACTGCAGTCAGCTGGGTCTGCTGAGGCTTGCCTCCAGTCCCGCAGGAGCTAACCGAATCAATGGCTCAGAAACCAGCGGTGTTTATCTTCCAGCGCTCGGAGAGGATGGGTTGGCCCCAGAGGGCTGAAGGAGGGCAAACATAGTAATTAATCTTTCAAAAGAGGAAAAGCAAGCCTGACTGATCTAACAGTCTTTCTTTCCTGACTTCAAGAGCTGAAAAGAGGCTAGAGCAAGTTAAGGAGCAACTGCTCCTTAACAACCTAGAGACCAAGAATTAGCCACCACGCTCTTACCGAGGAAAACAACGTCAAGCCCATGTGGCTGCATTCCATGGAGGAAAGTCGGCCTGGCACGGGTGAGATGCTGAGCTCTCTGGGGTTCTCACACATGACCGTCTAAGGAGAAAGCTGTAAATCATGCAACAGCAAGGTGACTGGGAGATACTGGTAACCCTCTTTACAGGTTTTTTCACTGGTCATTTTGTTAAAAACCAGGGATAAGAGTCCCAAAGGATGTAAAATTATATCATTATAACTCTTCAGAGATGATCTGAGATCAGTGAGATGAAATTGAATAAAAGAAAATATAAACCATAAATATATAAGATACAAAATGTTAATTTCTGTTCATACTTGTGAATAAAACCCCTTGGATTCAAGACTGGAAGATGGAATAGCTGGGTTGGAAACAGCATGACAGAACGTCATCTGGGACCTGGTGTTGGGAAGGAAATAACGGAGCAGAAACTGCATGACATGATAACAGGGTAATGAGGAAAAAAACACAAAACACAAAAAGGATTTAATTAAGCACAGAACTATCAAATGTAAGGCTGCAAACATTTATTTCACTCTCTTCATTGGGAGAAGAAAATCTTACACAGTTTCCAGTTTCATTCAGTCATCTGGACTTCAGAAAAGTTGGACAGACTGTGAGAGTTATGGTAGGAAACATGTTTGGTTTTGGTGTGTGGGTTTGTTGGGTATTTTTTGTTTGGTTTTTGAGTTTGGAATACAAACTGTTGGGATGAGATGTGATTGTCTTTCATAAAAACCCTTTACAAAAGTGGAAGCATTCAAACGTGCACGTGAGGAATCGGCTGCCTCACCCACAGTGAGCTTTTGTTGGACGTGTGGAGGAAAGGATGTAGTTTGGAGAAGCTGGACATAAAGAGGATAAAGTACTGGACTGGGCTGTGCTAAGAGGGGATGTTAGAACAGGTAAAACACACACAGTATTGGCTGACTTTTTTGATGAGGAACATAGGTGAAGTATTTGAGGTGCTTCGTAGCAGTATTTTTCTAGGTCTCTTGTTTCTAAGTTAGAAAAGCAAGGTAGCAGATGCAGTTCAGTAATGCATCATTCTAAGGGTAATGTGTTTTTCTGAGTTTTTCTTCCTACTCCCTGATGATGTGATTTGATCCTTGAGTGCAGATCATTGTAGTGGGAATTGGCGTGGGGATAGGAGCTTGGTTTTGCTGAGAGCGTTTGCCACGAGCAGTTTTCCGGGTGGGCTTTTTCCTTTTTGTTCAATAGAGCTGATGGTCAGCACTCCCGATTTTAGTTCCTATTTTAATGTTGGGTACGTGGAGGCAGAGCAGATGGAGATCTTAGCTTTGACCTGTTCCCTTCTGTAAAGGCACTTCCGTAGCTTTCAACAGTGTTGTACCTCAGAAGGATGGCTATGAACGTGCAGCAGAAGAATACCATATACAGTCTCCTTTAGGATCAGTTAAAACATGACTTTTATATTAAAATAACATCCTGCACTAATGACAGTTCTGTTGGCCCCTGCAGCAATCATGGAGGCAGAATCTGAATGCCTTCCCACAAGGAAACCTGCTTTGCCCCTGTAACTCGTGGAAGAGCACATTTTTCCATCTGAAGTTTATATTTTCGTTATCTCTGCATTCTAGTTTTGACATTATACTTGCTTTTCACAGAGTGGCAGTGGGAAGTAGCAAGGATCATTGTAAGTGAATTTATAAAGCAACATTTTGCTGGTGTTTTTTGAGGACCTGCATAGCTTGCCTCCCACCCCAACAGCCAAGGTGCTGTATCTGCAAGCACTGAATATTCATGGCATGTGATAAAAATGGAGCATAAGAGGGCTCTTCTGCAGATGGAAGGAGTTTACTACAAACCACCAAATCAGGAAGCCAAATTCTGACCAAGACCTGAACCTAGGCAGCCAGGCAAACAGGTCATCACCACTGCTACTCACAGGCTGGGTCAGACACAACCTCTCTTGTTATGGTTTTGCACAAGTGGACAATGACATTTATCTCATCTCTCCAGGGGGTGTAAAGAGTAACATATTAAAGGGGACATTGTGGCTAAGAAACTTCAGTGAAAGGAGTCTTTGCTAGATAGTGGGAACCTACCAGCGTATCTTCGTGAGCTATCAAGTCTAGCATCCAAAAAAACCTCAAGGCTTAAGTAAAGGACTAGAAGAGGTAGAAAATGCTACAGAAAATTAAAATAAATCCCAAGATATGGCAGAGTTATTGCAAAGAAATGTCAGAAATGTTAATTTTAATGAGCAAAGCATAATAAAAATATTTATGGACCACATGGGTAATGTACAGGTACTGTAGTTCCCCGAATTTTCCACTCAGTGTTGGAAGGCAGGAGGTCAGATTGTAACCAAGCTAGAATGCTACAAACGACAGCACAGACTCTAGTCCTGCCAAATAATACCAGGACAGCAGAACCATGATATTATTCTGAGTAGCAATTGAAAGAGATGTATTATTGAATGTGCTCCCTAAGGAAGCATCATCGAGGGAGAAGCAATGACAGAGTTGGAAGAATTCGTTGTGATTATGCTTATCTCCATGATTGACACAGCAAGCAAACAAACATAACGAATAACTGAATTGTGGAAGGGCCCAGGGGAAGGTACATGCTTGACACTGCTGAAAAAGCACTCAGTCTAGCCCAGAACATTTTACATGTGGAGAAGTGGGAAGAAAGTGCTTTTTTCTAGTGGAGTTGTGACAAATGTCCTAATAGCAGAAGTGATGTTGCTGTAAGTCATTCGGATTGCTTTACTGGAATCCTTGTAAAAATTCCTTACCGGTTTTTCTTCTAAATGTCAGTTCAGTGTTTTGTAAGGACCTAACTCTATAAATCAAGTAAAAGTACTATGGAGGCTTTGTGGAAAAGTTATGAAGCACAAGCAAGCTGTGTCACCTTCTGGTAGCATTTAAGTATGATGCATATTTACTCTACAGAAATAACTTGGGTAAATGAATTGGTTGTGGTTTGGCACTTATCCCAGTAATCCCTTTCTGAAAGGGTTACTTGAAACACGGGAAACTGTTTCAGCAACCTTCACTCAGGTAGCCATTCAAGCACCCCTTTTCTTCTGTTCTCTCTCAAGGGCTTACATTTTGTCCTTCAATTAAATACTTAATCTTTTGGATACTTGAGTTCTTGTACCAAGTTTTGGCTGTGTTTGAGGCTGTGATAACCTTTCGCTGTAGTCAGCCGTAGGCTGATGCTGGATGTGATACCGTTCATCTAGTGGGTGATTGGTTCTCAGGTAAGTTGTTTATATTTAAATTGCTGCAGTAAAGGTAACTGATTTTTATTTTGTGCTTCTGTTTCTCGGTCTTGTGAGAGAAACATTTTGCATGTGGCAGGGCATTTCTCGAGAAGTTTGACACTTCCCAAGAAGACTGATACTGAAATTGGCAGTTGCTGTGCAAGGAAGACTGACCTTAGGAGGCTGAAAACCCTATCCCTCTTTGCAGAAGCTCTTTTTCCACTAAGGAAAGTCTGCCTGAATGTTTTCTTAAATGGATTTTCCAGTAGGAGTAAACCTTTAAAGCTTTCAAATGACTGTAAGGGCTTTCTCCTTTGGAAGACAGAGTTCAAGATAGCTCTTGCTGGCAAACCCATTTTGGAGATTAGGATTTCTTATTTGAAAAGTCAAAATAAGGCTCTTACAATTTAAATAACCATAGGGAATTTCCTCTTACTATGCTTTTGCTCTCAGCCAAAATAGCACCAGGAACTATTGTGAATATGAGTGAAGGGAGCTGGATTTATTAGTCAGTATTTCACGAGTGTGACTAGCTGGTTTTTTGAATTGTGTTTTGTTTTTTACTTTAGGACCTATTGCTAAGTTGCTCAACTCAACCAAAATGATAACAGAAAACCAACCCCACCAAAGAATCAGCTGTCCTCTTGCTTGTCTCCCATAGATGGTACCTGTAGCACCAGTAACTCAGTTACTAGAGGATGAGGAACAAAGGTGTGGCTTCAGATCCTCGTTCCATGGACATCAGTGGGACTCTTGACATGGATTCATGGGGGACAAAATTTCAGGAATAAATTATTGTTTCCCATCTAAAAAATACTAATGCCGGCCTTCTGAAAGTAGTTGTGTGAGGTCGAGCAGGGGAAATAAAAAGCAGTGTACAATCTTCTCTGGGTTCTGAATGACTCAGAAGTTGGAAGCTTTGGACAATTTTTTTGAGCTGGTCATACTTGATTTCCCTTGGTTCTGTGTTTACATAGCAAAGCCTGTCCTTCTGGCTTGGGGAGAATGCTGATCTCAGCTGCTGCACGGGGTCTGGATTCCAACAAGCACCTGAGGCTTCAGCCACTTGCATACGCAACTTGCGCAGCCAAGCTGTTTTGTCATACTCTGTGTGTTTATCACTTAAAAAGCATTCCCAGGCTTCTGAGTAGCTAAGAAGCCATGGTTCTGGATGACCCTGTCTTATGATGCTGACACGTATGTGGAACCGTACTGTGTTTTCATTCTTGCTTGTCTTCCACCACTGAAGAACCCTCATTGCTTCTTGAGGAACTATGGTTCAGGTTCTAGTGGCACGGTTAGAACTTTTGCCTTTCAGTGCTTTCATTGGTTGCCTTCAGTTACTGTCAAGTATTTTTCACTGGATTTTGGTTTTGTATGCTCATCTCTTTTTTTTTTTTTTTCTTTAATTTACTTTGGTTCTCCTTCAGAGAGTTCCTCTGCTTTGAGTTTGAAGTTGCGTTGATAATAGGATGCTTCCGGCTTAAAGCTGTGTGGCACCTTTCCATGGCATTTTGTGCCAGCTCAGCTCTGTGTTCTGAGCTGCTCGGTCAAGGTTGCAGCATCCTGACGTTTCTGTAAGAAAACCCCTTGTCTAGGAAACTTTGTTGTTATGTAATGCACGTGCTTTACGGAACCCGTTTTACCTGCAGCTAATTATCATCTGCCATTGCGGATCACTTGCATTTAAAGCTGCATTAGATTGCAGTGTATTTAATGGTTTTTTAGTTGACAAAGTTAACTACGTGTATACGTGTAGCGTACTCTCAGTATCAGGACAAACTGTGCTAATCGTGAGGAATCAAGTGCTCAATTATTTATTCCTCTTTTTTGTGCAGCACACGCTCCCTTGTGAAGGGACCCAGAAGGTGCTGTCAACTCATGGTTTTAGAGTGACATCGGAGCTTCTCACGTCTGTTCCCCACTGAGCCACTGATGTGGTTTATGACCTTTGGCAAATTGTGGAATTTCTCTCCCATTCTTTTTTTTTTTTTTTTTTTTTTAATTTATCTCCTGTGATGGAAAGAAAGGCTCAGCAGGGATGTCCAGACAACCGTAATGTGTTTCAATCTCGGGATTGTGCCATCAGATTTTTCTCAAGCCAATTTTGCAGCTAATTAATTTTTTTTTTTCCTTTTTTTTTTTTTATTTCTGGTGATTCTTTAAGTCACAACTGCATGGCATGCACATAAGATTATCTGGTTTGTAATGGCAGTGCACAGTGGACAGTGTGCTCAGCTCTGTGCTGTCGCACTTAGGGCTAAGTCTGCATTTTCAAGATAGAGAACTAAAAAGTCTGAGAGACATCCAACATAAAGAAGGGGGAAAAATCAAACAATGACTGCTGATCTGTAGTCTTGTCATCCAAACCTAATGGATATTTTCAGTCTTATGAATATATTCTTTGTAACTCTAAATAGTCCTAAATCAGTCATGAGGATTATAAACTGTGAAAATGAAATGCATTAATGTAGTGTTTTAAATTTTCATACCAGTTTGAATACTTCCATGACCTTTACAAGATAGAACAAGCTTTCTGGGTTTAATATTCACAATCCAACACCCAGGTCAACTTCCCTACAGAGGGAGAAAGAGAAATCTCTCCATTTGTTGGATTTGGCATTTGTGTGCCCGCGTACACGTTCAGATACTGATGGGTGAACTCAGTAGATGCACAGTCGTGTCCAGCACTGAGGTTCTAGCAGACCACCTTGGGGTTTCTCTGCAGACAAAATGGTTACAGCTCACAGGAGCTATAGGTAAAGGCTGTTTGGATCTTGCCGTGAACTTTCTTGTACCCAGAATAAAGAAAAAACCCAGATCCTTGTGTTTTTTTAAATCAAGGCAACTGACCTATAGTTCACTTGAAGGTTTGCTGATGGAAAAGAGGTTTCAATTTTAATAGGAATCAGGTAACAAACCAGTATTTGTGCATCCTCCAAGTACTTATTATCTGTGGTGAAATTGCTGATCTTGCTGGGACTGTGGAAGCTTCTAGAAACAGTGAAGTAACTGGTTAACAGTTGTTGGAACCTTCACAAGAGCAGTTTATCAACCTAATAGGGGACAGTATTTACAAAATAAGTGGCAGAACCTACCCTGTGAGTTGTTACTGGTTTTCCTTAGGTCTGTACTGTTTACATGCTCCCAATTTTACTTGTTTTCCTGACATTCCCTGTCGTTTTGCTTGGCACTAAGCCTCCTGACAACTAGATTTTGTGATGGGTTTTCTTATGAGCTGTCATGTGCAGTTCATTAACTGTTTCTCTCTCTTTCTTTAGTCAACATCACAATATATCCATAGCAATCCTGCTCTGTTTTGCTGTCTGTGCACGCAGGAGCGATGGCCACAAGCATCTCCGTCTGTCTGGTGTGAGTGCTTCATACGACTGGGTTCGTTTGGATTGTACCTCCATTTGCCTGTTAGAATACGAATGCAATTAAAAATCCCAACAACAGGGGACCTTCTTGGTGTTGTGACAGGAAAACTGTGGAGTGTATTTTCATTTTGTATCGCCCAAAGCTATAAATTCAGATAAGGGCCAGCGCAAACGCCAGAGTATCATGGAGAGTTAGACCTAGGGGATGATGCACGCGGGCTGTCCTGCAGTGTTATTGAGCTCCCAAGAGGCTAGCGTGCTACTTGAGTATCTCCAATTGCCACAACTCATGTTTTGGTGGAAAGGGCGCTGTGCTTTGAGGCGTGGGTAGCCCAACGCTTGCCATTCTGCGTGACGTTTTGTGGGGAGGGCTCCAGCAATGCTGCATGCCAACACTTCCCTCACTACACCGTACCTCAGCTGTGTATTTATCTTCTGCTTTTGCAGCTTCAGGTGTTCCACATTGGAAGGTTTGGGATTTTAGAACTGCATTTTATTAAATATCTTCATGACTTTCTGCACAGAATAATCTTCGTTTCCCAGAGCACAGCACTCTAAAAACAGGAAGCAAGTCAAAAATTTGGCCTAAAATCTGATTTAGTTGAGCCATACAGTATGTTGTCAGCAAACTCTTGAGTCATTAAATGTACTTAGAGGTTTCAGGGCAGCACAGGGAATAAATCTAAGGACAATAATTATATTCCAATAACTTACAGTTCACCACAGTGTTTTCCCCATTCTTCTTAATTCTGCAGTCCCTCCAGAGCAAACATCCTTCAACGTGTGAGTGATTTCCATTTAGTATTAATTGCTCAGAAGATGGTTGGGTGATAATGTGCTTTGCCTTTTCTTCATTAACATCCTGAAAAGCTTCTAGTTACTAGATACTTGCCAAACAAACTCCCACACTAAATAATGTTGGGGTTTTCTGGTGGTTTTGGGGGTGGGGTTTTTGAAGGGTGGTGATTGTTTTAGCCAGTGAAGTAGCTGACCTACAGAGCTTCTAGGCTGCAATTAAATTTTTTCTGGTGTGTTTCTAATCTGGGCCTGGTCAGCCAGTTGCAAATGGAAGAGAGCCTTGTGTAGAGAAAGAAAGTGGGAACTTCTGCAGACTGCTCTTGAACAAGCGTTAGAAAACTGCTAGGGGAACCATCTAATAGAGAAAGCTGTCAGAATTAAGATGCAGCTTTACAGAAGAATCTTGGCTTAAACTTGAGAGGTATTTTCAATCCCCAGGCAAATCAGCTTCTTTTCTCTTTTATTTTATTTTATATTTTAATGGTACCCCTTGGGTTGCATTTCTTAGTAGCACATTCTCCATGGAAGTTGTTTTTTAATGCCAATGCAAATGCAGTGATAAAAAAGTAGGATGAGTCTGTTTAAAGGAGCAACAGTCTGTAAGATATATTAGATATTCTGATCCTTTCTTTTGTATTCTCTATGCAAGTTTTTTTCAGATAGTGTTTCTGATTGCTCTTCAGGTGTTCTGAAGAGCCCAGATGCTCGAGAAAAACTACATTTTATACTAAAGTTGAAAAATGGTCCTAATTGTTGCTAAACTATGGGCTAATTTCCTAACATTGGCAGAAACTACAATGAAAAGTGTGCAAGTGAAATACATCAGTAAATGTGGGGTTTTATAAGGTCATCTTGAGAAATAAACCAGGAATGAGAAAAGGGCCTTTCAGGCAGTCATGTACTGCCTCTGAGGGGCTGTAAGAGCTGGTTCTGTTTGGGCAAATGGGAAATTATGGTAAGCAAATAAAGAGAGAAGCATGGGAAGGGAGGAAAAAAATGAGGGAGAACATTATAGGGATGATCTATAACTTTCAGAGTTTCTCCAGAAAATGCTATTTTCTTTCTCAAGTAGTAGTGGGTTTGAGTTTGTCAAAGATACCTTGGTTTCTCTCAAGCAATCAGATTGTAGCCTGCTCTTTTAGTTTTGTTTTTGCCTATAGCCATTCTGTTTTAATGAGCAATTTTGAAGTCTTGGGCACAGGTTGAACTGTTAGCTCTTAGAAGCCTAGAAAAGCTCTTCATGTCTGGACCTCAGCTGTCAGAGTTTTGAAGACAGCTCTAGAAGTTGAAATGCAGCTGGGGGAGTGAACAGTTAAAAGCAGTTCCCTGCTGCTTTCTTACAGCTATTTGGTTTTGGCTTTCATTATTTTCTTTATTAATATAAGCTACTAAGAAACTGAACGAGAGGCAGTCATGAGGTTTTGCTAAATGTAATTCAACCAAGTTGCTGCAGCATCCTCTTCACAGTCTGATGTACAGCTGGGTTGAAGAGTTCAGGTTCCCATTTACATACAGCGTGTTTGACTGTTGACTCTGAATTTAATTTCTGACAGCCCTAAATGCCTTAATGGAATCCAGACATAAGGGCAGAGACTGCTTGCTTTTAACAGCTCATCCTATGAGGCACACAACCCTTGAGTGATGTGTGTGGAAAAAGGCTGAAAGGCTGGGAACCAGTTTTGTTTCCTGCCATGCTTTTGAAGGGAGAGGAAAAGTGTGTTCCCATGTACTGCTGTGTCCTTAGGGCTGCTGTTCTGTGGTGGCATTCAGCCTGAGCTGGAGCCAAAGACCGGTGAGAAAAATGGTAAAAAAAAATAAAACCAGAAATTAGATGATCAGATTGAGAGAAATAGCTGAAAGTAACTTGAAGAAAGGAGGGCAATGTAGAGCTTCTATGCTGCATTCTTTTGTTGGTTTTTTTTTGTTCTTGGTTTTTTTTTTTCTATTCTGCTTCTTTATGATGTAGGCCTAGAAGGTTTAGATTATTTTAAATTTTTTTTTCCTTACCACTTTTACTAGTTCTTTTGCTGAAGATCTTCCCAGTACTCGGAGATCCTTCGGCCTTTCCAACAGCTTGGTCAGAGGACTGAATTAAATGTGTTCACCAAAACAGAGTATTTAAGAAACCTAAACAAAAGTCACTGTGTTGCTCTTTAAGGTGAATATCACTTCTTCATGATTCTGAAGTTCTAATTCTTATAAGAGTTCCAATGTATATTCATCTGGGGGGGGGGGATACCGAGTGGGTTTTTTGTATTTTTGTGTTGGGTTTCTTTGAGAGAGATCTTTCTGTGTCTTTCCCAAGACATTCATTATTGACTCACTTTAAAATACAGAAAGATATGAATGATTTACTACTTCCTACTTCTGCATATCACTAAGATACCCATGAAAAAAAAACAGAGAGATCTTTTCCAAGGGATTTTCTCAGCTTACAAGAACCATGAAGGTTAAACCTACACTAAGGAGACTTGGCTCCCATAGTTTTTAAGGATAGGGTGGACAAGGGTCAGACATTTTTATTCAGTAAAGTCTTTCATATTTTAGTATTTATTTCAGTCCTTATTGGAGGAAAATAATACATGAAAGGGAAAAGCATTTTGAGCTAACCGGTAAAGAATATCATGTTCACTTGGGTTGTGAAGGATCCAGCTTCAGATCAAGACCAAGCCTTTAGCTGTGTCTCAAGCAGAATCTTCATCCTTTAGAAGCTTTCGTGACTGATCATTGTCCCAACAAAGCATTAACTCTGAAGGACTGGCATTGACTGGGGAAAACCTGTTCTGGGAAAATGTTGAGAGGCAGCAGGAGAGTCTCATAGGTCCAGCTAAGGTAGTCAGGGCAGACGATGCTGTGTGTATGTTGCTGCTTCTGTCAACTATTAAATCCAGGCAACTGCTGCTTTCAGGTGCACTTAGGAGATTAAATCCGATTGATATTTTAGAGCTTTCATTGGATTTCCAGGTTAGAGTGCAGCCTGGGTCATTAAAAACCATCGAGCATTTGTTTCTTGGCTTGCAGGAAGGCAGGGTGCTTTGCTGTCAGGCTCTGGATGTTATGCCAGCTCCCTGCTGGGCTCTTGTCATGAAAGGGGCCATCTGGGGCTTTGGGGTGGTCACATTACTGGCACAAAGTTTTGGCAGAAGCCAGACTCCCCTCAGCAGTGTCGGTGGGAGTGCTAGAGAGGGTGTTCCTGCCGTTCAGCTAACGTGTGTCTCCGGGGTGTGGAACCTGCAGGTGCCAGTCACCCTGCATGCCCACCTTCTCCGACATGCTCCTGGCTGCAGCAGCTTCACATCAGCCCTGCCATGGTTATGGGCTTTCTAATCTGGTGCTGAAAAGTTACCTGCACACCAGCTTGGTGAGACTTTCAAATGGTTTTTCTTGGTCCTGCAGAAAATTGTGTGTCTCTGTCCATTGTCAGGACAGAATAAGCAGATCATGTCCCAGCTATGCTGGGATTTGGAATAAATGAGCTTCCAGACAAGACCGAGCTCTGTGAAGACACTGTTTTATTTATTCTGTTGGTGGTTTTTTGAAGTCTCCTAGAAACATTCTCACTAGTTTTTTCAACCTAAAATTTAGCTCATCCGTGTTGGCTGTACTGCAGGTGAATTGGAAAAAACCCCAACCAAAGAAGCCAAAACCTAAGAGAACAAAACCCCCGTGCACTAGGAAGGCAGTGAGCACCTGTGCAGAAAACAGGAGAATCCCGTTTGTTTCACACTGACACTCTGAACTCCTTGAATAAAGGGTTAGCAACTATCACAGTTAGAGTCAGCTGACGTTTTGCTGGAGGAGTTAAGGAAACAGAACTTAGTTACAACTCTGTGATTTATATCTCCTTCTGTGGTAGCAGAAACAGCATCACCAAGCTGTCTGGGATTAAAAGTTTCTGGCCCCCACCAACAGCACCATTTTTCCTGCTTGAAAGTTTGGATGTGAATTGTGCCCGTGTTGTTAGAAACAACATGGTAACGATTCTTCAGGAATAAGCAAGTCACCTCAGCTGTGAAGTCCACTGCAGTGTACTGGGGGGTTCCCCCCTCCCTAAATAGTCTTCCTTATCCCCATGAAGGCATCAGAAGGCCAGCTAACTGGAAAATGTACCTTTGGCTTTGCAGTTCCAGTGATGACAAGGGCAAGCATCATCTTGTTTGGGTAGGGAAGCAAGCACAAGGGCTGCAGCTTACACGGAACAGTGGAGAAAAGCACTTTCCTATTCCCAGTCCCCGTGGACAGCTTTGGTCTTTTAGCACTCCCGTGCTGCCCGCAGTTCCAGCTATCCTTTTTTTACCCTCTTGTTTCTTTGACCAAGGTCATCCCACAGAAAACAGCCGCAGGGAAAGAGTTTACAGTATTCGTGCAGAATTAAGGCAGGTCTGTGGAAGAATTGCTATGCAAAGGACAGCATAGTTCTATTTTTTTTTTTATTTTGGGTCGTTTATTTCTGTTTAGAAGGTAATGTCCAGGCATCGAGATCAAAATTTGCTCACCATTCAGGCATCGGTTGTTATTGATGTCTAAGACTTTAAGTTATAGTTTCAAGCTTTGCAGGTGAGAATTCATTATAGCAATATTTACTACCAGTTAGACATGTTAATTACAAATACATGTAAATTGAGATAGGATACATGTATCTCTGATTTGTGATGCGTATCCTCTCACTAAATGAGTTTTCTTTGATTTATATTAATACAGTTAATATGATAGCAACTAAATACATGTTGTTAAATATTTTTGTTTATCTGTACTTCAGGCTTTTCACACAAAAATCTTTAGCTAATTGTCAAACCGAGTTGCTCCAGTTTCTCCCTCTAATTTATGCATGCAAGTCAGCTTTTCAACAAATTTCTTTGTGACCCATCGAACTGTTAACCTGAACAGATGTCCAAAATATTACCTATTATAGCAGACACTCATCATCTTTAATCGCTTACTGATGTCAATGATGAGCCATTTTTGCTGAGGAGAGGCAAAAAGGGAGGCAGAGATTTGTCTGCTGTTTGTTAAACTGACTTGAGGATGATTTTTATGATTGGTATTTTCCACCTTTTGAGTTGTTTGTTCGGAGCATGTTTGCTGGTACCAGTGATAACAACAGGCTGGTAGAGCCAGTTGAAGATTTGGCTGTCCTAAAATGAGACTTCTTCTTAACTGTAAGATGATACATGCTAATATATACTTACCATGCAACAGCCTTCTCTCAATGCCACATATATTTTGCTAGCTGGCAAAAGTGTGGAGGAGAGGGATGGGAGAGGTGGGTGGCTCAGGGTCAAGCTGACGGTGGCTGTGCATCGCCCGGAGCTGTGCGTGCCCAGCCGTGGGTATTCCGTGTTCAGCGCAGTTGTGAGGGCTTCTGGTTCTAACCCCTGTGGCAGGCAGAAGATGGAGCTTCCAGCAAGACTGCCTAGCACACAGGGAGAGAGCTCTTCCCGTTCTGAGAAAGGCAGGTCTGCCCTCCAGGCGCATCTCTAGAGAGAGGTCAGTGTTGGTGGCTGTCTGTGAGCCGCAGCGTTAAACGCGGTCCCTGCACGGGGCTGCCATTCTTGATCCTTTCCTGGCCCCACTGAGTGACAAAAGCATTCAAGAGGCAGAGTGCTCGAAGAAATGTTTCTCAGACCGTTAGCAGTTTATGAGTGACACCTTGGGGATGGTTTTTATGGTAAGAGACCAAAATTCTGACATGGGTTCACTAGTGAAAGCAAACGGAGGAGTATTTCTAGGAAGAAGGCTGTTCGTGGTCTGGAAAACACAACCAGAGGGGTTCTTGACTTGTCTGTGTATGTTATGGTGTGAACTTACACATTCATCTGGGCCGCAGGCTGAGAGAAGATACATCCTTGTGACATTTGTAAGGGAATTCTGTAAAAGTTTGACTGGTTTCTCTGATAAAACCTTTGAAGAGCTAACTATATCCGCATGAATCCTACGGTTTCCCCTCCTAGGGCTTGCATGCATTCTGCACGGCAGAAAGGGACATCAGCTGAGCTTTCTGCTGGTTATTTTGTGCTTGGCAGGTAGCAGGTGTTTGCTTTACTCTTATCTGAGGTTTAATGGGAAGGATGCCTGCTGCAACAGCACAGTCAACTGAAAAATAAAGGCCTTTTTACTTCATTAATGAAGTGGATGAGAGAAAATGGAAGCGCTATGAATTTTCATGCTGTAACCTGTTGGCAAGCCTCCTCTTTATCAGTGGGTGAACTGCCTGGAGGTGCTGGCTGTTGGTTACCATCTGGATGAGAAGTGCAGGTTTCCTGGCCGTGCTTTTTGTTTATTTTGGGGGGGTTGTGTATTTTATTCCTTTACACAGAAGCTGAAATTGTGTATGGTTAGATATTGTAAATGAAGTGCTCGATGTATTGGAAGTGAATGAAGATAACTTGGTATTTTAGAAACACTCTGCAGGAGAAGGTAGCTGCAAGGTTTGTGTGGTTGAAGAACAGCACAATGAGTTTGGGTATCATTGTTGTGTCGGTTTGTGTGTTTCGTTTCTATTTGGATTTAAGCAAACCATCAACAATATATCCCAGATGATGACAAAAGTTGTATTTTAAGATCCTCAAGTATGTAGGTAGCTCAACAGTAGACTAGTTATGTCTGCCTGTATTTTCATTTTTTAATACTTGTAAAGCAGCAGTGGAGGGTTCTATAAGCTGGTAAAATCACCTGTTCTGAAGTTTGTGAAAAGGACACATTCTGCGAGGTGTCCTACCTTGGACATAAGTGATGTGGTTTGCTGGTGGCAGTATGGAAGCATTCACCACTGTTCTTTGTGGCTGGCTAGCGTTGGACCTCTGAGAACTTCAGCTTTGGCTTTTGTCTTTTTACTTTTAGTTTTAACTCCGATTCCCTTTTTAACCTTTCCGTGACATTAAATTACAATGTAATTCTTTCTTGTTGCCGTTAGAAGAAGTGTTTATAAACACTGGGGAGAGTGAGGTTTGAAAAGATGCTGACCGTTCAAAGTCCTGTCATTTCCAAAGCGATTGGTTTCACAGTCCTCTCGAGCGCACTCTGATTCTAGGTTACACTCCCCACTTTGCTCTGTTCTGTAAGCATGGTTCCATGTGTTTTATCTTCCCTGCTTTGTCGTTTAAAATAGTGATATACCAATGGAAACGAAAGCTGAGTTCCTGACTATAGAAAGTGTATGTGTAGTTCATAAAGTTAATGTAGGGAAGAAAAATATCCCTTATTTTTGCCCCCCCCCCCCCCCATTTTTAGGTACAGTTATTGTGTGTCTGTAACACTGGTAAAGTGGCACTCATTTCTTCAGATGAGCATCAGCCTTTCTTACCTGAAGAAAATCCATTCAGTGTGTTTGTAAATGAGTAAATGTGACTACAGTGTAGTGCACCTTCAACCTGTAATAATGTTCCTTGCACTGGTCACCTGAGAGAGAGACGTGTTGTGCCCTTTGTCTGGAAACGCGAGCCTTTATTTCTTGAGCTAGAAGGCAAGCCTGGTAATTTAGACTGGTTTCAGAAGGATAAAGCATGGTTGGGACCCAGCGAACAGAGAGCCGTGTTCACCCTCATGCAGGAGCCTTGCAAATCTCAGTCTGATTCTGTTCTCTACAATGGGAAAAGAGTTTTGCAGCGAGGGCAGAGATATTTCTAGCCTGGAGCAATTCACAGTCTGAGTCACTTGAGGCTTGGTAAGCTACAGTCAGCATCACGTTGGCTTCAGTTAGAGTAAAGAAGAAAAAAAAAACTCAAAAAAAAAATCAGAGTTAGTATTTTGAGCAGAAACCAACCGATTGCATGATGTTTCAGTTTTGATAAGAAACTGATGGTGATGAAAACCGCAGAGAAACCAGGCAGAGTTCCAACAGACATCCTCCTATTAGAGGGGAGGTACCGCCAGAAACTCGCCTGGTTTCTTCCCCATTCATCTTCTGCGTGCTTGGTGACTGGCCCGAGAGGCTGCAGTTTGTTCTCCATCACCACCCCAGTCTGCTCCTGACCAGCCTCCTTCGCTCAACACTCCTCTAGCCTGGGAGCCCTGCTCTGGGGCCGTGGGTGCCTGCTCTGCCTCGCCTTGGCTCCTTCCTCTGAGGAGAGGAGCTTTGCTTTCAGTTCTTCGGGCCTCTCTGCCTTGATGATGCAGAGCACAGATCTCGCAGTTGGTAGGCTCAGTGTTTCTCAGACAAGAACAGAGTTCTCCAGAGGTGCCAGAGTTCTCTAGTTTTCATGTTCGGTAACATTTTTACCCAAGATCTTCCCATCTGAAGACCTCCCAGTTTGTTCCAGACGTTTTGTGTTTCCTCTGCAAGACAAAGTCAGTTGTTAAGGAAGAGGTGCACGAGGTGGTCTTAGGACTGCGAGGCACGCTCCGGACAGCGATGCAAAAATGTGAATACAAAATAATGATACTCTCCAGAACCCGTCTTTGAAGATTTGAGTCAGGGGAACCAAAGCAGCAGTGAGCTAGCTGTGCTGTGGAACAGAAATACATCTCTTGTATCTACTAAGTCTTGGCTGGAAACAGAGCCGAGGTGAACCAAGTCAAGAGGAGAGTGAAAAATGAGCCTCAATCAAATGAAAGAAAGGAGATTTCTGTAATTCAGTCCTTACTGGAAGGTAGCTGTGTAGACAGAGAAGAAAGTTTCTAAAAAGTATACTCTGCAAGAAATCTTTCACACCAGAATCACTTATGTAGATCACAGTTCCAAGCCTTTGGGAAAGAAGCTGTTTAGCATACAGTATTGATCTGATCCATAGAGGTGCTGAGTGCCCAGAATCTCCCACGGAAAAGGTGAATGGGGCACGTCTCAGATGCCTTCTGGAAACACTGCTGCGTGCAAGGGTACGGCCTCGCTTCAGCTATCAGTGGTACTGATTTAACGAGGACCGTGACGTGAAGCTAAGCACATGTTATCCTTTCCTATGAGGAACTCAAGTGCTGAGTCCGTGTTCACACCTGTCAGACACGGCACAGAGCTAGGGGGGTGTTCCAGGTTCCAGCTAGGAGGGGTTTCAGGGAACAGCAACAGGAGTATTTGTAGATGGAGGTGTTTCATAAGGAAAAACGCCGTGTTCAGACAGCATGTGCTGTGCTCCAGAGAGCAACTGGTACCTGAATGAGGGGATTTCAATGCTAGAAGCCCTGCACCTGTTCTGATAGTTTCTTTTGGGTTACTCTGGCTGGGGAAGTATATACTCGGAGTTAGTACCCTATGCTGAGGCTGCAGGCTCAGTGATTTGCCATTAATTAATTAAATGTCTTAGAACGTTGCCAGTAGACCAGAAGACTGCGCTTTCAATGAAGTCAGTAGCTGTTGAGTTAGAAAGGAATATAAAAGCTTGTCTTCAAAGGCAAGTTCACTTCTGTAAGGTTAGCGGTACTTTTTTTGTAATGTCTATACGTATACGTGTGTCACTACAACCAGATCTTGTGTTCCCAAGCGAGTGGGGGTGAAATGTATGCAGTGCAGGATGTCCAGTCGAGGAGATGAGTTCTGGTAGTGCAGCGTGCCCCCGGGAGGGAAGGGAGATGTGGATTTTCATTCTCTGCCTGCTGGAGGGGCGAGTTGGGAGGTGGCAAAGATCTGTCCTGGTGTCGCTTTGATTTTATCGAGAGCAGAGAATGAAACTTCTCATAAACTTGGAGTGAAAACTATCCCCCTTGGGATCAGTGTTTGTAAAGCACAGAGCCAGAACACTGCCTCCTGCTAAGCAGAGACAGCAGCCAGTCCTACCCGGGAGTGGGTTAAGGCACCGAGTACATTGCTAATGACAGCAGTAGAACATGGGCTGGAGCCTGAAAGCTTTCCAGGAGGTTATGAAATCGTGCCTGCGGGGCAGGGCAGGCTTCGGCTCGGGTGAGTGCTTGGGGCAGGTTTGCCATCCCCTGGGAGCGGGTGCTGCTGGTTCCCAGTTAACTCGGTTAGCGGCCGACACGCCGGGCAGAACTGCGTTGACCCGCCTGCACCAACAGCCTGGTCCCTGCCCGGGGAAGCTAATGGGTGGCTTTGCACGGCCCTAAGTTGATTTTTCCATTCCAGATGCTCTTCATTGCTCGTTGTAATTAGCACTACTGCTCTCAGGAAAGAGACGCGGCAGCGCTGACGTAGCAGTGCAGCTGCAAAGCCATCGACGTTTTGGCTGCTGCGCTGGCACTGCTTGGTTCCAGCCTTAGCACAGGATTTCTGTTTAGTTTAAATAAAGCCAGACTGAGTCCGATGGCATAAAATTATTTTGAAGTCACACGTAGCAACATGGATACTCGGTGTTACTAGGTCTTCATAGAAAAGTATTTACAACTTATTTCATTATTAATACCTAATACTGGGATCCCTGAGCTGATAGCTAACATCCGATCAGCAGTGCTGCAGGTTGTCATATGAGTAATTATTACAGGTAAAAATCTTCTCCTGATAAAATGGCAAGTGTGCAATCACCAGAAGTTCATATATGGGGCACTTCTAAAAAGAAAACTAACTATGCTGAAGCTTCTCTGATTTTAGCTATTGGATGATTACAGCACGCAAATGCTCCTGGGGGGAATCCAGCCTGAGATCTCCAACTTTCCGAACTCTCACTTTGATAGATTCATTTGCTTTCCCTTAGAATATGGACGTTTACTCATTTTCCTTGAGTCCCCAGACAAATCTGAGGTCAGGACAAATTTTCCTTTAGTGCCGCAGTGGCAGTAGATGATACTTAGCCCAAACCACTGTGGTATCGAGAGATCGCACAGTTCTCCATGTCCTTATCCTCACACCATTTCTGTGAATACTGTCAGAAGGCTTGGAAAAAATGGGGTTTTTTTTCTTTCAAAAAATAAGGCCAAAATATAAATTGACTTATTTTGCTTTTATTTACATTTGTAGGCAGCCAATGAGAACTTAACTATGTTCATTTAAATCTGATGTAGGCTTCTAAATTGATGATTCGTAATAGAGTTTTTTCTTAGCACTTGCACTCCTGTCTTGTAACCTCCATTCCCTTCTCCATCTCCCTATTTGTGTTTAGGTTGTCACAAAGTGGGTATAGAAGCAGCTCAGCAATTGGGCTTTGTCATGGGAAATAAATAGATATGCAACTCTAAGGTGCAGTGAGGAACCAGGGAAAATGATTAAATAGGCTTCGTCTAAAGAAGTCACTCTAAATGTGTAACCGAGAGTAAAAGTTTGGGATGGAAAACAGAAAATATATGGAAGTGGTTAGACTGACTTTGTTACCTTTTCCTGTTTCATTTTTAAGCATTGTATTTACATTCGAAAGGCAGACTAGGATTTATAGGTGTGATTGAAAAACACGTTCCTGAGAGAGACTGTGAGGGAATGCAAAAGCTGAGCAGATGAAGTTAGGAATAGATGGGAGATAGTGTGGTAAATGGAGCAGAGAAAAAAATTGGAGCTAGGGCTGGAAGCGAAAGAGAGGAGGTGAGAAAAGAGATTGCAGGGAAGGATCCAGGTGTTAGGGAACAGAACACTGAATACTAAGATTAAAGAAGAAATTTATGAGACTTTTAAAGAGGACTCATGCTTGATTGTGTTGTAGGCTTAGGTCACATAACAAGTTTTTCAGGGACATTTCCCACAGGATGAAAAGAGTATTACTTGGTGATCAATCCTATTACCCAGTTAGCAAGTTCAAGCTGAAGCATGCGAGTGTGAAAAATTGCCAAGGGGAATTTGTTCTTTTGTTTCCAAACTCTGCAGATGGTACACCCCAGAAATGTCAGGATATGTGGATCTTTTATTTTTTAAAGTCATTTACAGTGGGTCATGATCAACGCAGAACACACAGTCCAGGCTTTTAATACCACTCGTAACATTTGCCAAAGAACTCAACACTGGCAAGCCATTCTATTTGTCACTGTTTTTTCACAAATTTGTAGAGTTTGAAGGCAAATGGGACTACTCAATAATCTCACAAATTTTTCATACTCCAGTGGTGTCGTCAGAAGCGCCATAAGTCTGGGCATCAGGAGTAAAGTTTAACAGTTTCTGGATACCTGACCTGCTGATCAGGGGTAGCTTCTTAAGTCCTGAAACCTTAAGTGAACATCTCCCTCCTTCCCTCCCTCCCTCCTGGGAGGAGCTATGTCGCTTATTCAACTTCTGGACGTCACTTTTAGGATACCTTCCCGCTTAGAAACTATTCTGTGTTTGCTTGTGGGTGCCCCAGCTTTCCTGAAGCAGGGTGATAGCCCTCTGCCTTGGGTTTTTTATCCTCTTCTCCCTAACATCATTTATTTCTCGTTTGATTCCCCGTCATTGCAATAGCCTAGGGGTCCTTAGAGGCTTGTCTTCACCTTCCTGAAGCTCGAGGGTTAAAGACTAATGTGCTGCAGCCTGTGTGATGGATGAGGAATAGATACCGCAGCCTTTCCCATTCCGCTGGCAGGGTGACTTCCTGCCATCCATCGCTCGGACAGCCTCTCCCGTAGGCTGCAATTTCAGTCTCCTTTCAGATGTGCGTACCCAGAACCCTGGCACCTTCTCTTTTTATCAGCTTCTGATTGCACTCACAGGGGCCGTGGTAGAAGCATCTCTGTCGGCACTTCCTTTACTTGGCCACAGGGAAGGCAAGAGATGGCATTCCCTGCGCTGGCAAACGTGGTGCTTTCCTGGAGGGGAGACCTGCAAGGAACCCGTTTGCAGCGTGCCTGCGTTTATTGTTGCTCTTCGAGCTCAAGGCGAGTCGCCAGTTTAATCTGTTTGGAAAACGAAACAGAACCAAAGATGCCTTCTGGCTTGTCATTGACTTATAAGGTCTTGCAACTCACTGTCCTTGCTCCAGAAGTTCTGAGCTTGAACCTATGTTAGGACTTGGTTATTCTGGAATGGTTCCCCCGCATCTCCATTTGCTGGTTGGGGAGAGGGGGAATAAATGTGTCTGTTTTTCTGTAAAAGAGCATCTCGGGCAGATGCAGCATGGTTTGCAGCATGGTTTGCAGCACATTCTGCGTGAGTCCAACGGGATAAGTTGCCAACAACAGCAACAGAAGATGGTGGAGGGGGGAAGGCAGAAGGAGAATCAGCAAACGTGTTGACAGTGGATCTGGCCGACACAGCCCAAAACAATAGGATGCATGTTTAGCATGACTGGCTCTATTCATTCTCCTGTCAGCACTTGGCGTGCCTGCCTCTCAAAGGCAGCGAAGCTGCAGGAAGTGTCTCTTCCTCACAGAATATATAGGAACATTTCCTTGACGCTGTATGCTTCAGCTGCAAACACGCGGTCCTGCTGGGGTTTGGATTAGCAAGCGCCTTTAAAAGATGTGGTGAAGTCATAGTAATGATGCTAAAGAATAGCAGGGCTGCAGAGGAGGGCCTGGTACATCCATCAGCCTAATGAGTGTTGACTGGCTGAGCTTCTCTCCTGCGCTGCACAGCGGGGTATCCGAGCCTGGTGCAGTGGGCAGGGAGAGCTCTGTCTGCACCCTGTAGATGCTGCTTTTCTGGTTCAGATTGCCTCAGCCACACTGGGACCCCGGCTGAGACGTCACCAGCTGCTCTTCAGGAACGTGGTTACCTTGCAGCTGACGGGCAGCCCGTGCCACGTCTTGCTTCAAGAGCAACCTTGGGCCACTGTTTAATCACCTGCCAAGGCCTTTAATTTGGTAAGAGAGATGCATGAACATGACATGGTAAAAGTGAGCCTCCAATTACTCTACATTTGCAGCACTTCAGCGTTCAGTTGCAAAACAACTGCGGCCACTTCACGTTGCCCGGATAATGCCAACACCCCCCTGCAAATCCGTGGGAAGTAATGCAAAGCTAGAAACTTTTCTTCAGTAACTTGCTTTTTATTTCTGCCTGAGCCCATCTGCACCTTCCAAAGCTGCTCTTTTCACACGGACTCTGTAGGTTTTGCAATTAAAAAAGAAAATGCCCTCAATATATATATAAAAATAAATACATCAAATATATATTAAAATATATTCATTTATAGGTTAACTTTGTCTCATGGATGTGTGAGGATTCCCGATGAGAGGGTTCAGTCTCTGTCTCCCTGGAGTAAGAGCTAAGGTCTTAGCAGTGGTTTCCCATGGTCGCTGAAACCCCTTCTGTCGCGGTGAATTGCCGTGCGCTGCCAACACCGAGTCCCCAGTGCTCGGCTGGAACCTGGTTTTGAGTGGGTTTGTTTTACAGACGGTGGCACGGCACGTGCTCAGGCGGCACGGAGACGCTGAGCAGTCCTGCCTGCACTGCCAGTCTGTTGAAGAAGGCGGGTCAAGCATCGGGCTCGTCCTGAAACCCACAGTTTTTCATGTTTCTCTGGGTAACATCACAAGTAATCTTTCTGAAAACGAGTTCTAGCTTCTCAAAGAAGCACTCGACTATATCCCTGCCACGACATCTCAGTACACGAACAACCTAAGCAGGTGGAAGGTGGGCTAGCCTCTCTGCAGTCAGTATCATGATTGCCTTCCTGCTTCATGCTTAAAAAGATCCTTTTGACAATCTCCCTTTTTACTGAAAGGGTAAAAAATATTTATTTAAATATTTAGATGCTAATTTCATTATCTGAGGGTAACCTGGTACTTCCCTGCTTTGCAGCAGAGCCACCATACACTTGCTGAAACTTTTCTCTACTCCCCTTTACTTTGAGAAGGTGATACCAAGATTTTGATTGCATTTCTAAAAACTGAGTATAGTATTTGGTAGTGAAAAGGCTGGAAAAAGCAGCCCAGGAGATATTAGAAGGTATTTTCAAAAGCAGGATTATTTAATGCCTGAAGAAGAGTAGAACTGAAGATTGCAGTTGATTCTTGAAGCGTTTTTGGAATCACGCGCTACGCGTTGGAGACGCCGTTGATGAAAGATGGATAGCTGTTTACTGCTACATTCTTAGAAAAAATAATCTTGTTATGGGAATTGATTAGAAAATATTTTCCCTTTTACATTTAATCAGTGACTGTGGCTGCTTAGTCACTCTTAATCATTATTTGATGATCTTATTGTACATAAACTTTCCTATCTCTTCATGTGAATACAGATATTTTTGTTCCTGGTATTCTCCCTCGCTCTCCTGCCTGTTTCTGAGAATAAAGTAACCTAATATAAAAATAACAAGTGCAGAAAGGGCAGGTTGTGTGCAAATCTCTGTTTGTAGTGTCGTAAATGGAGTCTTCTACAGTCATATGGAAGAGGAAATGGAAAGGTTTTTATTTGTGGAAGTGGACATGAAAATGATAAGGTTTTACAATGACTCAGTAGCGTAAGTGTTTACTTGAAGCAGGCAGAGCTGACTCCACAAGCTGCTTGCTCTTGTTTCTTTTCTTTCAGAATTTTTTTTTCTTTTAAACTTTCGGGTCCTTGTTCTTTAGGGTTACAGCCATTTCTGAAACATGAAGCTTGAGATGTGGACTCATATCTAATGTAATATTTATGTTAACACAGAAGGATTGTAATGGAATAGTTAATCTTTGTTAGCTTTGTCATTCTTACACGTTCCAGGGTGAAGCTTATAAATGCCAAATTATTTCTATCTGACCAGTTTCTATTACACTTTTACAAGGCTCTGTTTTCATGTTGAAAATGTGATGAGCTGTTTCTCTTTGGGAAGCATATTCGTTTGCTTCTTCCCTTTCTCTGAGGGTACATATGCATAAGTAGCCAGAGATGATAATTCTGTACAGCGTTCCCCTTCTGCGAGCTTGTATATGCATTTTCATTCTTTAATTGAAGTTTCCATGAATTTCCCATTGCAGGGTGTCTTATTGCAGCCTGTAAATATAACAGGGTGACCTTTTAGAGTCGTGTTTTTATTTATATATTCTGCATAGGAAAGGGAACTTCCCCGCCACCTTTTATTAAGAAGTATTGAGGGGTTTTCTTTTAAAGTAGTTAGAGAAGAAAATAGGGTAGGTTATTAATCTTCAAGACTGAGTAGTAGTTCTCTTCCCAATTTTCTGCACACATGTATTCGGACACTGAGACGTAAGATAAGCAGAAATGGAGACTGAAAGCTTCTGAGGATAGGAAATTATTCCAGAGTCAGTTTATATGAGGTGGAATAGCCAGCTTTATGTACTCAGCCGAGTAGAAAGTTACACAGGCGTCACGCTTCAATTGGCTGCTGGGGCTTAGATTAGGAACAGTCACGGGCTGCACGTGTGTGTTGTCATGTTCTGCGGTGGCCAGGAGGTGAGCTGAAACTCCAGAACGTATCTGTGTGTCTGTAGGCGTAGCTGATGCCAGAGCTGTGCTTTCAAACCTGGCTCTTTCCCAGGAGAAGCAGAGAGGTATAGTGTGAAAAGTCCTGCTACAGTCGGATGCATGAACTCCTCGTGAAACACAGTGGAATGTAGATGACTGTACAGTGATGATCTAGCACGGGAAATCATGACTTCAGTAAAGAAATGCTGGATTTGGAGTCATGCCTGCAGCTGCGATCTAATTCCTAGAATGCCATTCCCTTAGTATTAAATATGGGATGCTTAGATATGCTCTTTTTGCTTGAAAACAGGCTAACAAGAAAAAAAAAATCTTCCAAGAAAGCTGTTGTGTTTGGCACAGTCTGCCAGGGAATCCCTATAGCAGTGCTTCAGCTTGCAGGGGGTTTCCTGACCTCTGGTAAGGAAATCAAGGACCAGGAGTTATGGGTGCAAGAAGCATTTACACCAGGTACAATTCTGTCACAATCTTGTTGGGTAATTTGGCAAATGAATTCAGCGTCCTCCCAGGTAAATTGTGCCACAACATACTGAAGGTATTCTGTATCAATTGGTAATAAGATGGTAATAATTAATTAAAATGATGCAGTAATAATTAAGTCATACAGTAATCCTGAGATTCAAAACCTGTGGACAAATGTAAAGCTTTATGTCTAATTATTTATATGACAGGCCTGCAGGCAGAGTTGGTGCAAGCTGAATTCACTCACCTTTTCCTAAACCATAAAAGGTCTTGACGGGGTGGAAATAACTGGAAAATGGAGTTGAATGTATCCACTGGAGTATTTGAGTGCATCGGGGGGCAGGGTTTGGATTCTAGGGTTGAACATACAACACGTGTCCTTCCGCTTTGTAAAATATCCCCAGTTCCTCCCACGTTCACATTTCCTTTGTGCAGTGACTGCTGGGGTTCTTTTCTCCGAGCTGCAGATTTATAAGAGGTTTATAAGAGGAGTATTTTCTCGAGCTAGGGGACTGGGAGAGTTGCTAACGCTCAAAGTGGCTACAAGAAGAATAGTATGAAGGTTATGCTTCTCACATAGGTTTCCCTGGGCATTCATCACCTGGGTACTAACCAAATGTGACAGAAAATAAAATGCAGCACATTGTTTAGAGGTGGTGTTCTGCTGACTCAAAGAAAAGGAAACCTTGATCTGTTCCCAGGATGTTGCGAGCAGAAACTATTTTAAGTTATATTAGTGCTTTGCTAAAAAGTAAAGCTACTTTTTATAATAGTAGGGGTTTTACTTGTTCTTTTTGATCAGTTTTGTAAATTAATAAGAACATTTTTCCCAAAATTATCCGCTGGCTACAGCTGGCTGCTGTCAGAGTGCTTCTTTCTCACCTGGTTGGCTCCTCACAAGCTTGAATTGATCGGCAGAGATCGTGCAATAACAACAACAATTTTTATTCCTCTGCAAGTATTACTTCTGGGTGTTTTTTTAATTCATTTTCCACTCTCTACATTGCATGTTTAAATGTGAATGTGGTTACTGACACAATACTTCTGTCTTATTTTACAGTATAAATTTAACTTCTAGCTTCTCTAGCTATTTTCCAGCTTGCAATTATTTTTTTCCTGATTTCAGTAACATGTTAAAATTAAGAAAAAAGTCTTTGTCTGAGTTACCGAATAGCAAGTCTATTCAAGTTAGAATGATTTCCAAGACATTGCATACAAGAACTTTGTCACCTCCAGTTTACAGCCACTTCACCTAAAAACCCCCAACCAACCCAATGAAGAAAACAAATCCCACAACCTCCCCTCCTAAACCTCTCCAAGCAAAAAATCCCAAACCTTTTCCTATGCTATCTTCAGATAAAGTGGGATCTGTGATAATAGAATACTTACTGTTATTTCAGTATCATTGTTCTGAGATTATATGTGTTAAATGATCAAGACAGGTACTTTGAATAATCAGGTTTTTTATTAGATTCCTGTAATTTTGACAGGCGACTAATTACTGAGTGTCTGAGCAAGGCGCTGCACATCTGCTTAGTATTCCTTAGTCTCTAAAATGGGGATATAATTATTCACTTGCATTTAGCTTTTTTAAATTGTTTTTGACAGGAGATAACTTACACCAATGCAGTTCTAGGGTTTGTTAAGAAAAAGCAAAGGCTACTTTCTAAAAACTACATGTGACCCTGGGGTGATCTGAGTTCATAGCAACTGTGAACCTGGAGCTGGAGGTTGGCGTTACGCTTCATTTATTTCTTCTGTGTTTGTTTCTTTAAGTGGCAGGGCAATATGTTCTCAGCCTCAGGTTTGTACGTACCTGGTTGTACAGCACTATCTTAGGAAGTCTTCTACAGTCGTGGGAAAGAAGGGAATGTTTGTATTGAGAGAAGTGCCTGACACGTCCAGAGGTATGGAAATAGCTCAGCTTCTGCCTCACTCTCACCTTTTAATTTCTCCTCTAAGAGCACAAAAGTAATAGAAGCCAATGGAAGAAACAGCTGCTTCTTCATTCCTCACATAGTTTCTGTCTTAAAATCAGAAATTTTGGCTTGATTAAACAAAACCAAATTTTTACAGTTGTATATTGCACTCTGGAAACTGCTCTCTAGCAGAACTTGACTACATTTAATTGACTTTCAGGGAGGCTTTGGGAAATGTAAATTCACAGGCATTTCATAAGGCAGTGTTATAATTTTCAAAGAGCTTTATACTGCTGAAGAACTGCAGGGTTATTAAAAACAAAGCGTGAAGTCAAATTGCAGCAGAGAACCGGAGGAATTGAAACCAGGCCTTTCTGGTCGTATTTTGTGCGTCTCATGTAGAATGCCATTAATCTCTCCTTATTCTCCACTTCTTTTTTGGCCTTTTCCAATATAGAAACATCATTACTAGAATTTATTGGGTGACATTTTTGAAATAAAACATTTAACTCCACTTATCTGTCAGTTACATTCTGAGAGTCTATTTTCTTTTAATACACATATGTAAATTATGAGTCATAATAGTAGAAATTCTTCTCTGTAACATGAGGTAGAACCCCAAAGATGATATGGCACTGTTTTCCATGGAAAATGGCAAGGAGTTTCAGTATTCAACATCCGTGGTCATGAAGTCACTTTGAGCCCATAACCCTGAGTATTTGGAGAGCAAATTGTAGAGCAGCGTAGGTTGTCCCTTTACCAAAAATGCTGAAATACAAAGCTCACAATCAAGAGGAGCAATAGTGGTTCTGCAAACTCTGTTCTGAGAAGTACATAAGAAGCATGTTAGTAGAAGCAGGGTCATTGGTACCCGTTTTGGAAAGTGGCTATTTCTTAGGGTGTTTTTGTATGTGTTTGTATTGTGTTGAAATTGGAAACTGATTTCTTCCAGGTTTGTTACCCTCTGTGTTATGTAAGCATGAAAGAGGTTGCATGTGTTAATTGTCCAGGTAAATTGCAGTCTACAGGACAGTCCTGCCCTGGCAAGAAGATGGGTTAGATGACTAGGAGACTGTTTGCTTGGTTTCTCCCATTACCATTGAGAAAGCATGTTTGTGTGCAGATTTTCTGAATGCCTCTCCTCCAGCAGAATGAAAACCTACTCTAAAGAATAGAAAAGAAAAGCTGTTTAAGAAAGGGATTAATTTCAAAGTCAGCCAGGTAAAACAGATTTTCACTGCTGCTTTCATTCCCGCTGTTATTTAATTCCTGACCTAACAGCACTACCCGTGGTATAAGATTTTTTTAAAAGCAGTATATTTAACAGGGGTCTGTCTGTACTTCTCTGCGATACCCAGAGAAGCTGTGGATGCCTCATGCCTGGAAATGTTCGGATCCTGGTGGGATGGGGCTGTGAGCAACCTGCTCTAGTGGGAGCTGTCCCTGCCCATGGCAGGGGGATGGAACTATGTGATCTTTAAAGGTCCCTTCCCACCCAAACCATCGTGCGAGTCTATGAGATGCTGACTCAGCACCTGTCTCATTTTTCCCAGTGAATAGGAGGCTGGGTTTCTGTGCTGTGTGGCACTCCAGAAACAACCTGGTATTGCTGTAACACCCTCCCCATGGCACTCTTCAGCCTCAGCACCTGCATTTCAGTGGTGTAAGCCAGACTGCTCCACCGCGTTGAAGGATGCAACCGTTTGCAGCTAAAGGCTTGGGTGAATTTTAAAGTGAAATCAGGAGAATAAAAAAGCAGAAAAATCTCACACTTTGCACTGTTATGTCTGTTGTAGGCAGATGTTTGTGTATTGACAACGTCTCTAATATATTGGTAATCTCATCCTCTGCAAAGTTCAGCTGCTAGTGGGGTAAGGTGCTGTAGCTGCTCAAGATCATAAAGAGATGGTCTGGCAGCAGTCTTCCCTCCATCTCTACCCAGCAGTGTGCATCGTTTGATTAATTAAAGCATTCATTTATCTTTCAAACGTTATGAAGCGGAATTGCACGTAGAGGCAGAGCAGGGAGTGTGGGAGCAGAAGACAGTAAGCAATGACAAATGCTTAACAGCAATTTAGATGGTTTTTTTTTCAGGATGCAGTCTTGTTGAGATTGCTTCGTGAGCTGTTCTTGCATTCACAGGTAGGGGCTAACGAAAATGATGGAACAGGATAGCAAATGGTGTTTGCTCTGGTCCTAAGCCAGTAGATGAGCAAGCTCTGAGTGGACCCTAGGAGGTTTCTTTCTAATCTTTTTTCCAGAATGCAGATAGCAGTAGGCAAATTTCTGGTCATCATACCAACTTTCTGTGTGGGGTATTAATAACGTGGCAATAATATCTGCCAAACCAGATGCCTTTCACAGACCCCAACCTGATAGTTATGGATATGGTAGAAAACATGGAAAGCTTCTCATTATTATCAGCTCATTTATTGCATACTGAACGTGGAGATACCGGTAGTTCATCACCACAGCAGTTTCACAGAAGGTGCTGTAGTTCTTGCCCCTGAAAGGCCCCCCGTGTACAGAAGGCAGCGTTCCTGCGCTGGCACCGCTGCTGTGCCCTGCTGCCCCTGCAGCCGCCAGCGCTTCCCGGTGCCACAGCGGGGTTTCTGCAGGAACCAATTCTTTGTGGCTCTGCAATTAATTAGTTAGCTGTAAAAAAATGCAAGATTTATGTCAATTGTTATTCCTTTGATATAGTGGCTTTTAAACTCCTTTTCTACTGAAGGATCACTTAAGTTAATGAGAATGTAGAGCAATTGAGAAGGGACTTTGTTATTTACTGGGAGATTTTGTAGAGTTGCCTTTTCAGAATGCCTTTGATTATATGTTGCACAGAAGAAAAATGCACCTGCATGTTTCAGTGGGACCCCGGCGTTCTGCCTTCCTCCTACTCCTCATGCTCTCGAGTCAACAGTAACCCTTTGCAAAGTGGGGCTGCCAAATGACAGCTGTTTTGGCTTTTTTAATGAGATTACTGAAGTCACTAGATGATTTTGACAAATTATGCCGTTTGTTATATTAAATATAAGTATAAAATGGTGGTTTAGAACTTGAGAGCCATTAGAAATGTCTGTCAGAATGAGCTTAAAATAAAGAATGGTGATAGGGAAGTGTTCGTGCTCGTGCATATGTGCCCGACAGTGTAAATAAGGAGGGTGAGATAAGATCTTAGAGTCTGTTCTTTCCAAGTGTGAGTATAATTCCTGGTAACACTGATACATATCCACAATGTTGCAACAGAATTAAACAGAAGGAAAAAATCCAGTGTGCATGCAAGTACTGCAGGCTGTCAGAAATTCTCCAGAGCTCCATCCCCAGAGATCTCCAGCACCTCTGTGGCCCAAGGGCTCGACCCCAGACTACCTCTGAATCTATTGAAAAGAGATTTTGTAAAGGCAACGCGAAGACAGTTGTTCCCATACCTTCAGTCTTGAGTTTCAGCTTTCCAAGAAATTCTATATTGCTGTATAATTAATGGGTTTGAGATGCAGTGCCTGAAACGTTGGCTCTCACTGTATTTAAACCTGTTCAGAAAAGCGCATAAAATGCTGAGTCTTTATTTTCTTTGTCAACCTGTCAAGACACCTTAATACTTCCAAAACTGGGTAATATGCTCTGTGGAGAACAAAAAAGAAAGAAGAGAAGAGAAGGTGTAATACAGTGGAATACCCTTGTGTAGTCAAGTCACTTAAAACAAATACCGGAGTTCAGAAAAGCAATGTTGGTTGTTCTGCTGTGAGACTGGGACATTAAAACCCAGCCCTACTGCAGCAGCATGGAGAGACCTTGCTGTCTTTAGATGATAACTGCACTTGTCTTACTTCCAGTTGTATTTGAAACAGACTGTGCCTCTAGCAGTTTGCCAGATAGAAAAACCTGCAAAATTCCTCATTGTTTCAAATATTTGAAGTTAGTTTCTGGTCTTACCTCTGCTGCTTGAAGTCACAAGTGAACCTTCAGTATATATGTGTAGATTTTGTGTTGGCAACTACACTCTGTTGGGCTGATACTTTAATGTTCTTTTACATGTCTGATGATAAATAGTGAAATAGATGTTCTGAGCTATTGTTCAATTTCTTGAGCTGTGCTTGTAAACTTAAGAGATGCATGAAGTAGAAAGAGGAATCTTACCTCTACAGCTTGGTGGGCAAGGGGACATTGCTTGCTCTGCAGAAGGAGCTGGTGCAGGTGCTCCTCAGCTGCCCCTGCTGTCTCTTCCTCTGTCATCATGGGAGATGTGAAAGTCTAGAAAAATTAAAATGAGCAAACAAGTAGTGTTTTTGAAAAGTTCAGCTTGGCCTAGATGCACTGCAGTGCCGGGGTCCCCATGGTGCAGAGAAGGGAGCCTCTGGGGAGCAACGCGTGAGGCCAATAGGTTTGGATAGGCTCTGCCCTGACCTAGAGCCCCTTTTTGGCCCGTGGGAGTCAGCCTGTGGTCCTTGAGGGCTGGGGGGCTCAATGGCCAAGCCCTGGGCCGTGCCTGGCACCCACAGCACCATGTGTGAGGTAGCTGAGGAAACATCCGCTGGAAACTCCCTCCTGATACAGGGGAGACAGAGGATTTCCACTCCCTTTGTGCTGCAAAGAGAAAATCAGGCTTACTGTGTCCTTTCTAAAGGGCTTCTAAACCCTTTCTAGAAGGTTTCTAAAGCTTTGTCAACTTCAAAGAGATAGGTGAGGCATGCTGATGTTTTCCCTTCACTGACAGCATCAAGATGTGATAGCACGTACTCGCCTGCCCATCCGTCAACAGAGAAGCTTAACAGCAGCTCTAAATGTGTCCTGAGTGAAATTCAGCATCCAGCTGTACTAGTGCCCGCTGAATCCCCTGGTACGGGAGCTGCATGCACGAGGGAAGACCTCTCTCTGTCACCTTCTGAATTCCTGCAGGAGGGCAGGCACACTCCCAAACGCATCAAGTCGCTCTTGTTCTTGTTGACAATAATTCCATGATAACGTAGCTGGCCGTGTGAAGCTGTGCGTGCATAGTCACTCAGTCAGATGGGATAGTATGCAGTATAGCCACGTGTTTGCCTTTACACTTAAAAAGGGATTCTATCAAAATTTTCCAGCCAGCCACTCAGATGGCTTAGAAATTCCATGGGATTTTATTCAGGATCTGAAATATCAGTCCCATTGATTTAAGACCAGAGAAATCAATGTCTCCTAGATTTATTTCATACTGAGGAGCTAGATCTCTAGTGATGTGCTCATAGACCTTATGGGCCCATATAGCCCATAGATCACATGATGTGCTCATAGGATACCTCAGATGAGGTTTGCTGTGGGGACTCAAAACCCCCAGCTTCCCGTTCTGATTGTTAACAGCGTGGTCATCTTTCTCCCAGCAGCTGTGCTACGTTTCTCATTCAGAATAATAATGTAATAGCAGTTGAGAAAATAGAGTGGGATTGGATTCAGACGCTGGAACAAGCTGGCAGTGTTGGTGGGACAAGGAATTTTCATAGACTGAGCAGCTGCTGGGAACATCAGATAGTTGCTCAAAGTTACTGTCTTTTACTCCTCCCCCTCCTTCCTCCTTTTCTGGCTAAACATTCCTGGGTGTGTAAAGTGGTGAATTACTGGGGAAAGCGTGTGCTGCTGCTGGGGGTGAGGGGCTGTGTGCAGCCTTCTCAAACGGAGACCAAACCCCTCTGCCGAAACGGGCCTGTGCCCGCAGTCCACAATGCCGTGTAATCCTCGTGCTGCCTCGCCTCTGTGAAACGGGGTACTTAATTTCCTGGGACTAATATGGGGTGCTGAGGCACAGAAATGTCATACTTTCATAGGTAATAAAGTTCTAATAGTTGAAAACACTGCGAGCAGTGGACTTTGTTCTTTCATAGTCAGTAGAAAGATGAACGTTGGTTTAAATCTCTTCGCACTTCATCCTTGCAGTCACGATGCGTTGCTCTCCCCTTTCTGTGTTTTCTGGGCTGATTCCAGTCGACTGTGCAAATTACTCTAGCAATAGCTATTAATATCTAATTTGCATTCTGTTTTTATACGTGTGGGTCAGTAGGACGAGTGATCTTTGGGAAGCTTTTCTAATGCTGTCATTGGTACTCGGTGAACTTACTGAGCACTCGTATGATTTGGTCTCCATTTCAACCAGCAGGTTTCTGGTGGCGTGGTCGAGTGCGAGCGAGGTAGTTAAACACAAAGAATCCTCTGCTAAGCTGCAGGACTTTATTGATGTGCTGAAGGGTTTTAAAAAGCCAGTAGAGAATTACATTTGTGCTGTCCTCATCCAGATTCTGAAATAAAGCTGAAAGTAATGACATGCTAATAAAAGAGGAGGGGGAAACTGGTGCTGTGTCAGCGTGTCGGCTCCTGCTGCAGTGATGGGAATGCTCCTTGAGCGTCGCTGGAAATGGCATGTGTGGTGGGAGACCTGTTTCAGCTGAGGTGAGCAGTGGGGTGGCACAGAAATGAACAGCAGCTACTTCTCTATAATTTTGAAGGTTTTTGTGTTTTTTTTCTTTGTAAATAGTTTTGTTGCATTATTCTCTGGAGAGCTAGCGTCTTGCAGTATCTGTAGGAACTGTTTGCTCTTTCTCCCCAGCTGTTCATTACTTTCTATTACAATTTTTCCTCTAGCCGGAAGGGTTCATTTTGGACACGTACTCCAAATGAGTTTGTGGTCACTCTGGTTTTCTCATTGTGTAGCTGTACAGGAGGAAATGAGAGAGTATGTAGCTCGAACTGTGAAGTAATTGTCAAGTGTGATACCCTTTAGTTTCTGAAGGAAGAAATTCCTTTAGGATGCTCAGGTGGGAACTATGGTTACAAATTTCTTTTCAAATCACTTATATCTTTATTTGTGTTACCCATGGAGGTGCTTCTACACTAGAGCATGAGTCAGGTCTCATTTCTGTGACGTAGCCTGTTTAAAATGTCAGATGTAGTATTGGTCAAAGGAGGAATTCTGGAACTTGTGTCTCCTACATGGAGCTGTAAATGAAATAAAGAGCAGTCAGAGCAAAACTGGAGCAACTGTGCTACAGCAAGAGAGTGTCATTTGTAAAGACTGCATGGAGCTTCATCTAACCCAGTTCCTTATGTCCAGAGGCCATCAGAGGTAGGGTTTGTGTCAGACTGAGAGGTGGGAGAAAAAGCAGTCGAGTTTATTAGGGATATCTCTGTGTGAAAGAAACAAGAAAGATTCTCAAGAAGGTTCATCTGTTGAAAACTTGATGCTGGGTGAGCAGATGCACACTCTTGGGAGCAGTTCTTTGCTGCCCACTGCAAGGGCTATGAGGCTGAAGAGGACTTTTGACGATGGCACATACCAAAGAAACAGGAGATACCTTGGACTGTTCTGTATCCTCTACTCGATAAATGACCTGGCTTATTTTGAGGACAAAGACAGGTTTAAGATGACACTTCCTAGCTGTTGAAAAAGAAGCTGTACTCTTCCGTGCTGTCTGGAAGGTCTTTGTTTTGCCATGCTGTTCTGCAGCACAGTCAGCAGCAGCCCTCTGTGTGTGCCTGGCACTGTGCATCTTCCTCTCCTTCCAGGGTGCCGTTTGGTACAGACCTGTTCTACAGGGATAGAGCTGCACTAATTGCTATTATTGTTTACCAACCTTTTTTTCTTTAGTATTTATTTAACCTTATTACTTAGTAGCCATGTAGAACCGTTCCTTCAAAGGTTTATTAACAATGTTTGCTGGGCTGTGTCCTCATCATCACTATAGGTGTATCCCCCAAACAAACACGTTGTAAGGTATCATTGGACAAAGTGTTTTTTACCCTTAAGTGCTACCTGGCTAGACAAATGGTTTGTCTTTGTGGAGAAGACGTGGTTTGCAGCATCTTGCATACCAAGCGTAATCTTGGCCGTGTGTGGCTTACTTTATGGAGCTTAATGAAACAAGAGAAATAGAAATGGGGGCAGGAGAGAAAACTAATGTTTTCAGCTGAGATTTTCACCGAGATGACAGGTGAAGGAGGTGGAGAGGTAAAGACCAGCTGTTCCAGATGGCAGCAGCTTCAGGAGGGAAAGTGCTGGAGTCAAAGCGGTCGGACTGTAGGAAGAGATGATGCTCGTGTAGGATGAGTGGTGCTGGCAGGGAGATGAGTGTTGGAGGTCAGTGGGAAAAACACGGTGAACGCTGAGTATGACGTTTATTTCTCTTGAAGTAGCCATTTCCTGTAAATGAATCTCTTTCAGCTCTTTTCAGCACTGATTGCAGGTATTTACCCGAAACCATCAGCGATCAGCAGCTTCCGTTGGCTTCGGCTGTCTCGCCGCATGCACGGCTGTAGCCGAGCTGCGCCTTGACAACAGACACTCAGGCGTAAATAAACCTGAACACTGAAGAAATTTCATAATCATTAAATACAGTTTTCAAAAGTCTGGTTTTGAAGCATCCCTTCTGTCTCTTTAATCTACTGCCTGGAAATGAAAGCTTTAAAGGTGCTTGAAAGTCTTAACAGCCCTGATTTGAGGGTTTTAAACAATACAGCACTCTTCAAAGGAATGCAACAGTGCCATTTGAGCCAGCTCTGCAGAAATAGTTCATACCAAAAGCTAATGTAGAACAGTAGGAGATTAGTGATGCTAAAAGTGACACTATAGCTTAAAGGGGAAAAAACCCCAACCAAGGTAAACTCTCTGGAGTAGCCTTGGGGTTCTTTCTCGGTACACCTGAAAAACTGCAAGGGTCGGACAGCCTCACTTTGCCAGCTCCTCCTCCTCCTTTAATGGTTTCCTGCTTATGATGCTCTGCTTGAGTATTTTTGGGGAGAAGGCAGAACAGTCACTTTCTGCCAGGTTTGTAAAGGGCAGAAATTATATTAATTAACCACTTAAACTGAATTTACCGACTTTCTTCAAGTCAGACGCTTAGCTGGAGTAGTTGTTCTACAACTCCAATAGGAATTGGACCTCAGATAGTTTATATCAACTGCTGATCTGTCTGATCATGGTTGTCAATTCCAGCTCATTTTCCCCTGGCTGCTAATATTTTAGGCTTGTTTTCACCTCATTTGAAATTTATTTTTTAATTGCCTCTGGGTGTGATGTGAAATAGTTATCTTAGCCCATTGCAGTGGTTCAGTGTTAAATGGCACCTTTGGAAAGGTAATTGCTTCTCTTTTCTTGGCCATGTTCCTATATCCATAATTTGTTTTGTGCTCACCTAGATTTCCCTAATATTTCTAGCTGGAACCAATGCTTCTCTTCAGTTCATGTCTTAAATTAGGTCAAAAGGCAGAAATTCTCTGTATTGTGAAGTAGCTTCTGGCTTCTCTGTTGAGAGAGCTGCTTTTCAGGAGTGAGAAAAGGTTAGGTGACATTATAGTGTAAAAAGTCTTAAGTGCTTATGGTTAATGCTTTGGAGTGCTGCAGGTGAAAGGTGCAATGTCATTTTTGTTCTTTTTTTTTAATTTATTTTTCCCACCAGGGGCAATTTTTGATGAATCGGCAAAAAAAGACGAGGAAGTTTTCCGAATGGCAGTTGCTGATCTCAACCAGAATGACGAAATCTTACAAACGGAGAAGATCACGTGTTCGGTGACGTTTGTGGATGGCAACAATCCCTTCCAGGCGGTCCAGGAAGGTAGGACATCTGAACAGATTTCTTGCTGTTGTTTCCTCAGAGACATGCAACATACTACCCCGATGGCTTCCTAGCTTTACGAGAAACGTGTTATTTTTGTTGGCTTCTTTTTACATAAAATATAAAACATTGCATTTAATTTTGGATTTAGCTGCTCTGGTTTGTGTTGGTTTAGTGAATCCTATCTGTAGGGTAGCTTTTGTCTGTTTTATAATTAGAGGACTATGAAAAATAGTGGAGAAGTCGGACACGGTTTGCCTAAAAGCTCCCTCTTGCAGGCTGTTTTGAAGTTAACTGTAAATCCTTTCTGAGTACTTAATGCTACTTTTCAGTTTCATTTTGTGCAACCAACAGCCCTTAGATGGAAAGCATAGGCTGCCGTGTGGGTAAAGTTTTCAGCACGTACACCTGCAAACGCTACCTGTTTCGTAGGCGGGATTAGAGATAACTTGGTGACCCGAAGCCCCCTGTGTCCAATGGGATTTTGTACTCGGTCCATCCTTTGTCGCTTCCCAATTACTGGACAAGACACGAGGATGTTGCTTTGCGCTCCTGTGATGGCAGCGGGATGATAACAGGACTCAATATTTGAAATCCCTCTGAGCTGGATTAGCAAATCCCCGGTGCGAGCGCGCAGCCGGCTGGAAGGATGGCTCGGTAAAGCCTTCTGAAACACCGATTCCAATGTTTCCCCAGGCGTTTGCTCTTTCTTTGCTCTTCTGGCACACTAACTTCTGTCTGAGATGCAGATAGTGGTTATTGCAGGTATATTATCAAACAAGAAACCAAAACTTTGGTGAGTTACTATATCCCGTTTGGCTTTGGATTGACACTTGAAGCAGAACTTGAGAGTTAAGCAGAAAACTTGCCAGCAGTTTCTCTGATTCTTGTGAGATCAGAGGTCAGTACCTGTTTGGCTTCAGTGGACTGTTGACGTGGCGATGTTAATGGGAAAGTCTGTAATGCTTACATGACAATCAGTGGCATTATTGAGTTTTGAGAAGCTAAAACTTTGTTTTGTTGAATTTTGCAAGTGGCTAGACCTGTGTAATGGGGAGCACTGCAGTCGGGGCTCAGAAAGGCTGAGTCAGAAAAAGAAGTGATTTGTAAAATCATAATCAATTCAATCTATTTCAATCTGTATTTCAATACCGACATAAAAAATGAAGCTATCGGAAGCATCCAAAGGGGGAAAATGGGTGATGTTGATCATTTTAGATACTTTCTGCACTGTTAGTATATAAGTTTTTTTCCAGTTCATCCAGGATGGATAATTTTAGCTGATGCTTTATAATTAGTGTTGATTAACACTGAAGCATAGCAATTAATTTTCTTTATCATTGTGTTAGAGCAGTCATGAATTCTTTCACAGAACAATGTTTTAAGAAACTTATTTATTTCCAACCTAGAGAAAGTAGGAGTGCCTAGTAAATAGAACATTCCAAAGGAGTTAACAACCTGATATTTCACAACACAATTACTTAATTTTTCATTTTTAAAAGCATCTTGGTGTAATCAATATTTGAAATGTGAATGGAGTAGATTTGACATAGATTTTATTACCGTGTGTTGGGAGGGAAAAGGTTTGTTGGGATACTGATGAGTTCAAGAAGGTATTTGCCAGTAAAAATTGTTTCTAAGTACATGGCCAAATCCAGCTAAACGGCCAGCAAAGCTTCATATTCACTGTCTTTTAAGTGCTCTGTGTTTTGCTTGGTGCAATTTGAGTGAAGAAGAAAGCTCAGGCCATTTCCGTATTCTGTTTGTAAGAAAAACACTAGAAGGAGGCTAAATGTCATGTTTTTCAATGTCTCTGGCATTCAGCCTGCCCAAACTTTCTGCTTCCATACCAGAGTGACCCTTTCCGTGGAACACTGATATGAGTGCAGGGTACCACAGCCTCTCTGTGTAGAGACTAATGTCCAAAAATTGTATTATTTATTAATTATTATATTCTACTATTTATTTATATATATTTAAATATAAACTGCTAGAAGTTTGCTTCTTTTTTTTTTAGTTTACAGTATCTTTTTTTAACGTTTCTGATGTCTTTTATCTTGTCTAAACTACAGAATAGCCTTAAAAACAAAAACTTCCAAAATGTTTGGTAAAATGTTATTTTAAAACATTAGAGCCACGGTAATAGCTCGAAACTGGTCTATGTTTGTCTACAGCGTGCCCCTGGTAGTGAACACAGGAGGTTATTAACAAAACTTGACTAGAGTTTTGAATTCCAAAAAAATCAAGAAGTCAGAGCAAAGGTCTCATAAAACAAGAGGCAAGTACAGAGGAGACTGTTAGAAATGAACTTCTCGTAGCGATCCCCCGATGCGCTGCATGTACTGGTTCCACCTTTTCTGTCTCTTTATTGCTAGAATTAGCAAGCAACTCCCAAACGATGTGAACAGGGACGCTCGGATAGTCAATGCTGATTTGGGGATGTAAAGATAATGATGAACTGGAGAGGATCAGCTGCTGTGTGGTCCTTACTGTTCTTCCCTTGGAATGGGTTTTTATAGATGGCTGTGCAGCCCTGGACTGCCTCCCGTTCGTACCTTAGGGCACCTCGTTAGCAGCTCTGGTTGGAGCGGTGAGGCTGCACTGCAAGGCTGAGAGGTTTTATCCTAGAAGAGCTGTGAATGACGTGCCCCATAATATCCCTGGAAGTGCCCTCAGGGACAGTTTATAGGCATGTTCTGGGACACGGAAACAGGAGGTGAAATGGAGTTCCTTTAAATGAGGGACACTTCCCCCCCTTGGGTCCGTGCCCTGGCAGAGAGGGTGGGCAGCTGGCTCCCTGTGCCGCTGCCATCGCGGGGTGGCACAGGCACCCGGTGGGATGGGGCGAGGCTGAACTCGCTCCGGAAGATGGGGGCGAGCCCACTGGAAGGTGAGGATGAGGAGGGTGAGGTGGCCAGGCGTGGGTCTGCCCGGGCGGGCAGGGGAGGCTGTGCAGAGGAGGAGGGTGGCTGGCGGAGGCACGAGGCTGCTGCGTCCCGGGCCTCGCAGCCGCACAGCCGGTCCCTGAGCTGTCACGGTGGCCCGTGCCTGTGGACACCTCCAGCCCGGCGTGCTCCTTCCTCTCTTCCTTTCTGCAACACAAAACACTTCACAGTATTTATAAGACTCTCTCCTGTGATGTCGCAATAGGTTTGCGTGGTTGAGAGGGGAAGAATATTGTGGCTGGCTTTTTTACGCACCGAGTGGGGAGCTTCCGAGTGAAACTGGGAACTGTAGTTTGCTTCCCATAGGCAAAAAAGGAAGCAGAGACACTCACTTTTTGTGCTGTAGCAAGTTGGTGTTTTAGCACGATGAAACAAGGAATTATGGTGCCAGATCCATACTACTGGTAATAATAATATATATTAGTGTAAACTTCACTTTCTTTCCTGTGAAACTTCAAATTACAGCAGTATTTAAATAGGGGTGGGATAGGCCTTCAAAAGGTTTTGAGTTCTACAGTATGCTTAAACTGTAATTATTTTTCAAGAGAGTCCTGTTTCTACATTTCTTTATAATGTATTGGGCTTTTTTTTTCACTGGGAAATTTGGTTGAAATACATTCTTTGTTGTTTGTCAGAAAATCATTGTGTTCTCTTATCTTTTACTTGTATTATTCTTGTGCTTGCTTCAATACACTAATAATTAAAGCCTAAATTTTGTGGTTCAAATTCTGCTATTTCCTCCAATCCTGAATTTCCCATGAATAGTCTGAACATACAGTTGCTGAGCGGCTAATGTCAAGTGCGTCACAGTCTGTGCTGAGTTACCTTGGTAGACAGCCTCCTATCTATCTGTTTCAGTCCACCGCTAACGACTCTCCAAACTCTCCTTGTCTCCTGAACGTCTTCCACAAGGTTGTATTTTGCCATCCCAGTTGGCCTGTTTGGGGGAAGGTGTTTCCCCTTGGTGCAGGAACTGTTGTGTGCTGTGACTGCTGTCCCAGGGCAAGGGGAGGAGCTGGGAGAGCTCTGGGAACTAGAACAGAGGTAACGCTTGGGCCGGTGCTGGTTGCCTCCCTGGGCAGCACAGGTCCTACAGCCACTTGCACACCAAAGGTTACGGAGCAAATTCTGCAGGCGTTTGGGTGGTTGAGGCATCCCCAGCAGCTGGAGGATTGTTGGAGCTCCACAGGGACCCACAAAGAGGTGTGTAGGGTCCTCGGAGATCCATTGGCAATATTCTAAACCTGAGGAAAAGTGTTTTCTTTTTATTTGGTGCTGTATTTTTATCTATACTGCTCCTTTCTCCTACCTGCTTTTCTGACAGTATCCCGTTTTACCTATCTTAAATAATATCTCTGTAGTAATCCAATGTTTTCTTCCATAGGCTCCCTAGGGCACATGACAAATAGATGTGACTGATACTGTTTGAAATCCACTTTGTTTGACAAGTTTTCCTATTGCAGTCATACATACGTGGGGCTTGGTTTGGTTTTGTTGGGTTTTTTTTAACCCAACCTTTTTGTCATTCAGGTTAGTCACCAGAGTCTGCTTACAGACACCGACTCAAGCCTTCGTAATGGCTTTTGAAAGCTTATTGTGATCAGTGAAGTAAATAAGGCAGTGAGTCATAACTAAATGGGATTCGGCTGCGCAGCGGCAGGGGTGTGTAGGGCAGCAGTATGTATGAAGGTCACATGCGGGATTTTAGTCAAGCAAAGTTTTATGGGCAGAAATTACGGCCTGATGGATACATCTGCTTTAGCCTTTGGGACTAGATGAATGTAATAAGGTTGTCCTTTCCTGTTTCTCTGATTGCTGTAGGAAACTGTTTAAATCCACAGATTTCATGGACTGCTAAGTTTTCTTTCAGTTTGTGTCACTTATTTCTTCAAATTTCAAACAGCCTCCCTTGTGCTGTTTATTACGAAGTACATGTTCGGTTTGAGATTAAACCTTTACAGGGTTGCACTTCCTCACTGCCCTTCCATTTCATTCCAGGTCTGCTTTCTTATTTCCCAATAAAATGGATTTTTATGTGAAATGCTATTACTAATACCAAGCAGGAAAAAAATTATTTTCAAGTAGGATCTGAACTATAAAAAGTTAAGGGAGAAGAGGTGGAGAAGCATTTCAACAGTGATATAAAATCAGAAACTGCTGGAAACGTTTGCAACAGCAAATCGTTTGTATCATCAGTACTTTAGAAAATAGGGCAAAAAGTCTCTTGCCTTACGTGTCCTGCGTGCAGCCGTGTGGCATCGCGTGCTGGCACCGTGCCCTGTCCTCGGCCGTGCCGCGGGAGGAGGCGGGTGCCTTGCGCAGGCTTTGCTCCCGCTCTAGTTCTGCCAGCCCCACAAAATCCATCAGATCTCCCGTTCGCCAGGGGGTTCCAAGTGTTGGCAGCTTAAAAAGAAATATTTTACAATACCAGTGCTGACATCATGAGTGCTGGGAAGCCAGTGGCTGCGGGGAGAAGGTCGGGGAGGAGGGAAGAGTGAGCATTGGCCAAACTGGAGAAGGGACGTGCAATAGCGGCGGAGTTTGGGAGGAGCAGGACCTGTCTTTAACAGGCTTTCAGCAACAGTTTCAAAGCCATTGTGACCTGCCTTTGCATGGAAGTACCCTACCCTTACAGCGTACTGCACGCTGTAAGAGGGGACCAGATGTATTTTGAGTAAGGCCTCATGCTGTTGCAGCAGGTACAGTAATTGCAAGACTCCCACTGCTCCCCGGTCTCTGATTCTGGGGCTCCACTGTTTCCTAGCACTAATTCTTTCTGTAATCAATTCTTCAGTTCCAAGATGACTTCCATTATCTTTGTTTCCAGTTTCAAAGCAAACTCTGTCAGCTGTAAGCTGCGCTAGCCTTTCAGATACTTGAAGATAAAAAAACCCAAAACACCTTTATCTTCAGCTCCAGAAAAGTCCCCCCTCAATCCAAATAAAGAACTAAATCAGTCCATCAAGAATGGATTTCTCCAGGGTAGTTTAAGCATTGCGAGAAAAACAGTTTGAGGAAAAGAGGTGCAAACCTCAGCAGTGCTTGGTATTTGCAGATGGCAAATGGAAAAAACAGGTAAACTACAGATAGTAGTTTGGTTGAAGAGCATTTTCTGAAGCACGCTTTCCAAATCACCGAGCCAAGGGGGGAAGAGGCTTAGCACAGTCCAGGCTAGGGCAGGACTCTGCCACCTTTAGTTACTGTTACCCACATGGTCTCTTGGAGTCCCTCAAACCCACCAAACAGGCTTTATGGCTGCTGCCTGTCTTTGTTGTGCTTTAGGGTAAGAATATTAGTGTTTCTATGGAAACCACTTTCCTTCAGGTGGCCAGAACCCCCAGTAGCATCCCCCTGCTGCGTTCAGCCGCACCGCAGACTCAGCCGCAGCGCTCTGGCCAGAGGTGCTTCCGGAGGGCCAGGCGTGCAACCAGAGAGGAGCGTTGCCTGCCCCGCTGCCCCTCTGCAGGCTGTTGTTCACTCCTGCTTTCTCGGGACTTTAAAACACCCAGGGTGATTTTCCTGACGCCGATGCCGTTTGCTGTTGCCACTTTCCAGAGTCTGACCCACGTGAATTTCTCTGCGGAGTCTGACACTTCTGTCAGAGCCTCCCCTTCCGAAGGACGGACGGCAACTTTAATAGGCTTGAAAGGATTGCCTTCCCAAGGGTTTCCTTAGGAAGTGTGTGACTGAGGCAGGCTGTTCAACTCTTCCCCCCCTTTAGGAAGGTAAATCAAATGAATAAATAACTGGAGGAGTGTGATTCTTTTTGGTGGTGGATGCAGAGTGAATTTTACCACCGTAGCTACTCTGGGAGTATCTGGGCAGGCGGACATTCCGCAGCTCTTGCGCTGTAAATCCAGGCTGGATGGTTCCTGATTTTGCGACGTGCGTATTTCCCTTGCAGGTCAGAGGTGCCCGGTGTGTGTTTTCATACGCAGGGTGTTTCAGCCCGCTGTGCTAATGTGCTCTGACACACTGATAGTGGTTTACTCTGAACGGAGCTATACAAATTGTGCTGTGATTAAATAATATCAGTAGTACATTTAAATGTTTAAAGCCGCTGCGCCTGAAGGCTTTGGGGGTATTTTAACAAACAGAAGTACAGAGACAAACCAAATGAGAGATGCTCTGTCTTCCTAGATGCCAATTATTTAGCTAGCACCCTAGGCTCTCAGTCCCCCAAAGTAATCTCCTTAAATAAGTAATGGACACCCTATCTGGATTTCCTCCCCACGGTTTTGCAAAGCAGTGTCCGCTGGAATCACTGCAGCAGTCAGTCATCGCTGTCCAACCAGCAACGCGTGTTCCCAGGCAGGCCTCCCAGCCTGGGAGGCTGTGCCAGCTGCCCGGAATAAACCCCTGCATTCAGCTTCTCCCGTGACAGGGAGTCCTCCCAAGCCCCCTCATAAAATAATGTTAGTTTGGGGGTTTGCTTTTGCTTTTCCCCACTACGTTCCCTGAACTGAGAGGCGTTTTGTGTCACCTGACAGCGTAGGTACGAATACGTATCTGTGTGTGTACTTGCTGTATGCAGCTATATCTGTGTTTGTCTAAAATGAGGCAATTAATTGTAATTAATTAATTGCTTAATTGATTATCTCCTTTGAGCCTTTATTGCTGCTCTTCCTTCCCTTCTCCAATATCTTTCATTTCGTTTACAACCCTTTGTTGTTGCTGTAAACAGCTCTTTGGGAGCAGGCTGTGTCCTTAGTGAGGATCTGGATTTGAGGCAATTGAGTATTTATGTGATGCAAATAATTTCGAACACACTCCTCTCTATGTATATAATCAGAGACAAAGTATACTTTATGGAGGACAGCAGTGTTTTAAAATCTAATTCTGATAATGAGGAAATGAGCCGTGACACTCTGGAGGTGAAGCCTGAAGTGAATTATGAAGGTCATTCTCTTAGATGGGGAAATTAATTATATTTTAGCATGGTTCCCTGTTACTTAGGCCCTTTATATTGTACCCTACCAAGTAATTTTGACTAAATATCAATTTATGAAAAATTATCTGAGCAAAAGAGAGCAGTTACAAGGACAGATTTTGAAACCAGGCAGTGTTTTATTAAAACACTAATCATATCAGAAAACCATAACCTTTCATGTTATCTTTGTGAAAGGATGTCTGCTGTGGGATTTTAATGCTCGTTCTGTTTGACCATTGGTGTGCCTTTAGCTTCTGGGATTACTGGCCCTTCTGAAACGTCTTTTTCTCCCTAAAATCCAATCTTTTTCAATACTTCATTGTGCAGTCTGAAGGAGTATTGAGGTGAGCCAGGCCCCTCTGAAGGACTCTGCCTTTAAGCAGAGCACTGGCAGGGGAGATGCAACAGGTAGTGTTGATGGTAATCAGAAAACATTTACTCTGAGCCTGCAACAGACACAGGAGCCTGGCAGAGCCCCTCGTGTGCTGCTGACACACAAGAGGGAATTGGGGTTTGGGATCTTTGTGTAAGGGTATAAAGCACTAACACACGGGACTTCGCTTAGTGCGGAAATCAAGCACCTGCTTGCAGGCTTTCCTGAGCAGGGATATATTTAAGCAATCCCAAATCAGTGACTTAATTTTCTTTGGCAGCTGGTATTCATTATTTTGTTTACTTTAAGGGCATATTTTCTCCAGAAACTTGTAGATCTTAGCAGTGTTTTCTCCTTCTGCACCTCTGGTTGCCGGAGCGACTGCTCCAGATGGCTGTGGCTGCTCTGCCGTTGCTGCCAGCAGAAAATGTGGCTGCAGGTCATAGCTGTGTCCTGTGATAGCTGGGGAAAAGTTGGAAATCACAGCGAATCTTCCAGAGTGCCGGGCCACAACACACAGTTAAACAAGTAACAGCCTGCAGAGGTTTTACTTCTGACACTGTGTTTATGACAAGAGGGTTATGATGTGCTGGGCTTGGTCATCACCAAGTACGAGCGCGCTGCACTCAGAAATTGCAGTTTCGTGTTACAGGTAAACAATTTATGTTCATCCCTCTGCGACCCGGTGCAGGCAAGGAAGCCAGCAAGAAGCTACTTTCGTGTTAAAAAAGCGATGCTCTGTGTGTGCAGTGCCAAGCTGCGGCTCGGGGGCAAGCTCTGCGACAGCCAGCCCGGGGCACAGGGCAGGGGAAGGGCTCACGGTGCCCCTTCCAGGCACAGCCAAGTGGGGGACCACCGAGGCAATGCAAGAAGATGGACTGGTCAAGACACGTGTGAAAAGGCTTGGTAGTTGTACATGAACCAGGGTATTTGAGTGTCTTCCTGAAGTCTTTCCTAACCCTAATTCTCTGGTGGAAGAAAGGATAAAGGAGGAAATGGGTATAGATGGCAGGAAGAAGACCACTTCCACTTGGCTTTCTTGCCTTTCCAGTATTTTCTATTTAATATGTTTTTCAGTTCCTCTTACTTTGACACCAACAGGTCAAACGCTGAGCCCAGTGCAGACTTTTCTGTGTGCTTGGCTCGTTGAGTTCCACACATCGCGGGGTAGAAATGACTTCCTCTGGTGAGAGGGAGAGAGTCTGGAGGCACCCGTGCGGCACAGGAGCAAGTGCTGCCTGGCCTGACTCGCTGGGGTTAGACAAATACCCTGACCTTGATTTAGATTAGTAGTAACTGGGTCTAAAACCAGCCTCTGAAAACGTGAACTTCAGAAAATGTTTGTAAGTAATTCTCTTTGCTGTGTTAGTTCACCTACGACATTAAAAGATTTACTGTTCTACCTTATCTCTATACTGAAAAAATATATATATAACTATCAAGACAAGCATTTTTCTGTCTGCCAGGAAGCACAGTTTTTCTGTGGAATATTTGCCCCTAACAGCAACTTAGCTTCCTGATAGGCAAAGGGTGTCTTTCAGTACTGGGCAGCAGCATTGTATTGATAATTGACAGCAACTCTGGAGCTGGAACTTTTTTTTTTCATTGACTTTTAGTATTTAGAGGATTAACCTTTTAAAAGGTGTTTGGCATCCAGGGAAGCCTTATGTACACTTATTGCTTGGCCCTATGAGTCACACTCGGTTCACACTTTTTGAAGCATAAAACATGCTTCTTTTTCAATATTTGTCAACCTCTGCTTTGGAGAGCCTTGGAGGAAATCAACATTTGGTTGTTTATATTGTAATAGACCATGAAGAATTTTTGTAACACGGTTGTTTCTTTCTCTCTGCATAGGATCCCTTGACCCTCATCAATTCATGCCTGAAAATATATTATTAAAATTTATTGTGAAGGGTTTTTTTTGGTGCCAGAAGGCAGGATAAGCAGTCATAATTCATGTAAAGTGCTGCTTAAACCTTCTGCCAGCTGAGCCCTTAGGTTAGTAAGGCTTGCTTGAGATAGTTTCTGATCTTCGCAGACAAAATGCTATCAAAAATAATTTGACAGGTTGCAGTGTGTTACATAGCATCAAAATTCTTCAGGAATTTATTTCCACTTAGGAAAACCAGTTGTGGATATAACAAATGGGGCTGGGTATGGCTAGTTCCTTTCCTCCTCTCCACAGACTTGGCGAGAAAGGCAGTGTGCTGAGATGCTTGTTCTTGAGAAACCTGTAGCCTCTCTTGGAGTGTGCAGAAAGCCTGAACAGTGACATTGCAAGCAAGGAATGGGTTTGTGTTTTTCAGCTAATAAAAAGCATCTCAGGATATTTTTTTTCAAATCAGTCATTTGTATAAATTCTTACATTTATACCTAGCAATACATTAATGGAAAAGAAAGTACTGCAATTAGAAAAAAAACCCCTAAAAACAAACAGCCCAAACCAATGAAAATGAGCGTTTTGGGTAGAGATGTGTGTGGGTATGTACAGGATATTAACTTGTGATAAAATTCTAATAGTTGCCAAGGCTACAAGACCATACATGATGTCAGCTTAAAGCGCATCCATAATCTTTTCCGTTAAACCCATCACTGTAGCAGCAACTTGAGCATTTGAAATAGACATTTCCTGAAGCTTCACCTGGCATAAAAATGACTTGGCAGAAGTATCTGTCATGCAGAGTCATTACATCTGGCAGCTGGAATATATAGCTAGATGCAGTAGGTTTTGGAAGATTTTTGCAGTTTTGGAAATACCAGACTTTTGGAAAAGTAGAATAAGATTCCCAGGTTGTATGTTACACTTGAATTCAAGGGAACTTTGAAATGTTTACCTGCTTTTGGTAGCTTGTCGTCAGTGCTCCTAGAGCTTACTCCAAGTCTGCAGTCTTTTTATTTTTTCTTGAATTGTTTCTTTACCTCCAGATTCATATAAAATTATTAATAATATTTCATGTCTTGACTCTGGAATTATGTAGAGTGTAACTGTGGAAGTGTAGTCTCGAGTGGTCTGGTTTCCCTTTGCTGTTGGCAGTGAAGGCCTCTCTGTGTTCTGTGCTCTGGAGTTACTGGGTTTGGAACAAGCCGGTGGTCGCTGGCTGGGTCCCCTCTGGAAGATCTGTGGGGATGTGGTCCCACGGGCTAGAACAGGAGTCTCCAGCTGGCCAAAGTGGCATGTAGGTTACTCTGTACACAGAGAAATGTGGGTTAAGCTAGGATATGAATTAAAGGGAGAATAGCTGTGGTCTGCAGAGACTGTTGGCCATGGATGTCCACAAAGGCATTGACTGAAGAGCAGCTATTCTGAAATGAATTTCCATGCGTGTAGGGTCTGAGGTAGTCAAATTTCAGAGTACATGAGACAGAGATTCACCGTAATGTGTGGGTGGGGAAAAGAATATCACTTGCAGTTTGGGGCACTTTGCTGTGGTGGTATTGTTGCTTCGTGTTCTCCTGTGAGTCAACAAGGTACCTGGTTTGCAGAGGAGGAGAAGAAACTTCTTAGTGCTTCTGGAGGTGGAATTTTGCTGTCTTTTCTTTTAGTGTTATATTTGGCTCTCCAACTATACAACATGTGGTTTTGGATAGCATTTGGTTTTCTGTGGAGTAAGTAACTTAGGTAAGATTTCATTACAGACAAACTGTCTTGTGATCTTACTAGGAGTTGCTCTGGGGACAGTTGCCATTTCATGCAGTGTTGCCTCTCCAGGTAAACAGCAGTTTATGCAAAGCCTGATTTTGGAGTTTTCTAAAAAAAAAGGTATTATAAAATGTGCATTTTTTTCTATGAGTTTACCCTCAGTGTATCTCAGCCCTACACAATTAGTCAGACTGAGTGGTACCAATTGTAACCTGTGCTCTACTTCTTTATTGTTTCTGTATTTTTTCCTTATTCTCTTTGTGATGGCTGACTCCCCAGTGAGAGGCTGCTAGTTACATGGGTCTGTTCCCCTTCAGTATTGCAGCAGCAATGTCTTTAGTGCTGGGGGAAATCTCCCCTATTTCACGTTTTGTTTTGAAATTTAGTACCAGCATATTAGCAATTATTTCCTCAGCTAACTTTTAGGGTTATTGCATTACAGACATTTAGCTTTAATGATTTGAAAGCATTTCTCCTTGATGAATGAGATTGGTTCCAGAAGATGATGTAAACAGCCTCTCCAGCAGCCCAGCCTTCCTGTCTGCTTACAGCATCGCTCTTCAGGCTGCTCCGAAGGGCTGCCTGCACTGTGTGGTGATGACCACCAGAAGAAGCAGGGCTACGCTAACGCAGTGCAGATGTCCAGGTAGAAGAAAGAAACGTTCCCCAGCCCAGGTTAATACCCCTGGCCTTTCTCGGGTCGTGGAGGCTCCCTGGAGCCACGAAGCATAATCCACATTGGAGGCGGAGAAATCCAGGGATGAAGCAGAGGAGATGTTTCAGAGGATGATAATTGCTGTCACTTGGAAGGCACTGTATCTGAGCAGCAAGAATTTGACATCCCTGAGCATCACGAACCTGTTCCATTTCCTTCACCTGCTTCCTGTGGCATTACATTCTAGTTGTTTTCAGTAGCTGTACAAACAAATTAAATCTGTTTATTCCAACTAAAACTCTAAACACAGGATAGACAAGCCCAAGTTTATTGCCTGATTCGCTCTTTGCTCTTTGCTCTGCATTATTGTAAGAGGGCAAGAGAGCTTCATGTTTTATTCAGTTAATATAACATATATTTAATTTGCATTTTTAATGTTTTTGAAGGTGAAGGATAACAGCTTCAGCAGTGCTGAACTGGGTAATTTAGCTGGCTGTAGGGCAGTCCTAAGATCTCAGAAATGGCTTCGTTGTGAAGGCTTGCAGAGCCTGGTCAGAAGCTCCCCTGTATTAAACTGGCACCCCCGGAGCAGCAGCAGATGAAGCTGTGCAGCCATCTCGGGGTTGCCTCTCTGTCGCATCTCGGGTGTTCGCAGGAGACACAAGCTCTGCAGGGTTGAGCAGAGGTGACCGGGGTGTGCTAATCACTGCTGGATGCTTCCTTTAATTTCTCTGTCACTGGAAATGGTCGAGGTTATAATTTTGAAGTTATTACTTATGTATGTGAGAAATAGAGGAACAAAAAACTAGCACATATTAGAAGGGAGCATATGAAGTTTGTGATCATGAAATTTATGTCTCCAGGTCCCGTGTGCCTGCAGGGTCTGGGCTTCCAAGACAGCATTTTTTTACCCGTGTGGATTGTGTGTTATGAAAGATACCACACATAAGATGAGACAAATACACCTCAGGACTTCTGTTGGCTGGCGTGTGCCTTTTGCTGTGTTATTCCTGACTTAGAGATGGGGACAGTTCTGTCAGGCAAAAGGATCTGCTCTCTCCAAATTAGATGGTGAGGTGATAATATTTTCAACCGGCTAATAAATGTTTTGAAGTGCGAACTCGGATAGAAAAATGTCTTTAATCAAAGTAATTAAAGTTGGTCTAAAGAGGCTGTTTATCTATATTCTGTAATTGTACCGCTCACATTTTATCAAGCTGTGATTAGCAAAGTAGAGATCACTTGAAAAGGAAATTAGGTACTGTTTTTACAGTGTTTCTTCAAGATGTCTGTGTGCACACTTCCTTGTATTACTGATAATATTGACAGTAGGTGTAAATCTCCATTTGCGTAAGAAGATGTCAGCAAAGCTGGTGTCCTAGTTATTACTTAGCTGGAGTTGACAAAGGTGCAATACAATGTGCAGGAGGTTGGCATTTTGTTCATTATCTTTCTCTTCATTAGGCAGATGTTTAGGATTTCCAACTCTGTAATGTATTTAAGATAAGAATCACTCCAAAAAAGGTGGGTGTGTTGTGACTCACCAGGTGAAATATCCTTGCAACTCCCACGGCCACCGTGTAAGCCAAAATATGCACACAGAATGGGTCAGAGGATTATTGTGTTGAAAAGACTGATTTAAAATTGTCACAGTAATTTCAACGGCATCAAGATGTAGTGTTTGTAAGACAGTTAAATCCTGTATGAGTTATTATTTAGACACAGGTTATTAATTGCCAGCTGCCATTCAGCTAATGGCAACATGCCCAAGAAATTGCTTGGAGAGCTCCCTCTTCACCCATCGATCCATCGTGATGGGTTGAAGTCAACTTGACTATTTAGCTTTGGAGAAGAAAACTTCAAAGAAAAGAAACTTGTCTGCCAGGCTTTCAAATTCTTTCAATTATTCTTCTTATTTATAAAAGGCAGATTGACACCATCATTTTAGTGTCTGGATGTAGGTAGAGAAGGAGGAGAGGAAACTGGTTTGGAGCTGTAGTAGTACTGCTGTCACCCCACCTGCTAGCGACTGGTAAAATTACCATTCCGTGTCCGTTAGTAGTAAACTCCAGTCAGAGCTGTCTCCACTTGTGGCTGTTTTCCTGAGTCTCTTTTGAAAGTGATTTAATTTTTATTGCCCGTTCAGTTACAGTTTCTTCTAGACCTCGCTCTTTCCTTTTCTTTCCCCCCACAGGATTTGTCTTTGCACAACATTGCCATATAGTGGAATGTATTTTTTTCTACTAAGAAGTTACCAAGACCCGTTGGAAAGTGCAGTATTACAGCATATACAGCGTAATAACCTCTTCCAAAAGATGAAGAGAAAATCAAGGGAGAGCAAATTTATTGTCATTACACTTGTGCTGTTTGACACGTGTAAGTTTTCATGTGGTGCGCTAGTGGTTTCAGACGAAGAGGAGTCGGGCAGTGTACAGTGCATCTGTGTGTACTGCAGTGCAGGGTTGTGATGGAGAAGCTGGAGACGTTACCAAATAACTCCCCAGGAGCAGTGGTGACTTCCTCCAGCCAAGCCCTGCACAGCAGGGGGAGCCCTGAGTGTCACGGTCCCGTTTCGAACACGCAGCAGAGTCCTACGTGGGGTTTTGCCGGTGTTAGGTTCTGCCAGTCGAGATACAGGATTTTTCCCCTGGGATTCCCCCACTCAGTTACACCCAAAGAGCTCTCTGATAAATTGTCTGGGTGCAAACACAGTTAGAGGAAATTTTGCCATTTGGAAGCATTTTTACAAGAAGATGATGTAAGGCCTCAAGCAGAAGCTCTTAAAGCAAGAAGCTTGAACATTATGTATTATTAAAAAAACTATAACGTGTAGAGAGAGCCACGTGAAGAGTCACTGCTGAGAACTGTCCTTGAAGCTGTCCCCATAATCTCAGTACCCAGTAATTTCTTGTCTTTTCCTTGCATATTTTATTTCTGTGTTTTTGTTTAAGATAAAGCGTGTGTTTATACACCACAATGTATACAAACAAAGCACGGGATTGCAGCAAACAGGCTTAGCAACCATTTATAATGCACGTTGTGTGTATTAAGACATTACTTATCTGTCTGTCATACATCAGGAGTGCTTCAAACCGTTTCTCCAGCAAAGATTTTTGCTTTTTCTATCTGAATAGGCCAAACTGGCCCTGAGAAAGCATGGTGGGAGAAGGAAGAGAGGAACGGGCGTGTGGCTTGTCGGCTTTGCTGCAGTGTGGCAGGGCTTTGGCTCCTCGAGGAGGGAGACCGTTCCTAGCCTCTTCTTCCCGTGGTGGCAGGGCTTGCCCCACTGATGCTTGCACATCATGAGCGCAGTTCAGCAGCCGGGAGCCTCGTACCTGGAAAGGTGCAGGAGTGCCCAATGGTGGTTCCTGCCTGGGAACATTTGAAACTAGTGTGTGTGAGTTCATCACAGAGCAAGAGGGTTTTATGTATTTCCATAAGGAATGGTAGGGCGAGAGATGAGAATTTCTCATCTGAGGAATAGTCCTGCTTGTGATTTCACGGTAGACCCACATACGGAATAAGCCCCACACCCCTGGGAAGGAGCCGAACCCAAAGCTTGAGATGTACAACAACTTGGTGCCGATGACTGGCATTCGGGATGTCATTACTGTAACTGCAGGCAACTCTCCGTTATCTCACTCTTCCAGTGCAACAGTTTTAGACTAGAGGAACATATTTTACAACACCTTCTCGCCTCATGATACTCCTACGCTGAAGGAGCTGCTGTTCCCTTTCATCTCATCACTTCATTCATTGCTCTGTGTGGTCGTAGGGAGACTTTACGTTGCACTTGGTACGCGTATACCTATAGCAGCGCAGGGCAAGCATCCGAGGCTATGAAGAGCTGCTGGAAACTGAAGAAGTCCTGAATCGTCTCCCCACAGGGAGAGAGGAGGAGAGAAAAGAGCTGTGATGTACGCAGCTTTGCAGACAAATAGAAGGCATGAGGGAAGAGGTGCTGGCAATCATGTCATGATTCCAGCAGTGGAAGGAAGAGGAGATATAAAATGGTGGCTGATGAGAACCTGTTAAGAACACTTATGGTATTTCCAATTCCAGAGCCTGCAAGACCTGTCTTTTCCCTCCACTAAGGTACAAGTTTCTGGTGTCCTGACATAGGTTCGTGCCACGCTGCTGAAGTTGGCATTACTTCCAGGAGAATGACATTGCTGGGTTTGTAACAGGGACATGAAGTAGAAAACATTTTTTGCCTGACCAAATGGCCAACTTTCATGCTTGGCCCACTAATGTTCTGTTCCACTAATATCTGCTGGGGAATTCAACAGAGATTTTATTAGGAGGATCATAAAATTCTACTCAGCCGGCCTACCCCATCAAACTTGTTTGGTGCGATGTTAATGTGCATGTGCTTATTCTTGTCGTCTGGTTTGTTGTTCAGATGATCATCCTCTTCTCTCATCATCATTGCAAGTGGAAACAATGAGTCTTTGCATCTGCACTGATAAGTTTTCATGGTCATTTTATAAGTCTAATTTAAGTAACCATCTATTTTGGTGTGTAGGGATTTCTTCATTAAACACAGTTAGGCTTGAGCTTATGTTTTATATTTCTTGTCAGAGACATCATCGAGCACTGCTACAGGCATGTAGCACAATTGATGCTTAATTACGGAATGAGATAAACACACGTAAAATCCAATTTCTGTTGTTATTGATCTCCTGTATATTTCAATGAGGTAATTTATGCCCATGTACAAATGAGTAGTTCAGCTGGAGAGCAATTTATATGTTCTTCTGAGGCATCAGGTCTTGCTGGAGGAGCTGACAGACTGCAGACATCAACCATTCCACCCTTTAGCATGGTAATAAGAAAACCTTGGTTAACGGGCTTATGGGATTTGTTCTTTATTTGGTATTGCCATCAGTCTGGAAGCATGAAAACAGATAATGCGTGATGCCAGACTTCGTCTAAGCCAGCTAATAGTAGTACTTAAAATAGAGTGGGAAGACTTACGTGCTCCCAGTTTGGTGTGTGACTTGAAATCCTTTTGTGAAATATGTCTGTTTTGTGTGTGTGTGTGTATATATATATATATATTTCCTTTTTTTTCTGTTAGTTTGTCTCTTGAAGAGTGGCTGTGTTTCTAAAATGTAATGAGCTCTCACAGCACTGCTTAAATAACATTCTGGCAGTGTTATATTTGGAGCAGAAAAACGTAGGGCATGGTGCCGTGATGGGTATGGATTTCACAGTTATGGGGATACTGGAGGCAAGAGCTTTCATTTTTATTCTGCTCTTACACTTGCCAGCTTTTAGCATTATGCCTATTAACTTTTATAGATGTCATACATTTTTATGTTAATGGTGCAGCTTTGAGTATGGTGAGAAACTCAACTTCTGCTCATCAAACTAGTGTACAAGCAAAACTCCGACACTTCTTCAAAATAGTTAAAAAGCAGCTTTTATTGTTTCATGTCAGTTTATTGCCTGTGTTTTTATGTTACAAAGGGATTTTTTTGGAACGTATCAGGACTAGCAGAACTTCACACCTGGTTAGCAGAAGGATTTATACTTAATTTTATCTGTGTAGGTATCAGACTGTCAATTTTGATTTTGCTGAGGCTCATGCCAGATTTCGCAGTGAGGAAGTGGGAAAGCACCTGTGTTTCTGTGAAGCTTCCTTTCATCACTGGGTAATGAGCATTCTGGCAGGTTGTGTGTGCCTTTCCAAAGTCCCTCACCCAAAAAGTAGGAAGCCTTGTTTTCTTCCCACCACTACAGCTAGAGGCAAGTTTCCGATTTCAGACAAAATCTTGTGATTCTTGCGAGGGAAACAGCGTTTGTACCGTAGGCTGAACTGTCCCAGAAACAACTGAGAGCAAATCTGTATTAGAAACCTTCCAACAGCGTGAAGTAGCCAGCCAACCATGCAGGGGAAGAAAAATGAGTCCACCTCTGCCCTATGGGAGAGCTCCTGGCACGAAAGAAAATAGACGGGCAGAAGGATGCTTCTGGAAGGCGTGTGTCCTGGTGAATGTGGCTGTCTCTCTCAGCAGGAGTTGCTTGCACTGCCCGGTGCTGTTCCCTCTCATAGTGGCTCTGTGTGTCCCGTTGTTCCTCTGGCACAGAGAGGCTGGACACTGTGCTTGTACTCTGAGTGAGCACAGGGCTTGTTTGGTTTTGTTTGTGTTTCTTTCCAGAGAGGAGGAAGAGACAAGTGTGAGTTCTGGTTGTGATTTCTTCACCTACACGGAAGGACGCTACGAAGCAGCAGTGTTTGCTTCCTTCTCTGTATTTGTTTGATGAGTTCCATATTCAGTCTCGTCGCTAGGAACATGTCCTTAGTTAGTGATGTCCGTCAGAGTCAGGGAGGTACAGAGTGGAATGCAGAGCCTTGCAAAACTTGGCTGTAGAACTCTTGCAGTGGTGTTTGCTTTCGGTTCGGTGTTTTGCAAGTGCCGTGTTAAACACTTGCACGAGTCCCTGTTCATCACGGAACACTTTCTGGTTTACCTTGCCCATTTGACTGCAGATAGAGGCAAAACACAGAGGCATAAAGCAAGCTGCTTGATGCCTGTCACTCCATATCCATTGAGCCCTTCAGGTGACAGGAGCTGTTGCAATTTTTTTTCCCCTTCCTTTCTCCCCCAGTGAAAGTCTGTTACCCCACTGTGCACAGATCCTGCTGATACTGGAGACTGCATGAAGATGAAGCTCAGCAGAATCTCTGAGAGCTGCCTGGTGCTGAATTAATATTGCTCACCGAGCTGTGTGCCATCACAGTTATTTGGATTTATTATTTTAAAGCTAACTGTTCCATCTCAGGTGAATCTCAGAGGTTCAGCTTCCTAATTCCTGTGTGCCAGGATAAAGGCCTTTGGCCAATATCTGATTAAAAAGACTTAAAATAGCTTCTTTGATCAGATACATTCAGAATGAAAGGAGGAAAATGCAACCTCTGGAAAGACCCACAGACCTGCACTTCAAGCAGAGGGTAGCATTGGGATACCTGTAGATAAACCCTGCAATTACGGCTTAAGATAGGACGCTAAGTAAGTTAAGAAAGCTCTGAAGAGGCAGAGAGAATTCTCCAAGGTGCCTTTCATAAGAGGTGCTAACACGAAGGAGATATCAGTCACCAGATTTAGAGCTTGGCAGAAATTTCCTCTCTTGTCTCAGGTCACCAGGATCATTCAGAAATCATTTGAGGATGCAGTCATCTTTCCCTGCCTCTGTTGCAAGTTGTCCAGTTAGCAAGCTCAGTGTGAAGGAAGTAAACTGAGGTAGAAGTAGTTTTTCTACAAAACAAAACAGATTATGCCCCCATTCTTTCCAGAGCTGCACAATTTGTGTGTAGCCTGTGGTGTCCAGCTGAAAAATGATCTTCTCTTTGGGCATGTACTGGTTGCATCTATCAGCAGCATGGAAGTGGTGACAGAAGGAGCAATGATGCAGATCTGCAGTGCCCATCAGGAGGGCTACCCCAGCATCCAGATGAGCGGGGGCGGGGGGTCTCTCTGTACCTTTGTGTCTCCGGTCTGCTTTTGCTCCCAGATAACGTGACCTCCTTCGCTGCATTTTGCTTTTTATTCACACCTGAATTAGCACGTTGCTCAGGAAAGTGTTCCATCACATGCGGGACCCATGTGGAGATGAGAACAAGAACCATGAACAGAAGGGATAGGCCCATGTTTATAAAATAATTCCAGTACCTCTGGGCTGTTACTGTGTTATCACTGGTGGGGAAAGCGATACAGCCTGTTACCCATCCAGTCTTAAAGCAGGAGTGAAAGTGGCTACTGGTAGATAGTCAATTTGAACTTCCTTTGATTTTCCAGCTCCCCTAAATACGCTGTTCCTGGGACTGTCACCCCAACCAAGCTAGTAATGCTGTCTTGCAGAAGTGAAGAATCTTTGTCTTTCTGGGTAGGAAAGAAGGTACCTTTTTATTCGCCTTCTAAGCGGCCTTGTGGCAAGCTCACTGAACCCAGGAGGTGAGATGGGGAGGGAATGTAATGCAGACATTGGCCTCTCTGCTGCCATGAGCTGTGTAACTCTCCTTTCCAAACTGGCTATACGGTGACAGGACTGTGTCAGGGAAGTAGGCAAGTCAGGTTTGGGAATATAGTCTGAATGTTATGAAAATTCTGGAGCAATTGCTTTCTCTACGTGATGTGCCTGGAAACGACGATGGGCTGGTTTTACGACGGCTTGAAGCAGGCACCTCCTTCTTATTGCAGCATCTTTTGTTTCTTCTCGGGTTAGCCTGAGGCCAACAGCAAGCACTCCGTAAACATTTCCAAATTGTTATCTTAGAAACTTTATTTTACTGTACTTTGTAGCTAATGGCTGATTTCAGTGAACAACGGTTCTAAAGCAGTTTGGGTAACAGAATCAACAGGAGCGTTTCATTTCGGTATCACTATTTCTGGTGACAGACTTTAAGCGGTCCAGAAGAGAATGGAAGTAGGAATTGAGATTATGATGAGAGAGGAGTAAATCTGCTCTATCCCTTTCCCAAATCAAGGCCAGTCGATTAACACAGCAGTGCTGAAACCTTTTTGGACAAATGTCAGCAAATCAGGCTACAGGGCTTGTTCTGCCTGTAGTCTAAATGGGTAATAACTCCCAAGTGCCTTGAAGCCAGACAGCTTTTCAATCCCCAATCTGAATTACTGCTGCAATTTTAACCTGGTTACGTGAATAAATCATTCTGAAAAAATAAAAGTAAGAGGATATTGAACAGCCTAAGTATTTATGGTCTCTGGTTACACTGGTGCTGGACACAGGGCAAGAAAACCAATTTCCAGGGGTGGCCTACTTCATACATCACTAGTCAAGTATGCTAAAGTGCTGATGGCTAGGAACACCTAACTGTGCATGATTAGACCATGGTGGCAGCACATATTTTTTTCCTTCTCTGTTCCTTGGCTTGAAATTTAGAGGACATATCACTCTTCAGCTTAAAAGACCAGAGGTCAGGAAGTTTCAATCTCATCCTTCTCACATCACATCCTTCATTTCATTTTCCTGCCCAAACCACTGTTTAGATCCATGATTAGGTGCCGTGGTGAGAGATATCTGTGTTTTGCCTGTCATCTGTCTGAGGAAACTAAATACAAACTATGAAATAATGTGAGAAATAGCTAAATAGGGCCAGGTCATTGTACCTATGTCCCTCTTTTTCTCTGTTGGATGCAAAGCAGACTGGGACTAAGGCTGTCCAGCCTTACCCATTATCTTACCCAGGTATGCTGGTGGCACAGACCAGAAAGTCCTTGAAACGTGAAAACCACGAGAGGAAATGGCAAAGCTGAGATGCCAGCCATGTGCCTTTGGCCAGCAGCTGTGAAACTGTGCCTGTGTCCTGATTCGACACTAATGGAATCCTCCCAGACCTTCTGCTGATGGGAAGTTGCATCACTGGGCTCTAGGCAGATGAGTTAACTCCCCACTGAAAGAAAAGTTTTGCCAAGACTTGTACGGGTTCTTTAATAATGGTGATTGTTTATTGACTCGTAGGTAAGAGTTTGAAAATATCTCAAACTGAGCGGAATGCTGTTATTGATTGGCTGTTGTTGGGTTTTTTAATCTTCTTCCAGGGCCTAAGAAGGAATGGGTTTGAGTATCAGCCAAGTCACCTGGGTCAGGATCTCAGAGTTCCATATTTCTAGTATTCGAGCTTTGCAGCTTTGTCATACAATCCATCAGCTGACTTGATAAAAATACATATTTAATATTTTCTACAAGAACGGACCAAAACAGTGCGTTCCGTGCTCGTACCGTCATTAAAATTGTGACAAAGGGATAAGAAGTCCCCAAAACCTGGTGGCAGTCCCTTTGTGCAGGTGTAAACAAAGCAGGATCTGCCAGGTAATAAGCAAGCAGGTCTTGCAGTCCTCATTCCTCAGATGTACTGGAGGAGGTGGTTCTTACAGGAGAAGGTGGGTCTGTGTTATGTCGGGCTGGCCTGGGAGCGCGTGGACTGGAATTGTGACGTTGAACGTGCAAGTGAGGTTGCATGATATCCCAGCTTCCTCCCTGCCCACACTGGTCACTTATGCCCTGGGCAAGTCAATTCAGTTCCCCAATCTAGGAGAAAACAAACCCAGCCCAACAGAAATGAGGTTCCAGTTCAGTGGGAACGTGACTGGGAGTAGGAGGCCAGAAGACTGAGAATTGACTGCTGCTGGTTTTCATAAGCAACGGGTTGTTGCATCACCTCTTTGTGAAGCTTCATGTTCAGAGGGGTTTTGGGAGTCACAGCTTAAGTGCTCCCTGGCCAGGGCTCTCACAAAGCTCTTCCTCCTGGCAGTGATGCGCAGTCCAGGCTTATTTAAAAATATTTTTTCTTAGCTCTTGCTTAGCTTTTAAGAAATACATCTCCATTATGATAAGAGTTACTGGGCTCTGGATGTGACTGCAGTCCCACGAAGTGTTTCTGGCACTGAGTTTTGTGTATGTTCAGTTGGATTGGGGTCCACAGTTAGAGGAAGTTAAGAGGCTTTCCTTCCGTGTGCACGGTGCAGATCTTACAGCCCTGGGGATTTTTAAAACGGCGTTTAACTTTCAGTCTTCATACTTGAAAGAATTAATAGAATTAATAGCCTCATTGTGTGCAAAGACACTTTCTGTCACAGTACAGTGGTGTACAGTAAGTTGTGCTACAGAGTTTTTCCCCCTCTTCTGAGCTGTTAGAGGTCTGGTGAAGACAAAAGCTGTCATCATCCATATCCATTAGTACGGTCTGCTTTGTTCTCCCGTGCTTTGCAGCAATTAAGGCAGGCAAAACAGAATCAGCCTCTAATACAAGGACTTCGTTTTATGTTCAATAACATTTACTGCATACTAAGGAAAAGTAAGCAAACCCTGTCTTGCAGGATGCATAATAAATACTGGAAGATGACAACAATGGACCAAAGCAATTGGGTAGATGCTGCACAGCCGAGCTCCCTGAAGCCTCTGCCACTGCCTTACTGGTTTGATAGACCAATAGCCTGATGCAGTCTGGCAAACTCTGTGTGGTTAAAGACTTCAACAGTGCAGTGTCTGTATGGTTTTTAAGACTCACTTAAGGAAAAACAGATTTGAATGCATTTTTATGTAATTGTAAATTATTCATTTTAGCAAATTTGTATTCTCCTCTTCTCTGCTTGACAGTCAACTTTCTGTTCCCTTCATACACACAACTGAATTTTCCTTTTCTTCTCCCTCGTCTCCCTCCAGTTCTTCTTACTGAAAATGTAGCAGGCGTGTTGGTGCTTTGTCACTGCCCTCGGAGACCCACAGTTGTATAATGGAAGCCAAGGTCATGGCACAAATGTCTGAATTCCATTTCAGTTTATTAATATATGTACAAATGATATGAATTATTTGAAATTGGATCAAGTTCTTAAAAGTGAAAGTAGGACACAATTTCCGCAAAGCGGAGGATGAATCGAAATCCTAAATTTTCGTTTTCAATATTTCCACATGTGAAGCTGGGCAGAGAGTTCAGGTATTTGTGGGGATAAATTAACTTTGCTACTCTTCTTCAAACAAACTCTGTATCCTCTTTTCCTTATTCACTAGTTCTCGCATGCAAGTTTGCTAGCATATTAGTATGTTTCTAATGACAGTAATGATGTGTGAAGAGTGCAACTTTAAATTGCTATAGTTAATTATAGCTATTTTTCCCTCTCTGCTCTCCTGCAAAATTGTTTCCTTTTTTGTTTAATAGCCAGTGATCAAATGATTTAATGAAATGATCTGTGGAGAGTTTCCACTGAAAGCAGATTTGACACCTCTGATAATTCAAGAGGTTTTGGCTCATTTCTTAGGAGAAATGGCTTTAAAGATCAGGGTTTTAATACTAAGTTCTGCCTATAATTTAACTTTTAGATGCTGTTTTTTTAAGAATGCAGTCTCTTCAAGATTGCATTCTTTGCCGTTTAAATCCTAGTGCTCACGAGATGCGGTGCAGTTCTCGGGATGTCCACGGTGATCTACAGCCATCTCTCGTGATATGCTTCACCTGCCTGTAGATTGAGCTGTAAAAAGTTGCATTGGTTACCAGCTTTCAGGAAGCACTATTTCCATCCAAGAGATCTTATTAAAATCTGTGGACCCTTTTAGCACCTGGATTAACTGCCAATGCTCCGAGTAAATATATTTGAAAGAAAAAGGAGGCCAATGTCTTTTCTCTAAATTCCTCTTAATTAGAGAAGATTAATCATCTCGGGTGTCAGGAAATTGGATAGAGAAATTTGAGGTAGAAATGTGCTTTTTTCTCCTGCAAGCAAATGTTTCTTTTGTCTGTAGGGCACACCATGAAGCTGCTGTCCTCTGCTCAGGGGACGTGTTGCATGATGTGAACAGAAAGGGGAGGGGGATATTTTTATTCCTTTAAATTCTAACCTCAGAATGCCTTTAGATTTTAACTCCAGACAAGGGTGAGAAGGGGTTTGGGGCAGGAAGGAGAGGCACGTGGGGTAGCAGGGGAATCAGAATTGCTATGAGTGGCTTAGAACAAAGCTGAAATGGAAGAAAAAATTTCTACTCACGCCTTCTCTTGCCATGTTAGGATAGAAATACGTTAGGCAGAAGGTAGGAGTTTATGCTGAAATTACTGTAGCAGACAACAGCATCTTTCTGGTGCACGTATGAGCTTGTCAACTAGCAGGAGACCTCTCTGAGAGAAGAGGTATGGGCAAAAGAAGAAGTGTAAGTTGCTCTCTTTATCCTTTCCACTCCATTAGTGCAACAACGTAATGAAGTTTAAGTGAGGCAGTTTGTTATGATGGAAACTCTGCCTTGGTGCTAACCCATCGTGCGGAGGAGGTCACGCACTGCGGTGTCAAAGAAAATCAGTGCTAATGGAGTAACTTAATTAAAATTAATTGAGTATGATTCTGTCTCATAAACGTAAGACTGATGTAGGATATTTCCAGATGCTTCTTTGCTTAAGGTTAAACTCAGTTTGCTTAAGATATCCTGTGTTCGTTCTTTTCTTCTTTTCTTGGTGTAGAAGTTGAAGTACAGTGAAATGGTTCAAAGATTTGGAGAACACAGAGCTGGGAAAGACATCCCAGGCCATCGAGGCAGTTCTTCTGCTGGGCCTCATTAGCGCCTATTCATTCCCTCATTCCTCAGCGTGTATGCTAATTGATGTCACAACAAGGATTGTGTTTATGAGAGCAAAAAAGAATCACATGTGACAGGACATGCTGCGTGTTCCGTATCATCCGAACATAAAATCTGGCCCTTTTTTTCAGTGACATTTTCAGCATTGCCTCAACTTTGATGTGGTAGCTGCAGATTATGGTCTGCAGAGATGTGTTTTCTGTATCGCTCCCTGCCACTGGCAACCGTGTGTTGATGGAAGGTGAAAACCAGGCATCCTGCTGTGCCTTCTGCAGAACAGTAATTCAGGTGCTTTCTTTGGTTTGGTATTGTCCTTGGGCAGAGCCTACAGAAGCAGCATTTTCTCCTGTCTGTTTACTGTTTTTGCATGTAGCAGAAGGTAGCATTTAAAAGTATAAATACTTGTGGATGGAGAAGGAAAAAGGAAAGGTAACAAATACAGATGTCTGTATTCTTGGTGTTGCAAAGGGAATACAGTGTTTCTTCATGTGATCGTCCCGTTTTCGCTGTAACGCGTTCCAGGGAAGATCAAATTGCCTTTATTCGTGTCACTGTCACCACAACTGTGGAACAGTACCTGTACATACCCCAGACTGTTTAATCTGGTTTTACTGCACAGCTGATGCTTTCTGAAGTAGAAAAATAAAAAAACAAATGGCAAAATCATGGCAGCCCACAGCGCGTCTCTTGCTTATTCATGTGCAAAGAGCTTGTGCCTTGAAGAGCTGTAAATTAGATTGCAGAAAATTGTTTGGGTTGCAACTCAGGTTAAATGCCTTCAATTATTAAAAGGCATGCCACTACAATCAAATGTGCCTTGCCTCAGAGGAAAAGAACTGAAAAAAAATACCCCCCTCAGATGCAAACCACACGTTTCCCTCCTGAATTGAACTTAACACTGGCACTCGAAACTGAACTTGCTCGTACCTGCTTTCCTGCCGCCTCGATTCTTCTAGCTGACTTTTCACATGATTGTGTTTGTTGCTCTGTTGAGACTGCTGAGAGAATTGAGCAAGTTCTTCGTTTTTTGGGGAGCTCAGTGATTAAAGCATTTGTTTTTCCTTGTGCGGCCACACTCCTATGCACTGTGAACATGCTTACTCTTCATGTGGTATTTCCCTTGTAAGGTGGAGTGCTTTGCTAGCCCCTTGCTAGTGTGAGCCAGTGCTAATGCATTTCTGCGTAGACAACTCCTGTAAGCTGCTAGAGATACCCTCCAGTTTCTCCTGAAAGACCAATGAATCATGAGCACCGCAGGAGAGAGTTGTAATGGATTCTGATTAATACACTGCCACTCCAACATTCTCTCTTAATGGAATTTTCAATTAGATTAATATTTGAATTATAAGAGTTTTTATCAGTTCCTTCTGCAGAAGGTGTACGTGCAAGTGGCATTTCCATTTGGGGTTTTTAGTTTGCAGAAACTCTAGAGGAGCAGTCCCACCTTGACATCTCAGTCCAGAGTCTGCAGGAAATCTGTTGGTTCTTGGAATGGTTTTCCTCAGCTTCGCTTACAAACTAAATATAGAAGGTGTGGATGTGCTGTAGAGACTGAGCAATGTGCAGAGGATAAAAAGGTACACAACTTCTATTCACTAATGGCCAATTCATGGTAATACTGAGGTCAATGGCAAAGCTTTCCCTCATTTCATTAGAACTGGATTTGACCTCAGTTACTTTTACTTAAAACACCCTGAGGAATAAAAAGAATAATTAGAGCTGCAGCGAAAAGGAGAATGCAGCGGATACAAAAGAGAAAATATCAATAAAGTGGAAATGTATTTAGCACTATGATACACAGTCCTGTTAACCTCTGGTTTTGAAATGCTATGCATGAGTGTGAGTGTCTTAATATAACTACCTGTTACAATAGCAAGCAGAAAAGCGAGAGCATCGGGTCAATGCAGAGAGCAAAAATGTATGTTAGGAAAAAAACCACAGAGGTAAAATTTTAGATAAGGAATAAGGACTGAGAGATGACTCTTTTTTCTTTCTTTGTTTCTTCTCTCTCCACACGTAAAGTATTGTAGAGTGTAAAAGAATATGAAATATGACTTCTTTTCTACTTGCAGGAAAGACCTGTAACTGTAATTCCCAGGCACAGCTGGAGGCAGTAGAAGTTTGGGATACAGGTATGATGGGTTTGCTTTTGCCATGGCTTGAACAAAGGGCAGCACAGTTTGTTGTATAATGCTCAGGCGTTCACATGGGATAGACAAGAATGGCTTTTAAAGGAGTGGCTCCTCTGTATTCCTGATGAAAGATGCAAATGAAAGTGTTCTGTCTTCCTTCTGTTGTATTTGCCTACCGTCCTATCGGAGATGTTCTTTTGTGCGACTGTAGTCGTTCCTCTGCACACTACTTTATTACAACAACAGAACACTGAAACTTCTTACACGGGTAACACTGGCGATCGGATCCAATAGGAAAAGCAGAGAGAAGAGCTAACGGCCAGGACAGAAACACAACTGAACCTTGCCTCTCGACTTTTAATTAGAAATGTGTATACATCCAGAGGTTATCTGAGGACAGAGCAACAAAACAAACCTCAGTAGAAAAGCCACAAGGAACCACTTTTAATCTGTAGCCTTTTAGGAAGCAGCTAGTTTGAGGGAGCTGAAGAACATCTGGATGCAGATGAATCTTTGTAGTGATATTGGGAGTTATTCTATTCACCTATTCTTGAATGCCTACAAGCTTTGTCTTGCTTTCCAAAACAACTGAACGGGGCAGTGCCAGAGAGATATTAATATTGGTTGCTTTGTCAGTCATGCTGTTCTTCTGAAGTAAAGACGGAAGGGGGAAAGAGGAAAAACAGAAGTTCTCTGACAACTGCATAGCTCCAGGTGTGTGCTAATTCCAGTTAGATCTTTCAGCAATGAATAATTATTAAAAGCAGAAACTTGCTGTCCAGCACTGCTGATATGCCTCAGCAAGAGAACTAGAATGAGTGAATGCCCTGGGATCCGGAGCCAGATATTCACACTCTGCCCTAAACATTAATTTATTTTATTTTATTTTATTTTTTCCCCCTTGGCTGTGATGGTCTGGGTTAAATCTTGTCTTCCAGCCTATAGTACACTCGAAGTGGCTGTTGTTCTGTATGTTAAGTGTCTTTGATGTTATTTCTGGCATGCTCAAGTGCTTGTCAGAGATTGGAATAATGCCCCTTTCCCTTATTGTTTTCCCTTCTGCCTTTTTTTTTTTTTTTGAAAGTGGGTTGCTCGTAAAGGTATGTTTTTCAATACCTTCCTGCATTTTACTTTCTAATTACATGACAAAGATGGAGTTATTAATGCTGTAACAAACTATCTGACTGAGTTAGCTGGAGGGAATTCCATTTTTGCTTAACTTCCAACATTTATCAAGCCCTAAACTGCTAAAAATTAAATTGGGCCCTTAGAGATAACACTTCCTCACCAGTGTTGTGTTGAATCTGACACCAACATCCAGGGGTTATATTCAGTATTGCTTGACTGACATAAGTAAAAATCAAAGTAAAAATTACATCACATTTCTAAAACATGAGATTTTATCTTTGCTTATAGGCATTGCTTTCGCCTCTCATTATAAATTAAAATTACAGCTCAATGCATCAGTATTCTGTACAAATGATGCCTAATATTATCAACTGTCAGGTCTAACAGATATCAAAGGCAATTCTTGGCCCATGTTGCCTTGACAACAGATCTTGGTTTTGGCCTTCTTTGTCAATTCAAATTCTTGAGTTCATAGAATTTAATTAAGCTGCCTTTTTTTTTTTGTCCTGAATAGGAATCATTCAGGGATGTCGCTAAATGTGAAATAATTCGAACAAAACAGTGAAGTGAATGCTGTAACAAGTTGTTTATGCTATCTGTTGGAAACGGAACGTATCTTTCCACCTTATCTGCTTTGCTGTGGGGTGCAGTGTGCAGGACTCACCAGTGCATCGGGGCCGCTCACTGCAGTCCTTGCTGCTCCCGCTCCCACCCCCTCTGATTGCTTCTCTAGACTGAGGGCTGGAGGCTGTGAGGGGTCCTTGTTGCCAGCTAACCAGGGACCTTTCTTCGAGGAACTGGACTCCAGAACTGTGCTTTTTGGAAAGCACCGAGCTTAATATTGATGTTTCTAATGCTGCAGAGCTGATGTCAACTCATGATAAGGTGCTTCAGTGGTTCATTGCCTCCAGTGTTAAAAATATCCTCCTTATTTTTAGACCATATTAATCTTACTTCAGGTTTTGGCCATTCATTTGTGATTCTTCCATTATCAAATTTTTCTGCTTCATGTAGTTCTTAAAGACTGTAATCAAGTTACTCCTTCATGTTCCTTTAGCTTGCTGTAACGGATTACCGCTCCTTTCTGCGGCACGCTTCCCAGGCTCTTCAGGCTCCGGGCTCGAGCTTGCCTTTTAAATCTTCTTCACTCTTGCAACAATTCTTCTGAAGCATGAACTGCGAGGCAGGACCCAGGGGTCCAGCAGCAGTTGATTCAGTGACGGGCGCAGGGGCAGGAGGACCCTCCTGAGCCCACTCAGTATTTGCTTACCTCTGCACAGCCAGGCTCGTTCTTCAGCCTGCACCGCTGCGGAGTCGCTCAGGATCACCTGCCTGGGTGCTGTGGCCTGTACATCTTCATTTGCAGACACTGTTCCCTAGCACAGTGTCACCATTCAGGGTATCTAGTCTTTGCTGTTGACTCCTAGGAACATGGCAGTATAATAGTCTACATGGAAAAGCAAGAAAAATAAGGAGGGGTAAAAAAAAAAAGGCAGATGGTTTCGTTCAAAGCTGTCATTACAAAATGAAATTACATCCTGATTTTATATGAGAAGAGAAAAAAATCAGACTTGGGTATATGTTTTGACTCCTATCTGTACAGACTGTTTTCATCTAATTTGCTTGAAGTTCTGGGTTTACTGTCACTCACAGTCACTATTTATTTATTGGTCTGCTGCTCAGTAAAAGGGTAGCAAAAGTGACAAATCATCAATCAAGCTGGAGTATAAGTGATCTTTTAATATAGTTTTGTTTTCAAAATAGATAACTATTGAACGACAAAGCAAATGACTTCAGGCCACGTCTTGGCTGCTGTCTGTTTCTAGCCATTTCCTTCTGCTGGAAACTCCAACTTTCACCTCTGTGCAGCTCAGCCCACTTAGCCCTGTTTCTTCCTGCATTGGTGGCTCTAAATTATGTTAATAAATACCCGACAGTTCCATGGTCCAGTTTCTGGAGAACCTTTTAAAAATGAATTTTGCTGTTTTCATGGATATAAATTTCAGGTGAAGATCTCATCAAGATTTACTAATGCATTTTGTACTTCCATTTCTTCTGTTCTATCCAAAGGGCAAATGGCCCAAGCATCCTTGTGGTGAGGTATTTGCTTATTGTCATTTAGAATGGCAATACACATTCATGTTTGGAATCAAGAAGCTGAAATAACACAAAACAGTAAGAAAAAAAAGCAAATGATGGTTTGTTTACCTACATTTGTGTCTGTTTGAAGAGGTACACCAGCTGTGTTACTCACACAACTCCAACAGCCTGTAGGTTTTCTGTAACTATTTTGATTTGGAAGGAGCCAGGGGTTTTTTTCTTTGTCATTATCTGTTCTGTGCTTTGCTGCCTTTGCCTACGAATGGGCCATCTAGACTTGTCGTTAAAGGGAAACATGTTAATTAGGACTAAAAAATTAGAAGAGTGAAGTGACAAAGCGCAGCATAACAAAATCTGACCATGGTTTAAAATAGCTTTATAGTTTCAAAGTACTGCTTTACATGTGCCAGTGAATAAAGGACACTGGTTTCCCACAGGTGCCGTTCAGTTTGTCCATCATTTCCCAACTTACGGCTTTTACGGGTCACAGGCAGGAATTAATCTTGAGGAGAGATTTATTGGAGAAAAGGGCAGAATGCAAGGTGCCCAAAGAAAAAAAGCAATCCACCAACTTGAGTATTGCAGAACTGCCTTAGAAACAACTTTTGTGTTGGTCGTTCCCCCCCTCAGACCGCGTCCTTTACTCATGATGCCAGATGAATTTGGACTGCAAGGGTGAGACATCTGCCACTGTAAACTCTGTCTCAGCACAAGCAAAGCTGCCCTTGGCACGGCCGACTGTGGTTACTCTGCCCGATGGGGGACAGCTTGTTGCATTCATGTGCAAAGAACTGTCTGTGTTCAAGGCTTCTCGTTTCACTCCCAAACTTCTGTCTTGCAATTTTGAAAGGGAATACTTAAACTATAAATATAAATTTAAAAAAACCCAACAAACCAGCACATGCCTTAAAAAAGCTTTATGCTTATACTTTACAAATATAGCTGTTCCACAGAATGAAGTTTCTTCCTGACACATATGTATGGTTTTTATCCGGAGCTTGGAAAGTATCGTGACAGACTTGCTAGCGTGTTTAAGATACGTTTCTGGAGTGCAGGTCGTGTCTGAACTCTGAAAGAGTTGGAGCAATTTTGGGTTTGCAAGGAAGGGTTACAAGGAGCAAAACTGGGAAGTGGCTCAGTTATCTCAGTGTGGATTTAAAGGAGTGACTTTGAGCTTTGAAAACATTGCTGTTAATTCACTTTTCCGAACTGGGAGTCGGAGGAGGTACGAAAGTGGCTGTAGATGTTACTCATTTTTGCAGCACGGGAACCTCTGTGCCTCGAGTGTGTTAGCTCAAAAGGCCTGGGATAGGTGCACGATTTATGAAGTGATTCCTGGCAGTCTGTTACAATATCATGAGATCTCAGGAGGTTTTAGGTTGCAAAAACTGTAAAGTTTGTCTCACTTTATCCCCTCATCCCTGTCTCCAGAGGTGCTCTTCGACTTGGCAGCCCCGGGCCCTAGTCCAGGTTGTGGAGCTCAGCCTATGGCTGGTACCTTTGGCAGTCAGCGGCAGGGAACGATGGCCAGGTAGCCAAGGGCTGGAGAAGCCTCCCCGGGGCTGGGCTCCTCTACCCCCGGCAGGAGCTGCATGGTCCTGTTGAGAATGCGTTGGCCAGAGAACTCGGAACAGAGGGGAAAGCAGAAAGAGCGATACTGGGCCCATGCTTTTGCCTTAAAATGAGGCTACGCTGCTAGTGCTTTTTATTTAAGCGTTTGTTTTCGCAGCTGCGAACGTTTTTCTTTGGTACTGACACGCTGAGAAAACATTTTGTACGTCAAAAAGGGGGCCCTCCAGTCTGTGTAAAAGGGTGAAGATCGCACCCTGTTGCAAAATTGGGATCGTGCTAAAAGTAGGTCGAATATTCTGATGGGACCTAACAAGAAACTGGCAGCACCATCGCAGGAGGATGCTGGGAACAGTCGGCTACAGCCCTGGCATCAGCAGTGACTGTTTCTGCACAGGGCTCTGCAGAAGCCTTTTCAGGGCGTGCAGCTTAAGTAATAAATATTCATATTTATGCAAGTTCGCGGAGCGTGGTATGAAAACTTTCAGCCAAGAAAACACACAACAGAGAAGCAAAGAGGCAGTCTCAAAGTGCCAGCGTGGAGAAAGGGAGCAGAGCGCGTTTCAGTGCGGGTTTCTGCAGAAAGGCAGCGGGCGTTGGGTGAGAAAGTGAAGTGCCCCAGCCCCGCACCCTGCACCCGCGCAAGGCAAGCGCTGCCTGGCCACCCAGCTCTTCGAGCCTTGCCACCAGCCCTGGCAGCAGTTCCAGAGTCAACTTACAGATGTGGAACAACAGTTTGGAGAATCCTCAGGGACTCGAGTGCGGGCCAGTGAAAAAGAACCCTATATGGCAATGCCTTTGTTTTATTATTCTTTCTTTAATTTTATGTCAGTGTCAACTTCGTTTTAGGGTCAGGTTTGGTGGAGAGCCACGTACGTGTTGGCCATTTTGACCCTGTTCTGTAAGTTCATTAACTACGTTATGAAAACGAACCGAATCAATGGAAACGTGAATACTTTGGTTACCTGCGGGTTGGGTGAACACGACAGACATTGCCCTCATAGTGAAACAACAAGTCTTTGATTTTGACGTTCCCTCTAGGCAACTCGGCAAAAAATCACGAGTTGTGTTGTGCAGCTTCAGTGTAAGGCTTATTTTCCTAGTTATTTTGTGAAACTCCTGCCGTGTTTTCTGGGAAATGAATCTCTCTCCTAGTATTAAGAAAATAAACTTTCTCGGCAACTTTTTTGGGGACGTGAGTTGAATATTCTGTCTTTTGGGAAATGGATTAGCTGGCCGTGAAAGCTTTATCTAAGGGTTTCCGCCCTACATACATTGTGCAGACTTTAAGTCCTGAAAATACTAGATTTTTTTAGCAGGGGAGCAATAACCTGCCAAAATCTTGGATTTATAGGAAGGGAAAATTTGAATAACGTGTTGCATAAGCAGAGATGCAGTAGATCTTTGATACCATTCGCGGGTCCTGTAGGAAACAATAGCAAATGTCCCATCACGTAGCTCGATTATTTCTTTGAAATGTTCTGTATATTCTGTGCTGCCAATGCAGTGTAATTTAGAAAGTTGCCATTTAAATCCACATATCTTACTGTGATATTAAGTATATTTAAACCCCATAAAATGCCTTCTAATTTATTTTTCATTTAGTCCATTTAATAAAATAGCAATAATGCTCTTTCAAGTGAAGGTTATGGAAGGAAAATTGCTCCTACTTTTAAAATATACTCCTCAATTTGCTGTACCATTTATTGCACTGCAGAAGTCATTTACCCTCTGGAACATTCACTTAGAATAAAATTATTGCTTAATTTCTTTTAAAAATACTGCAGACTGGTCATGTTCTTCATAACTTTAAATGAAATTTTGTACATTGTTAATGCTTCACAGTTAAGCCTAGCAATAAATTTGAAAATTAATTTATCCTTGGTATTGTTTTTGATTTTGCTTTCTGGAAGCTCTGTCATCTTCCGCAGTCTGTGGAGCGGCATTAAAGAATAATACAAGCCGTTACGCTGATGGCGCGCAAGTTATCTTAAAGAGTGCTCCGATCCAGCGCTGTTGCTGTATCCTGGGTAGCCTGTATCGGCTTCGCAGGCGCCTGGGGAAGGCACGCTCAGCTCGCCAGCAGCGCTGGGAGGACACGCACTTCTCATCTTCCCACGTGCCTGGAAGGTGTCTAGGAAGAAATGTTAAATCAGCTTTAAGCTTCTCGAGTCTGGTCAGAGTTTGAGCATCATTTCTGCGTTCTGTTCCCCACTCCTGGCATCCCTGCCTACAAGCCTTTCCTTCAGTCAGTGCTGTATTCACAAGGTTCAAGTCCCAAGACTGGGAAGTGGATCTGTAACCATGACACTTTAGAATTTAATTTCTGTATTTCAGTGATTTTCATATAAAGTATTCTCAATTTACACGGAACAATATGTGTTTTCTAGACTGCCAGCCCCACATAGTACCTCTGGGAGCTGTAAATCAGGCTGTGCAGCAACTCTAATGATGTTGCTGTGCTTAAATGATATTTTTCATTATATAATTGCCCTCCACTTACACCTGTGCAGTCCTGCTCTGCTCAGTCAATATGAGCAGTCGTGGCTGTTGGAGCTGCTGAGCTGGTACATAGGAGCAGAGCTAAAACTGCCAGTTTGTCTTTGCTGTCCTGCAAGCTATGGCCTTGTTTTATGCATCCTCGTGGGGCAGTTTTAGTGCTGTCTCATTAGCATCGGACTTGCCACAGTATTTTATGGAAGAAAAAAACCAAACAGCCCTTCCCCCTGCCCTGGAAAAAGATCAGTTCAGTTTAGGAATGTGAGGAAACATAAAAATAACCCCTTTTGGACTTTTAGCTTGGGTTTAATATTTTAATCTTGGGCTACTTGGTATTGTCTTTGATCAGATTTTTTCCTCAGATCTCTGAGATTTAGGCTCTTCATTCTTTCAGCTGTATCTGCTTTGTCCAAAAGACTAACCCCTTGGTCCGGGAAGGTTCAGGAGTATGGAGCTTGAGTGACTTGTTAACTCTTGGGTCGTTTGGGACTCTTACAGCTTTCATCACAACTAAGAACTGTCTGCCTTCATTTCCAGAATAGAGAATTAATACATTTTTCATGCCTTTTCCAGTCTGAAACAAGGTCTATTCTTTCATTAAATGCCAGTGATAATAATCATAATTTCTATTTAGTTACTTATAAGAATTGGTTGTCCTATTATTTATTTATCTTGCATCTAAATTTTTTGCCATTCATCGAGTGGCTCCTAAATAGCTTTTCTCAATATAATATCCTGCCGGATGTTACAGCGAATAGAACTCTGAAGATCCAGATAGCTTAACAAAATAATTACGTTGAAACAGAAAGCTGTAAATAATCACACATGCTTTCTGGCGTAATGATGTGACTGTTCTTCTTCTGTACCTAGCCAGGTGTGTTGGTGGAGGTCGTGTGGTTAGTGAATATGTGAGAGGGGATGGGCAGTCCCATAATGGTCAAATGTGACCACAGAGGTTTTGGTCAGCCTGGCTATAGAAATAGATTGTATTACTTTGTTATGAAAGGCATTGTTAAGAAGGAGCAAATATGACAAAACCCTGAATGAAGTGGAAGTGAGGTAACATCCTAAGTGGTAGCAAAAACATACATGTAGAGGAAGTAAAATTGTCTGGGCTCTCACGTGGTGCTTGTGGTTGACCTTAAATCTCTACCTGGGTAATATTTTAAATGCAAAGCCTCTTTTCCTATTCATATTGTGATGAAGTATTTTATAAAAGAAAGATTTTTTTTCAAAACCCTCTTGTGATTTTCAGATTGTTTGCAAGGAACTGAGCGTGTTGTCATTGTGAAAGTCGCCGCTTTGGCCTCCCGGTGCCAAAAGGCACCTTTGAAAATGCCTTGCAACAATGGTGAGAAAGGAGGATTCTTTCTCTTCGTGTGGGAAGATAGCGCAGGAGTGGTGTAGCACGTGTAGCTGTAACTACCTCTGATGGTAAGACAGATGCCAAGGTTCAGGTCTTTAGAATACCTTGTCATACAGAATCACCTACAAATCTTCGTTTCAGAATGGCAGCGAGGCTTGTGCTGTAGTTAGTTACGAACATTTTTTTTTTCCTTCCAGTTTCAAAATTAACACTGTTGCAGTTTGGCAACAGTTAAGGCACCTTTTTGTGTTGTTCCTCAATGATTCATGAACTTTCCCTAACACCTTTCACTTTGTGGTGCCATCGCAAGCTCTGCAAATGGGCTCAGATTTACTTTAATGAGATTTTCCTGTATCTACAGAACATTGTGGGTGTGTGTTTAGAGATGCACAGAATTGTGTGGGTTTAAAAGCATTATGATTTGTTCTTTTAGTGTTTGAAAATTAATGTTTAATTCCCAAGCTATTAATGTTTTTTACTAGGCAAGTGTGAGCACTTCTAGAAGAATCTGCAGGAACGTTTGATTTTGTATGGCTTGTGAACAGAGCTTTCATGAAGGGGAATTAGGTGTTATCTGGAGTTAGAACTGTAGATAAAGAGATAAGACTAGACTGGCACTTGCTCACTTCCCCTTGTGAACATATTAATCCCCCGTTTATCATTTGGCCATTGTATCCCTGCCCCTTTCGCTCCACGCTCACACAGTGCAATCTCCAGATACTTCCCCAAAGGAGAGTTTGGGTAAGGCACTCTGCGTTCTGAGCTGAAAGGCACCATAAGAGCATCTCCTTGTCTCCTTCTCTGTTCTTTTTTTTTTTTTTTCTGTAGAAATGAAGCCCACGTGTTTGCAAAGTGTAAGAAGAACAGTCTGTGGGGGATATCATTTGTTTATTTTATTCAGCCCTTAAAATCTGTTTCCTGCTGCCTCCAGTCTCCCGGTTTTTATGAGGTACTTACCATTGTTTGCTTGACAAATTACATTTATGGTGGTCTCTTCCCAAGCTTACTTGGACTCCCAGAATTAATACTGTTTTGTCCCGAGGGGCAGTGCTCTTGGGGGTTGTGATCACGGTCCCTCGGAATACCTTCCTCGCACACAGAAGTAGTCAGTGCTCTTCAGTCTGTTGAAAGGATGCTTCACCGTGCCCTTGAGAAACAGCTAGCTTGGAGAAATTGTGGTGCCTTGAAAAACAGGAAGGCAGAGTATCTGAGTCAGTCTGGGTGGTCAGGAGCTGCTCCGCACAGCCCTGGTCCCCGGAAGGAGGACTGCAGGAGGAGGCTCGGGCTCCATCAGTGATGGCCCAGCTAGTGCATCAGCGTCGCTCGGTAGCATCTCTAACAGCTTCGCTCTTTGCAGGGTACTTTTGTGAGAAACAATTAACACATGGATAGCAGTGTTGTTTCTTTCTTGTGTCCTTTTAAACAGTGGTGTTGTCTTCAGGAAATGTTTAATTTTCACCTGGCATTGGTTGCCATTTCCAAGGGGCTGAAGCGGGAGCTCTTTCTCTCCTCTCCATTAGCACAGAGCACAGCCTTGCCCAGCCCTCTGGGCAGCATCATCTCTTTGCTGCTGTTTGGCCTTGATCTCATTCTCAGGATTGATTACCTTTTATATCCCAGCATCTGCTTTCTTCTTACATGATTCTCTTTTTACGTGACGACTCTGACATACAGCTTTTGTTAGCTCTGTGCAAATCTAAAAGTCATAGCATTTCATATCCCAATAATGCAATATTCTGCTGCTGGTCTTGGACAGTGCCGTATTTTCTGATCCACATCTACTCAGAGCTGCTGCTGTAATATTTAACCTGTGACTTAGAGCATCTTGCTTGCTCTCAGATAACCTTTATCATGGCCCTTCCTTTCTCTGTCTCAGGAAAAGATGCTTTTTTTTTTTTTTCTGCTAATGATGCTGAAGGCCTTTCCCAGCCGATGGATTGTTTGCGTGATGGCACACCATTGCATCCCATGTCAGATACCCATATAACAATTTTCTCATCCACGTGTTAACATGGTAACGTGCTTCCTCCTTTCAGCTGGAGAAGCACTTGTATTGACACACAAACACATCCGCCACCTCCTTCCTCCATTATCTCTCTCCTTAATACCCCCTTTGTCTCTAGAAAAAGCTTGACGACAGTCAGACCACTGCTGTGCCTGTCAGACTGACAACTGATGTCTCCTTGGTTCCTGTTCTCCCTGGCTTCTCTCCATCACTTGTCTCCTGCCTTGTGCTTGGACTGGCAGGTCTTTAGGGCAGAGACTGTCCTTTTTGTTCTGTGTTTGCAGTTTGACAGGGACTCAGGAAAGGCTCCCAGTTAGTACAAGAGGATGGAAAAGAAATGCTCCAAATACAAGAAGTGCGTGTATTGGGAATGGCCAATAAACAAGTTGGTAGTTATATAATGGCTGCTTTTGAAAGAAGAGCTGTGCCTCTAAAGGCTGTTACTTTTGAAGGATGGATGATTTTCATCTTTGGCTTTTCCCTGTATCACACACTACCATTGCATCAAAATTTTGTTATCTCTAAGGGCATTATTTAAAAAAAAAAATAAAAAAAAAAATTATAAACTTATATATCAACAGGCTAAAGTTTTTCTGCAGAAAAAGGAAAAAAAACAACAGAACCAACAGACAACCTGTTGGATAGATGCCCAGAATTTGAGGTGAGTCCAAGGACGTGGATTCTCACAGTAAAGAAAAAAACTTGCAAAGCTCAGAAATTGCTATAAAGGAAGTTCCCTATAATTTTGCCTTGAACTATGACTATCTATATCAAACCTTGAGCTTTGTATCAAATGTAACTTCAGAGAACAGCCCGTGTCTGTGTCCCCTGTTGCCTTCTGCAGAAAATATATAGGCTGGACTTGTTAATCTCAGAGGTCCTTGCTAGCCTCAATAATTCTGTGATTCTGTGAATCACAGGTCTGTTAACTTACCTGATTACACACTTGGGAAATATCTGTGTAAAGCTCGCTGTTCTGACTAAGCTGACAGAATGTTTTACTTGTAATAATATCCACTTACAGTAGAAGAAAACATCATATATTTAAAGCAAATTAAATTGTCTTGCAAGCGTAGGTATCAGTGCAGTTGAGCTTTTTCAGTTTTTTACTTCACAAACTTTTCAAGTGAGACCTCTCCTTAGCATCCTGGAGCCTTAGGAGCCTTTGAGCTCATAATCTTTGAGCTGAATCCACAAATTATTTCTTTACCTCTCTGGTTCTTTCTCTTCTACAGTGCCATCTTTTTCTTCTCCTTCCATTTTTTTTCAAGATCCAATCATTTGCCACAGCATCGCTGCTTTCATTTCTCCTTGGAAACTGAACTATAGTGATACTTCCTAACCTATCGAGTATCATGGCACTTCTCAGGGTTCTCCCAGCTGGTTTTTGGGCTGGGTTGGGTTAATGCTCTTTTTGCTCATCTGCACCACTGCAGTAGCCATGTGACTTGTTCTGCCAGACAAAGCCAGTGCCCCATCGAGGCCGTGGTCCCGCTTGCATCGGCGGCCGACGCGGGAAAGCATACCTTCTGTCCTGCTGAACACCTAAAGCTCTTTCGAGGGCAAGTATTCCTTTGTGACCTCTGTGCTGAGGTCCTAACACCCATGAGTATGACACTGCCTCTTCACTCCTGCTTTCTTGCTTTAGATGGAAAAAACTCTTCTCTATTTTTACGCATGTTAGCAATTACAAACTCATAATATAAACATGTTCTGCAGAAAATGAAATTGGAAGAGAAGTACATCTTATCTCAGTGTGCTTGTAAAATAAACGATTCTATTTTATCTTAGTGATTTATCTTCACATTTCCCATACCAGTGAAACAGCTTCAAGTTATTAAAATGATTACTGGGCTTGCAGTATTGTTGTTGGTAGTGTGAAGTTGCATTTCTGTTTCAGGCATTGTTATAGTAGTAGATCATACGAAAATCCAGCTGTTCTGTTTGTCATCGCTGTAGTAAGCATGTATGGATTTGTAATTATACCCATGTATAGCACTTAGGCTTCTCTTCCACACATACAGGAAAGAGTATTCCAATATATAGTATTTCCATTTGAAATACAGCTGGCAAAAACATGGGAAAATAATTTATTCCAAAGTATTATCTAAATTATTACGCATTTTCATCCCTACTCATTCATTCCATTATACTGATAATGATAATAGTTTAAAAATTACTTGAATTAATAGGATTCATTTGTGCTAATTGCTAGTATCTACTTTTTAATGCAGCATGTCCATAGCCGTGCTTCAGCTTCAGCTGGGGGACTGCTGTATACTGAGAGCAAAACTGTGCTTATTCTGTGCACTGTAGAAGCAGGTGGCCTGCAGTTTTCTCTTTTTTTTTTTTTTTTTTTCTCCAAATACTGGGGTTGAAATTACCTGTGATTTCAGGCTGAGCAGCAGTACGGACTTCACTGGGTCAGCTGTGTTGGTGAGACCTCGTGCTGCCACATCCCCCTTACTGCCTTTCCCCATCTTCCTTCTGCCCTCATGAAATACTTCTCTCAGTTCATGTTTTCCTATTAGAAGAGTAAAGCTGAATCTTAAACGGGGTGAAAGGCACGGCTCATCTAGCCACTTCTGAAGTATTCTGAGCTCTGTATTAGTGAGGGCTGATGTGTATGTGTATGAAGCTCACTTTCTTGGAAATTAGCTTTTTTATATATTACAGTGTTCAGAGCTAAAATTGCAGCACTGAATTTGGTTCAGACTATTTTAGAGTCCTTCGGGATGTATTTCAGAAACAGGAGATAAGTAATACCCAGGCTTTCCAAATGTTTTCAGATTGCAGAAATTAGGGTTTGGTTCAAAGCAGCACTGAGAATCACAGATCCTGAAACAAAGATGCTCTCAGATACGTGTTTACTGATTTGTCGCATCAATGAAACCATCCCTTTTGCCAGCCAAAAGACTGTTCTGAGTGCTTCTAGAAACGGCAGCCACTTGGGCCAAAGAGGGCTGGGAGAGACTAGGATGTGATTATTTAGGTGTATGGTGTTAGGGAAGGCTTGTTTGAATTTCCTGGCTATTTCTTGTCAGAAAGCAAAGGAGTGGGAACGGCGCTGTTGGTCTGTGCCGCGAGACACGCGGGAGCGGCTTTCACCCGTGAGAGGCACTTGTCAGCCTGTCCGTTCTGGGGAACCCCTTCCCTGGTTGGTCCCTCTCCTTCTCTTCAGTTGTGGCTCATCCTAGGCAGCAGATTCTGTGCTCGCAGCACGAGGGGTTTGCGGTGCGTTTGGCTGGAGCAGGATGGAGGGGTAACCGCGCGAGGCTGGCTTTTCAGAGGCACACGAGTAATCTGGAGGCAGTTTCTGGGAAAAATCAATGGGAGTTGTGCTCCGTGTCATGTAGGTATTTTTGAAAATCCCTGTTGAACAGCAAAGGCTTTGTAAGAAGTAAACAGTCTTAGAGTGTCACTTAATGAATCCTAAAGAAGGTGGCAATAGAGAGGCTCTCTCGGAATATGTATTTTGCTGTTTCCTGCTTGCAAGTAATTAACCTCGGTAGAATCGTGTGGCCAGATCGAGTCGTTGCTGAGCTGGGGCACTGTTTCGCTCTGTAACGTGTGCTGCAGGGGTTATTTATTAAAATAACCATCAACACGGAGTATTCTTGACTCCTTAAGTCTCGGTTTGTGTTTTGGTCTGCTATGCTCTTACCTAGAAAGCAATTGATTTGTTATGGGAACTATATTCAAATCTTACCTCACTAACACTGAAAAGTTAATTGGAAAGATCAGAATTCTTCCCCACGTTGAGCTTTCTGGGGATGAAATAACAGTAAGGAGGGGGGAAAAAAAATAATTCTTAGAACTGCTTTAAAATGTTGCTGTTAATGCCTAAATGCTTATTTCTTTTGTATCTGAAAAGGAGCTTATTCCTTCTCCAAAATAACACATAGATTCTTTTCCTTTTCTCTTTTTTTTTTCCTACGCTTTTGGAGAGTTGGCAAGGGATGGAGAAAGCTGCATGATTGTTAAAAATTGCAGTGCAAAGCTTGACACAAATTTTCTAGACAGTGGAAGGTTTGAGCAAAATCATGTTGAAGGAGAGACAGTGTGGATTTGGAAGAACAGTACTGATGGGAAGAGCAGGCATCGCTGGGTTCAGCAGGGAAGAGAAAAGATCATGGACTTCATCGCTGAGAAGAAGAAAACTATTACACTGACAACTCGATTCCCACCACTTCCTCCGCTCTCTCTGCTCCCTCCACATCCACACACAGCCGAAAACTCAGTTTGAAAGAGGACCCTCTAAGTTGTCCTCTCCTTCTTTTCCTTCTTTCCACTCCTGTTTTCTTCCTGTGCCATTAGATTAAAACAAACAAACGAAACAGAACAGCAGAGAGGGATTAGTGGGATGAGTCATGAAGTCAGTAACTTAAAATTAAGTGAAGCCCTGATAATGAATAGTATAGATGGAGTTATGTAAGAGTAAGATCATAATTTTCCTTTTAAATAACAATAAAGAATTTGAAGGGTTTAATTTCCTCTGGGATCTGACAGTGACTAAGAGTTTCCTTCTAGGATCAGTTCTGCTCCCATTCTCACAAGTTACTCTGCTTCTGAGGGGCTCCTACCACCAGTATTTGCTGTAGCTGGTGGAAACCAGCTGTCAAAATGAGTTGGCACATGTAACAATCCTCCTGCAGTGTCTCAGCATCTAATTTGAGGATTTGTTAGATGAAAAGGAAAACAAAAAAAAGACAAAAAAGGGGGGGCAGTATATGTTTTCCTTTGAAGACAGATCAACTAGCCCTACGACTAGCCACCAAACATTGTGGAGTTTACAGGTAGAAGTGGAATTAGATTCAAGTGCCAAGCAGTAAAACCATAAATCATCTGCAGAGCTTTATCCTGCATGCAGTTGTGCACAGAACATCCAGTATTTTGATGACAATAGCTAAGAGATCAGAAAAGACCTCGGATGCCTCTAAAACTCACCAGACATCCGATGCGTGTTGCAGTCATAGTTTGCCCTTGTTTAGAATGACATAGAATTAGGTTGTGTCAATCCTGTTCGAAGTAAAGATTAATACATGCATTTGTTTTGTGACATGCTGGTTTTGATTTGGGGACAGCCAGCTTTCTTTAGCTGCTGCATGTCAAGATTTAAGGCCGTGTGTGTGGCTTTGGTGTGTCACACCAAGCAGCTGCCGTGCTCTCCAGGAGGAGCTGCAGAACAGCAGCATTAGTGGATTGCAGAAACCAGTGATTAATGAAGTCCTGCTGTGTGCTGTGTCCTGCAGGCTGAAACCTGAGTATAGCTGTCAGTTGTGTATTTTGCACCTTTTCCAACAGCAAGCAGGCAGGAGCTTCTTCTCTTTATAAGGGGTTCAAAGGCACAACAACTCTGCATCTTTTATTTGTTATGTATCCAGGCTGAGTTTCTGCACATCTCGCCTCCATCAGTTATCCTGAACAACCAGGGCAGATCCAACAGCTTCAGGCAGAATGTGATTATTTATTGTTTTTAAATTTAGGAGCTGCGTGTATCTGAAGGCTGGAGCTGATGGCAGCCCCCAGCCCGAGCCACCTGTCTGTGTTCACATAAACAGCAAACATGCTAGGAGGATTATGAGATTAATGTTTCTACCATGTGCTCTCTAATTCTTCAGTATTTATTTAAAACGTGCTAAGCAGTGGGGTTTTTACGGTTGAAGGGTTCTAGCGGCACGTCGCACGTTGCATCAATTGTTGGCTATTTCACCACCACCGTTGTGGGAAGCAGAGCATCTTGCCCGTCGTGCAAGTACAGCAGCAAACTCAGGGCTGAGCGCTGAGCCTTTTTCTTGTTAGTGCCAGTCTGCTCTGCAGAGTCCGAGTCAGTGGCCTTGATTCGCACGGGGCCAGCAGGAAACTGGTGAAGTGATGGTGGCAAAGTGCTGGCGAGGCCGAGCAGCACGGTCTCTGGCTGTTGCTTGTTCTCTTACACCACGCTGCTTGCCTGTCATCCTTCTACAGTACCCACTTCCCAGTACCTGGTTTGTAAAGTGACAGAGTGTATCGCGTTCGTATCACAAAGAGCTTGTATGTGTGCACAGAGACTATGCAATGAAAAGGAGGGGACTCTCCTACAAAAACCGCTGAATAATGTACGTTTTTATTTTTTTTAATACTGTTTAATTATTTGTAATGATGCCAGGCAGAGGGAAAAGTCCATCCTTGCAGCAACACAGCAGCTAGGACACTGTCCTCTGTCGAAGGAGAGAGAGGTTCAAGTGCAGCCTAAATTGGTCTGTTCGGGACCTTGGCTTGGGATCTGCCAGGGAGTGTGGGATGATTGGCAGTTCTGCGTAGCAGTTTGGCTTTGGTCTTTCTGCTTTATTCAAGAAGAAGCCCTCCATGGGTGCGCTGGAACTTCCCCAGCCCTTTAGCTTTTGTGCTGAGCTGTGGAGGTTCTTGCAGCATGGGAGCAGCGGGGCTCAGCTCGTCATCCCAAACTGCTGAAGCATTTACCAGCAAAGAGAAACTGCTTGTGTCAAAAGAACTCCACACCAATAGTAATAGTCTCAAAGACAAAGATTTTTCCATCAAGTAATTCCAAGGAACAAAAAGCCTGTAAGATATTAGCTATATAAATTGATTCACAGATAGAGCGATAACAGGGGTCTAACGAAGCAATCTGGAAGCCTTCTGAAGTTGAACAGAGAGCAACACCCTCCGTAGCTTTCCTGAGCCTTCCCCCAGTGCTCCGTGGAAAGGATCTGATTCCCTTTTGCACTTTGTAGGGCAGCTCAGCTGCATTGCAAGCTGAGGGATTATTTATTAAAATCTTTAATTACATTACAGTTGCTTATAGTTCTCCTTTATCTCTCTAGTTCTATTATTAGCAGAGATGGCAAGCACAACTTGAAATAATCTCAGCAGATTTTTTTTATTATTGGTTTTTATTTTAATATGTATAGGCTGGGCTTTCTCTTTAGCATAAATTTCACCGGAGACTGTCACGCAGGTAAGCGTCCCTGAGGTGAAATGTAGAGAAGCCAGTGCTGGTTCCTGTCCGCTGGAATGTCAGGAATCTGCCCATCTCTCGGTCAGCAATTTGGTATTTTGCCTTTAGTATGCTGAAACAAAAGGTCTTTGGAAGTTTCTGAAAGGAAAAATGTTGGCTCCTGGAGTTACCTCCCTGATGTACAAGTGTGTAATTCAAACTGATTAGAGAGCTCGGAAGGGAAGTAAGTATATGTCACAGCGTGCGCTCACAGAGAAAGCAAAGAAAACAAAGGGGAAAACAGGTAATAAAATGAAGTGGAGGCGAGTGCTATTTTTGTAATGTCACTGGACAATGCCTACAAGCTGGATTTTCTCCATTTCGCTTTTCCTAGCTCACATTGCTCCACACTGCTTTATTTTAACGTTCCGCGTTAAAAATCTTGCACACTCCAAAATGTGTCATACTCGCTTGCCATGCTGAGAATGATGCCTATCAGAGTGACCCAGTATAAAATGCTTATGTTGCTACAAAAGACTGAAAATAAAGGCCAGTGTGATTTGTTTTGGCTTGCACAAAGATGTGGGGGATCAGTAGAGTCCAAGGACAAGTTTTTCGTGTTCCATTCTTGGAGGAGAGAGTGAAGAAGTCACAACCTTAATCTCACCATTCATAAAGGGCTATCAGAAATCAAGGCAAGTTTGGATGTCGTTTAATTAAACCATAAAAAGGAGAGGAATTATGGAATGTAAGTAGCCTAATGAAGTGAAAATTGGAGGATGCATGATTTTTGAATCAATAAACCCGAAGATTTTGAGGATTATTCTTTACGCGCCTCGTTAAACCTTTAAATCGTATGTATTTGACTGGCTTAGCTTCGCTCAAAGATGTCCCAGTAAAAAATATCCTGCCTCTTATTATTACATTTTAATACACTTTTATGTCATTAGAAACTCTTTGCACATGAGATTCCCCAGGAGTAAAATAAACGAGTTTAGTATTTGCATCACTAATTAAATGAAAGAGGATAAGCGGAATTTCTCTGAGCAACGTGGATTGGAAGGATCCTCTAGGTTTACAATCTAACTTTAAACCTTTGTGGCTGTGGAATTTCAGGACTAAAAGTATTATGCAACATTTTAAAATATAAAATATTTATAGTCAAGAAAAAAAACCTTTAATATTTAATGGGGAAATGCTCATTGTAGTAGTTCTTGCAGTTTTTAAAAATAGAGCTAATTCCGCATCGCGTGGCCTGCCTAAAAAGAAGTCATCTCTGAAGGTCGTAGGCTATTGAATTGAGAAATGTAGCAGCTCACGATAGGAAAACAAGAGGATGTGCAGGCTGGTTTGCTGGTGGAGTCCTAGGGAGTCAATTCTTTTTCTCTTGGCCTCCCTCCCTGCCTCCCCAGCCTGTGCCCTGAGCTAGCCCCGGGCTGCCTGGATGTGGTAAGCACAGTGTGAACCCAGGCTGGAATATCCCCTCTCTCAACAGATGACTTCCTCTGGCTGAGGTTTTGCCAAGAGCTTGCTCGGTGAAGTGGGAGCAGAGCCTGCCCTACCTGCAGAGCGTTGCCCTTCCCGTGTGCCCTGCCTTGCTCCCAGTTCCCTGCCTCGTCTTCAGTTTGATGCCGAGTGATTCCGGGTACACAGACTCTTGCTTGGAGTGTTTACACCTGGCATGAAGCACGTGTGTGTCACTGTGAGAATATATCTTTGAGGACCTTTGCTGTTCCTAACTCTTGTAGTCTGCTGGGTTTTCTAAATGTTTTCCACTGTATTGTTGAAAATTAACCTTATTTCTCGAGAGGCGTTTTTCAGCGTAGCTGGAAGTTAAATTTTCATACTATCAGAATCCATTCGCAGGATTGTGACACGTTTTGGCTCTAGTCTCGAAACTGCTTTTAGATGATCCCAGTTCTAACTGGGATCTGTGTACAAGACATTTCTTCTGCTGCAGTGTGTGTGCATCTGGTGTTTCAGCTATCCCTAATTTCAGTGATCTGACAAATTAACATGGAGGAATGCATTCCTGTGGTTATGACCTGCCTGCAGATAAGCTCAGTAGTCTGTTTTAGCATTACTTTTTAACCACAGTAATAAACATTTAATCTTTCAATCAGCAGCAAGAGCCATTGTCTGCGTGTTCATCTGAATTTTACTATTGGGAAGATTGCTTCAGTTCTAAAGTGCGAAGCGAGCGCATCGTTGTGGTGATTTACGGCCGAGTCGAGGTGTGGATGTTTCAGATGGAACGTGGCATTAAGCTTGCTGTACGGGGCATTAGGCAATTTGCCTAAGCGATCTACAAAAGGTATTTGTCAATAAAATTCTGACATAAAGCAGTAACTAGGTGCAACATTCGGTGCTAAATACTAATTCTGCAACAGCTGACAAACCTGCGCTCGTATCCGGAGGAGGCTGGAGTAGCTACGGGTGTCAAGGGATTGTGTGAGGTGAGAGTGGGGAAGTTCAAGCGGGCAGGTGAACGGTGGGCAGCGCTCGTCTTGCTGTGTCAGCAACAGCGAGCCAGGCAAGAGTTACTGCCTGATAACCTGCTGGTGTTTAAAACCCCTTTGGATCTGTGCAGTCCCAGCTCACTGCTTGTGACTGCCCTCACTTTTCCTGTGGGTTTTAAAAGAAGGAGAGGGAAATATTCTATTCCAGATACTATTTCACATAGTATTTCTGGGAATGTAGCTGACTTAGGATAGGATCTTAAAAAACTTCAGCCCACTATGGTGGCTGAATTCATAGGTAGTGAGCACAATCAATGGCCTGTGTTTCTAGTACAGAGGGGATGGAGGGGCCAGCTAGATGCCCAGAACAGGAACCCTGAGGTGATAAACTCTTTTGAACATCTGGACATTTATTCAGGTGATTGATTTGAAATTTTTAACTGTTAGATCATTAATACTGAGATTTTTATGATGATCTCTGCCACCCTAGCATCTGTGTGTCTCCCAGTGCTAATGAATGAATCCATGCAGCATGGTAGGAAAAAAACCAAAATCTCCCAGTTTGCAGGCAGACAATAAATATAGAGTATTGGTATGTTCCCAAACCTGCTGAAGACAGTAGAGAAATTATCTGTGATTTGCCTAAAGTGAAAGAAAATGCGTGACAAGTCTGGGAATTGAACCCCCAGTATTTGGGTTCTAGGGAGGACTTTACCTCTGTCTTCCTCAGTAAGTTTTGAAAATTCAAAGAGCATCCTGTCATCCCATGGAAGATTCAGTGTATTTCTTTTCATCTAGAAGTATCACAGGGTATTTAACATTTCTAATATAAATTCTAATTCATGTAAATTGCTTGAGAAGTGTGGCACATTTCTACCCAAACAGTTTTTATTTCACCGAGTACTTAGCATTTAGCTCGGCTGTGGAGGATGATGCATGCTAAAACATACCTGACATAATATGAAAATAGCAGTATTTTGTGGAAGTGATACAAGAATAATACATAGATAATAGTGCTCTGGTGACAGTGATACATAACAGCCACTTGGTTTTCTCCTAGGAAAGTGAATACAAGCTAAATATATTCATTTTTATGCTACTATAAACTCAGAAGACCCCATGATTATTTAGTCCTTCCTTTCTTCTTATTTTCTGTGTGCATCTAGTTGGTAAATGGTATGTTAACCTCATTCAGAGGATTCCCCGGTTCCTATCCAAAAGAGGAAGCAAGGATTTAATCAGCCCTGTCCTCATTAAAATCTTTCTAATGTAATCTGTTGTTCTCAAAAAGCTTAGCCTCAAATCTACCAAATGTATTTTAATTATGTTTTAGATGGATTGTGTCCGGAACCACGTGGTTGCTGAAGCAAATTAATCCATTACATCAGCCAGTTCAAATTCTCTGTATGAGAATATTCACAGACTAGCTGAAGACACTCAGTACAACTTTTGGAACAGGGCTTTCTTATACTTCATCTTTTTGTCCCCACCTATGTATGGAATCTGTTGAAATTAAAGAAAGAAAGAAAAAAAAAAGACAACGTATGCTTCAGTGGTGTATATTTTTAGCTCCAAGAGATAGATACTAGGAGTGATCCTTAGCACAGGTACACTCAGCAGTTAAGCTGTATTAATTTATCTAATTCCATCTAAAACCTGTGTAACCTGCAGATTGATGCAGTTAGGAATTTGTTGCTGAAAGCTTGCAAGAAGCACTAGATGCAGTAGATGATGTTAAATAGAAAAGTAAGTTTTCAGGTAAAGTGTGCTATCCTGGAAAAGTTCGTTTTCCGTGGCAAATATCGGTTCCCGTTTAAGGAGCAGACACTAAGCAGCCAGGGAAGGCAGTGTGGTGGCTGAGTCATTAATCATTTTTTAGAGCTTGCTAAATACAGTGTATTGTCTTGAAAGTACTGCTAATGACTTCAATTAGCTTCGAAGTGTATCCTTTCTCTCTCTGACTGTGCTTGTAATTTTGAACCCGAAAGTGCTTTCTAGCCTTCAGATGTCTTGTTCCCCATTTCAAGACAAAAGCCCCAAGGCTCCTGTGCCTGTATCCGTGAAAGAAATTCAGGATGTGGTAACAACTTCTGCTTCTCCTCCTGTCTGGACTCCTTGTGTGAATGAGAATCTGGAAACCTGGTGGACGTCTTGGTGTCTGGTCAAGAAAACAAGTACAGTCGTGGTCTTTATCCTGTGGGTATTTGTGAGGAATGATGGTAAGCATATAGTTAGAGTGAGATATTAAAAGGAAAATATTTAAGTAGCCTGATGTTGAAAAAAGTTGGACATCCAACCGCTCACGAGTTAAGTCAGTCTATGCTTGAAAGTCAGACCTTTTCTTCTGGCAGCTAAGTGTGCACTTAGGAGCTCAGCTACAGGGCATCCTATTTCTGGAAATCAGAATGGGAGATTCCTAAGGAAGCTGAAACACTGACCCTCATTCTCTTACTTGCTCTCAGTCTGTTCTCATCTTCAAGTCTTGGAACAGGAAGGTCGTCCAATAAAATGCAAGGTAGGGGAAGAGAGGGTAAGAGGAAGAGTCACACTTGGAGAAATGGTGAAAGGAGGAAATAGTTCACATGCTTATTATCTCTGCTCATGCTTTTCTGTATCTCTTTTCTCATTGTGTCTTGTCAGACAGAGAGACGTGCGAGTGTCTCATAGCCACATCTCCTAACATCTGCCCGTGCCTCAAGTGATCTATGGTGGGGGCATTTCAATTCCAGTTATTAACAATTTTAATTTTAACACAATTTTTGTGTTAAAAGCTTTGCTGTGCTGTCATATTTAATGACAAAAATTGCAACTCTGACTTGGAAGAAGTAGTTTGAGATATGTAAGCTCCATTGCAAGACAATTTTTATACTTCAGATACTCATATGGACATATTTGCTTTAATCTTCCTATTGCTTTGCTATGGGGTGGGAAAAGGAATGAATAAATAAATTATGCCAGTTAATAAGATTGTATACATTCTTACAAATGCTGCTCAGATTTCATCCTGAAGGTTAATGTGTAAGTTGTATTCATTCATTGAATTGATTCTTTCAAACCAACTCATCTCTGCTTTGACATTCACGTTTGAAAAATGAAGCCCGTTTAGAACTACAGAATCTGACATGATTTGGCATTAAAGGCAAATGTTATTTCCTATCAATTATGTTGTGTACAACCTTTAGATTGCTAAATCAGGGAAGAGTTCAAGGTCTGTGATGAAAACATGGAACTGATGATGTTTAAGTTCTCGGTTCTTAGGTGGCCTTTCTCCACATCTGAAGTTCACAGGCTGTTTCTGTGCCATCTCTGTCTTTTCTGGGCTTTCCATGTCTTTGCTCTGATTTAAAGGGAGAACATTTTTCTGACGAGCATTAGCATTTTTCCTCAGTGAGATTGCCTTACATTGCAACACAGCAATTTGTTTCAGGAAATTGAAATTAATTAGAAGTTAGTGAAGTTGTTTGAGCATAAATTTTCCTTAGCATTTCTAATACCCTTTCAGCCATCCGTTTCTGTGAAAAATGCTGGGAAGGGCTCATAGGGAGACCACGTGCAGCTCTTGTCTCTGTGTTATCAAACTTTGGTTTATTCAAAATGTTTTGCCTGCAGGCTGCTGAATGCGTGTGTTTGGCCTGTTTTCTTAGCTGATGGTTGCACTCACAATCATAGGAAAACTGATCTAATATGTTCTCAGAACTGAGAAGATAAAAAAACACAGTTAAATATTTTAAAATTCAGAGAAAGGAAAAAAACATTTAGTATAGGCACCAAATGAAGGCTTACTTATCTACTGTGAAAACATTTTTCTCTGTCTTCGGACTGAACTGATATCTACAAATGTAAATAGGTACTTTAAACTATAATCAAGTCTTGAAAAGTGATTATTTTTTTTGCTAAACAGAAACGTTGTATTTTCATGAATATGTTTGAAAAAGTGAACCCTTCCACCTGCAGCTCAAGGAAAATAAACCTGCTGTGATTACAGCTGCTTTGAACCGTGCCTGACTAGCAAGCTCCCTGCTAATCCTGCCAGTACTGAAACCAATTACTGATTTAAGTCTTGGAATATGATTACAATTTGTTTTGATTATGAAAGGAAAAAAAAATTGGGGGTAGGAGGTCTGGGAATAATTATATTACCTTTAAGGCCAAAATAATGTAGGAAACGTTAGCCTTCCTGTTGACTGCAGAAACGAGCGCATTGCGCAGGCTATTTTTTCACTTCAGTCGATACGGCTTCTGTGATGTCCTGTGTTTTAGGTCTCTGACTTAGAGGGCAATTTGTTCAGTCAGCGTACTCAGGAGCTGAGTAAAACTTAGAGATATGGACTAATGAATATTAGCCTGATTCTTCAACAGCACAGTGGAGGAGGCGGCCGTGGTATGATGCGATTTATTTATTCTGTTAATAAATGGATCATGTGTTCTTCCTAACTGATAGCTTTCAGAACAGGGCAGAGTATATTACTTTTCTCTCGAGGTATTTTTTGCAAAGTTTCTGCCCGCTTTTCCAAAGGAAAGTGTGAACGCTTTCGTTAAGTCCGGAAGGCAAAGGGAAACAGAGTAGGGTGGTAGGGTGAAAAGCATTCAACTTGGTGAATGCTTAAGGCATAAAACGTGTTTAAGAAAGGAGCAGCTTACAGAACTGGTATTTTAAAACCAATTTCACATTTTAGGGCACAAAGGTGTGATAAACTTAAACAAAAAAAACATATATAGACTTGTAGAGAAGACATTGCATAGTCTAAATTTGCTTTGGAGAAGGTAAAATGTTTCTGCACTGAAATGTTTTGAGAACTGCTGACATGACTGGTGTGCGTATTTCCTGCAACACTTCCCCGTAAAAGAGTGCATCGAGTCATTTTGTGTACCTCTCATTTTAGCATACACACAAAACATGTCCTTTTTTTCCTTATCTGAGATCAGTAGCTAGGCATAAAGTTCACTATGTAAAGAAAAGTTATTCTCAGGAACTTTCCCAGCTAAACGGTCCCCAACTTCCCCAACTGTGCGTAATCCTCAGCCTGAGAAATGTTTGTTGGAGAAATTGCATGGTGTGGCCTGGATCAGAGCACCAATAAATCTGAGGATAAACTCTCATTTCAGATTTGGAAAAGTATTCTTTGAATTCCCCTAGATTGGGGAATGTTCTTCGGGTCTTCAAAACTTCTATGCGGGGGGTGTGGGTGGGTGTGCGTGTGTGCGTCTGTGGAAACAAACCAAAGCAAGAGAGTGTAGTAATTGCAGCCCAGTTGCTCTGATGGGTGACCTGATTCTCAGCCAAGTAGATATGTTGTCTTGGGTCGAAGTTAAAGGTTAGATAAATTACTAAAATACTGTTGGCAGCAATATATCCCCCCCCCCCCCACTAACTATTAGCATCAAAAGCTGTATTGGCAGATGCATTAACGCACGTGTTCTTTCTTTTGATCTCTGCAGATGTTGAAGAGCTGCAATGGTATTTGCAATATTTCTGTTTAAGTTTTTTGTTTAAGTTTACAAAGCTAGATATAAGCATTGAAGGTTCTCAATGGAATTAAATATTAAAGCACCCCGAAGCTACTTTTAGTGCTGCAAAATGAGAAAATGGAGATAAGAAAGAAAAAAACATGCTTAGCATGTGAATTTACGTTTCCAAGTAATAGGATTTGGCTCAGAACCATTTAGTTGTACTTATTTATTTATTTATTGCCTTTTCCTCGCCTGTAGTGTGTAAAGCAGTAAGAACGTGCCAAGGAGTATTTGATTTTTGCAGTAGTGCTGGAGCAGTGGAAGCAGGGAAATGTTTAACTCAGCAGGCCATCATTGGCTGTTGTGTGCTAGATTTCTGGAGACTTCTTGAAGAGGATTCATGTGGCTAACAACAGTTAGCTAAACTGCATTTGCCATCTGTTTGGAGCAGACTGTACCTGCTGCATTCCCACCACTTTCCTCCAGTTACGTGGGAATCTTGGGCTGCCCTTTCCAGATAATCCAGACAAGGCATGTGTGATCTTCCTTCCTCTGGTCTCCTGGCGAGTCCATTGGACTCAAAAAGCACTTGATCACAAGCCCAGTTATCTCCTATAATGTGTCTGAATAACCATGAGGAAGCATTTCTTCTTGAGGTGCCATGATGCTGACTTCCCTCATGTAACGTGGAAGAATTATACTGTCTTTTATGTTCAGATAGTACTGAGTTTTACTACTGATCTTCCTACACATCTGCTTTCTGTGGGAGTTTCACCGTCTGAGAATCACATGAGAACCGTGGACAGGCTGTGCCCAACCTCTGCCATGTTTGTATATTAATAACGTTATAATCTGTATGCTTCTAGCTGCTGGTTCTGTTTGTGACTCATATTCTTGCTGTAATTCGGGTGATAAATTTCAGAGCGAAAATTGAGTTTTATTTTTAGATGTTGTAACTCAGCATCGAAAGTGCTGTGATTACACAACTGGGCAGTGCACTAATGAGAATTCAGTGTCGATATTCAGTGTCAGTACTACAAGTAGATCTTTCTGCCGGGTAAATACAGTCCTGAAACACATTTTTAAGAAGAAAATTATGTAAGAATAAATAATGGAAGGGATGGAAACTTAGTGTTGTGTAGAATTGCTAATAATACAGTTTATTAATTCAGTTTCAGAGCAACTGGGTAAATTCTGGTCTCATTTATGTTCTAGTCATTCCAGACAGTAATTTCTGAGATTGGAATCTGAGGTAACCATACTAAATATAAAATTTTGTCTGCACACTTCTAGATCTTATTAGTAGCTCTTTATTGCTTGGGCATTAGTTGTCACCTTTGCTAATATTCCTCGATATTCAAATAAAATGAAGGTAAGTAAACTGAAAGATAAATATCTGACTGGATACAGCAGCAAACTCTGCTGTTAAATCTTAGTTCCTGCTTTTTCTTTTTTTTACATGTCTTCAAAACTAAGAAACATTTCAGATAGAAATAGAACCAAGTGTATATTGGTTAATTTTAGCAGTAAAGCTACTCATTTTTCTATCCCTGAGCAAACAGTCCTGTGTCTCTCCTCGAAATGCATCATTTCCATTAGACAGAATCTGAGCAAAGATCCTCAATTTCCGTGTCATGTTGCAGTGAGAGTAAGAATTGGATGCTTAACTTCTGAGGTGATGAACACAATACCCATCCTCAAAGCAAGAGTGTATGGAGTTCTCTTACAGACAACCCAGCCCAAACCACTTCTCTCCCCTACGCTTTGTCCTCTTGGTCTTTGAGAAAGATGTCTGCAAGTATTTGGCTAGAGTCTTATCTAGAGTGTGGTGAGGAGCAGAAAATGGAGAAGGCTGATTTTTGACATATTCAGTGCACCTGATCCCCAAAAGGCATGAGTGGAAGTTTCAAACTTCACTGGCTGAGAGGTAATTAGATTGAGTCTCTTGTAAGGGATTTCAGGAAGGTAAATTTGTCTTTAATTTCTAGCTCTAACAAAAAGAGCAAAAGGCATTTTGTAAGAAAACACTCTTATGGCCGTACAGTTGAGCAATTCTGATCTGGGTTCGTGCTTGGTGTGGCAAGGTCCAGTCGATGTTACGCGTTCATTTAAATACTGACAAATGGAAAAGGGTTTATACCAGATGTACCCTTCCTAAGTAATTATTTTTACAGGATCATAAATGTGTTTTGATATTATCACTTTGCAGTAAGATATAGGTGTGTGTGGAATATTGCCCTTCAAAAGTGTGCAGCTGTTCTGCGTTCCTGAAGAGCACTGTAAAGCTCTAAACAATGACCTGACTGCCAGGTCCATGCTGGTCCGCGTGTTGTGCTTTTCCCTTTGCACCCAGTGATGGTAGACACTGCGTGATCCTAAGGAAATGGCTGGGTTTACTCACCAAAGCAAGGGAGATTTCAGATGGGAGCTCTCAGAATGATGTGCTCTTGTGTAGGTGACTGTGTGTGGACCTGCAAACCTGACCTGACATCTCCTTTCCCACACAGCTATTAACGGGAAGCGGAGATTAGCATCGCCCGACCCTCCTGCGCTAACCACGTGCTATGATATGATGCCTTCTGACGTTCAGAGTCACTTCAGCTTCCAGGTGACCTGGAGAGCAGAAGGCATTAAAAATGTAGCACCTTTTCTCTCGTCATTGTTCGCTTTCCTGCGATGTATAATTTTAGGGTGACACATTAATGTACATCCCAAATACCTTGTTGCTGGCTGCACTTCCCTTGTCCCTGTTACTGCAGCCTCTGTGACTGTGGTGGGTTGAGCTTTGCCACTTACCAGCCACCCACCCAGCTGCTCTCTCACTGCTGCTCCTTGATGGGCCAGGGGGAGAAAGTACGGTGTAAAAGCTTGTGGGTTGAGATAATGACAAGGAGATCGCCCTCCAGTTACTGCTAAGGGGAAACAGACTCAACTTGGGTAAAATGGCTTTAATTTATTGCCAATTAAAATAGATCTTGGTAGTGACAAACAAAAACAATAATTAAAACAATGCTTCTCTCTCTTCCCCAGGTTCAGATTCAGACCTTCATCCCCAAATCCTCTACCTCCTTCACCACCCTGAGCAGTGCAGGGGGTAGAGGTTTGAGGGAGTATTTTGCTAGAAAAAGGTATTTCCTTATGGAAAATATTTTGCTTCTGAAATGTCTTCTGCAGCCTATTAGGTCTTGGAAATCCCCTTCAAAGTCTGATGTGACAGAGTGTGGAAGCTGTGAGGAGCTGTAGTGGTTTGGCATTTGAGATTGAAATGGATGAGTTTGAGCATCGTGTTGCTTAATGATGCAAATCTTTTTTCAAGAGATTTTTCATCATGCCTTACCTGCTATTTCTGCCTGTGCCTTCTGAGTTCTCTCTTGAAAGAAATGCTTGTGGATTGATCAGAGTTTTCCCCCCTTTCTCTACCAACTATCCTTTTCTTGGCTCTGCCCTTTATCTGTAAATCAGAATGGCATGAACTAGGTTCATATGAAGTGAGCTTTGGAATCTAGATTTAAAAAAGAAGAAAAATCCCAAAGAAAGGCTGCCAACTTTTACTTTATTTTAATTTGCTATTGCAATTAAGATAGTTGAAATATTCAGGTAGCCTATTCATTGGCAAGTTTTTTTTGCTCTTGTCCAAGTGAAACGATTTCTGGCATGACGCTAATAGTATTTTCTACTAACATACTCTGCTAACTGCTCGTTTTAAATTTTATTTTTATCCATCTCTTGATAGTGTTAAATTAGATGAATATTTCAAGAAGTAATAATTTGAAAATTAGAATTAATCCAGAGCTCTGGAGCTAAATTCAAAATGTCATGATGGTTCAATTTCACAGAGGTAATGAGATAATCCTTATTTCATATGTCTGTAGCATATTTTCTGCAATTAAGTGCATGAAACACAGCAATTGGTCATTTTGGCTTTCGTAGAAAGATCTGGATGTATACAGTTTTTACACGAACTCGTACAGGTTGTCAGCTTCTCATGCTGAGAAGATACCGTATTTTTCCTCTAAGTCCCTTCCATAGGCTTGAGTTCAGACTTGTCATGCTTGCCCTGTCTGTCTTAAGAGAGCAAGCTTTTATTCTTCCCATGCATCAAATGCATTTTGTACTGTCAGCTGTAGACACTGTCAGTGGCCTCAGTCTGCTCTCTCCACAGGCAGCCCATTGGTTTGTTCCTCGTGTTGCCCCATAGGGCTCACTTGACCTCAAACCCATCCCAAAATCTGGGGATTTTTGACTGGCCTTCCAGCTCTGGTCTGTACTTCTGCCCCACTAATACCCTCTAGCTTCTTAAACGGTTGAAGTTTCAGCATTACTGTTTACTAGCTGGGCCCTCAGAATCGATTAAATGCAGTTTACTTCACCTTATTTTATATGGGAGCAGATTTTAAGCTTGTGTGAAAAAATAAAAGCAAACCAGGAGCTGTTTTTCTATCGTGTGGAGCTATTGTCCTGGAAAGGAATCGGTTCAATACGAAGAAAAATCTGGTTTATTAAGAGACACAAATTGCTATTTTTCATTTAGTGTGGTGTTATGGGTAACAGTCCATTTTGAAACGGAGCACAAGGAGGAAACCCAGCCTCTTTGTTTTCCTGTAGTAGAGCGCACGGGAGGCTGCATGGCCCGGTGGTTTCATCGTCCTCCCTACACAGCTAGTGCAGCCTCCTGCCCGCTCTGAAAACACAGAAACAAGTAAACAAAAAACCCAAGCCCAACCAAAGAGATGCTAAAATATGAAAAGGCAGCACTGATTCATTCAGTGTCCTAGGTGATAACTTCCCAGGGTCCCCTCAGTTGTGTGAGAGATGTCAGTTCTCGAGGTATTCAGAGAATCAGAGATTTGGCATTGTCGTGACAATTGGAATTTCCTTTCCTTCAGCTACACCGCTTGCAAGGTCAGAAGTCTTGTGCTAATTTAGTAGAAAACTCATTTTCTTTCACTCTGTTTTCTCTATTTTCTCCTGTGTCCATGAAATACAAGGCACGGGCAGCCTGAGGACTGCCAGTATATAAAACAAACCAGAACAATCCATTCTGTGTTAACATACATTCTTACCATACGCTGACATGTGCTGATCTGATTTTAACCTGTAATTTTCCCCAAGATAAAAAAAATATCTGGAAGTTTGTTTTACTTCTGTTGAATTCTGAGAAAGATAGGAAACTATTTCTAGAGACCTTTAGAAATAAATGGAGTTAAAAAGGTTACTAAATTGTTTTGTCATTGCTCAGGAGAAATTTCCAAGATGAAAGACAAAGCTTTCTATTGAAATATTTTCAAACAGCAACATTTAAATGGCTTTAAAATACATATTCTCTCTTTCTAAGCAGCTGTCGTGGTTTAACCCCAGCCAGTGACTGGGCACAGACCTCACTCCTCCTGCCCCGCGGGGACAAGAATTGGGAGGGAAAGTTAAAACCCTGTGGGTTGAGATAAGGAGGGTATTTCACAGAGCAGCAGAAAGAGGGGAGAAATGGCAGTGATAAAAATAATACTAATGAAATGATATATAAAATGGGTGGCAGACAACACAAGTGCTCACTGCCCTGGAAATGCTGCTGTCCCTGCTCCAGCACAGCTGGCTCAGCTCAGCTCAGACACCTTGCCTCCCAGCAGCCTCCCAGCAGCATCCCAGTACATAGCTGGTTGGCTGTACTGGCTGCTGTCCCTCCCAGCTTCTTCTGGAAATTAACCCTCTCCTAGCTGAACCCTGCTGTATGTGTTCTGTATGAACACCCGCTCCTGCCCTATGTACATTTGCCTTTTTCCCTTAGAACAGAAAATAAGAAAAAAAAAGGGGGGGAGAGAAAAAATTTCTAATTGCCGTAAATCTCCATGTGATATGAAAGCCCCACTTGGCTCACATTGATGAGTATAAATTAAATATAATGGTAATCAACCTCAGCATTTAGCATGTGAGATGGAAATCTGTGATTTCCATTGATTGCAGTGAAATTATACGTATGCTATTTACGCAATATGCGAATAATGCAGAAATACTTTTTAGCACTGGCATTAGTGTATTTTGCAATTAGGCTGTATCATTAATCCGAGAAAAGTACAGAACAGTTCACAATTTATGACTCTAGTATAGCAACGGCAATTAAAGAGATGCTCTCCTTGAAGCACTTAAATAGTTTCAGGGATGTCAGTGTGTAGCTACCGCTGAAAAATCGCCGAGGGGTTGGCAGTGCCAGTTCAGTGGCACTGTCCTGGTGTAACCCCAGCTGGCAACTGGGCCCCGAGCAGCCGCTCGGTGACCGCCCCAGTGGGACTGGGGAGAGAACTGGCAGGTGAGAGGCAGCGAGCTGGGGGGCTGAGACACGGACGGTGTAACGGGAACAGCAGAAGCCCCCCGAACAGAGCAGAGCAGGAGGAGGAATCCATTCAGCACTGCCCGTGGCAGCAGGTGCCCAGCTACCCCAGGAGAGCCGGGCTCCATCGCACAGCGGTGCTCGGGCAGCCAAACGCCGTCCCTCTGAGCGTGCCCCTCTTCTTCCTCCCCGTTCCCCCAGCTCCATGTGCCGAGCGGGACGTCCCACGGCCTGGAGTGTCCCGTGGGTCGGGGGCTCAGCTGTCCTGGCCGTGGCCCCTGCCAGCTTCCTGTGCATCCCCAGCCCTGCCCAGCACCAGCTCAAACCTCCCTCCCCGGGGTACCAGCCCCTTTCCAGCACAGATCTAAAGCCCCGCGCTGGCTGCTGTGAAGGCAATGAACTCTCTCCCAGCACAGGTAGGCAGCCAGTGCTGGATATTTGGTGTGTGCCAATAATCTCGTGACACCCGCCTGCCATCAGGGCAGCTTTGTGTGCTGGTGCTTCTGGTTCTCTGCAGGCTCTTCAGAGACAGTCTCCTTAAACGCCCGTCTCCGAGGACACTGCAGCAATAATCAGCTTTGCTTTTTTATCAGTTGTGTTTTCTCTTGTTGAACCAAAGAGTTGGCTTCATGGCTGGCTTCACCGAGATCTTACTCCACAGCTGACAAACACACACAGTTACTTTTACGGAGTACGTCCTTTGGTAACCGAACATGAACAACTGAGGGGGAAGTGTATCTTTTCAGATCTACTGAAATAAAGAAGGATGTGGACTTTGTGTTGCCACAGTAGTGCTCACTCCTAGAGGAATTAGATTCTTTTCCAAGTGAAGTAATTGCTCCCCGTCAATGCTCTCATAAGTGTCATTTTTAAATGGCATCGTAGTTTAGTTGAAAAGCTGTCACTGTAATTCAGATAATTAACTGCTGATACAAATCTCCTCCGCTAATGCGTGTTTTTCACTTCTTTCAGAATACATTTTCCCCTTGCAGGTACTAATAACTGTTAACCCGGCACGCTGACCGCTCCGAGACGTAAGCCAAGTGTATCTGCGGAGAAGGCTAACGGAACGCTGGGGGCAGTGACGCGAGCGAGCAGTGGCTGCAGAACGCGAAGGGGCTGTCGCACTCCCCGGTTGCTGCAGCCCCTTAGGAAACCCTCCAGACAGCTGGAGGACCAGGGAAGCGAGCACGAATTGGGAGAAAGCAGACAAATAAGATATTGCAACCACAAAAGAGGCCTTGTCAAAAATGAATTTTACAGAACGTGGTAATAACAACTTAAATAGGGACCGTGCACTGCACGCTTTGCGCACTGCCGGCGACACGGTACGGAGACATCACGCACATGAAAAGTGGCAGCTTTCTAAGGCACAGTTAGGTAGAAGAGACAGGTAGTTATCGAACAACACTGAAAATTGAGCAAAATAAACTTAGCTCCAGTTTATTGAGCAAAGCCTGGAGGAATGTAGGCACACTGTGGTGAAGATGCGGGCTGGAGAACTTTATTTAGTTCAAGTTGCAGTCAAGGCTCGGACGAGCAGGTGCCAGGAACTTGGTGTTTCAGGAAAAAGGGATATTCAGCTAAGTTAATGGGGAAAAAAAAAATGTCCCCGGTATTTTTTTTTCTTCTAGAAGCCAACATTTCCACAAGGGGAGGTCAGTGTTTAAATGCTAATGGTTATTCAATAGATGGTTAAATAGTGCCTAAAGACTGATTCAAAGCTAGATAACCGAGTAGTTTAGTCCAGTGGTCAAACTGAGCGTGGGTGTGATTCTACCCTAAGAGACATATGGTTACACACCTAGCTCTGGGGTACAGCCCTGGAGGAACTCGGAGACAAGTGGCTGTTTTAACTCCTCCACAAAGAACAGTATTATGCACCAACTCCAGGTACGCCTTAAAAACGGTGGACTTGATGTCTTGCAGCTGCATCGCTCGTACTTTGAGCGTGCCCGTGCTAGCATCCACCATCACCAGGAAGGAGCTGGGCGGAGGAAGGCTTGACGCTGCCTGTCTGTGGAATTAGCAAAGGTGATGGACACAAAGTGGACGTGTAAGCTGAGAGTTTTTGCTTTCAGAGCCAGGGTATCTGGGAGAAGACCCCAACGTGTGACATTATTCTTTGTGGTTCCTTAGTAGCAAATGCGGTGGGACTATTTTTTTCTCCCATTCAAAAGTGAAATATGCCGACGTAGTTGCCAGACCTTTGATCACTGTGATCATTTCTGGGCTCGTGGAGCTCTGACACAGATGGTAAAAATAGGCTGATGTAGCGCGTCTCTGCAGCGACAACGTTTGTCAGCTGGGAGGAGGGAGGCACGGCGTGCCTCTGGAGAGAGGGATGCCCGCGGTGCTCTCGCTGCTCTCAGTCTGCAGGTAACGCTCTGGGCCTCTTCTGTTCTTCCTTGGGAGCTGGTGTGCCCATAGGAAGGGGGAACAAACACCAGCGGTATATGGAGGGGTGTGATTTAAATAGAGGCGCCGTAAGTTACAAAGATGACATCTGCCTTTCTTGGCAGGAGAACTGAGAGCCTGGAATGAGAATGTTTTGGAACTATGGGGATTCATTTCAGAACAAGGTCAGATACATAAAAGCAAATTACATGGGCCAGCCTGAACATTATTTTTCATTAAAAATCAGTGCCCAAGCTTACTGTTAGATGCATTATTATGACCATATGTTAGGACTAAAGAAAAACAAAATGCATTTGGAAGATGCCATTGATCTTTAATGAGTGTGCTGTCTGTGACTTAATGAAGCATACAGCTTGTCCGGCTCATGAAGTGGAAGGGATTTTCACTGGGGACATGTTGACATGGCAAATGCTTGGTACGTTTTAGCCTTCAGATTGTTATTTTTACAGTATGGTTTGCTGCAACATTAAAGATGCTTCAAACCTCATAATGCAGCAAAGCAACGGCTGAAAGATGAAAATAATTTCCAGGGAAAGGAAAATTTGACTCGCTGTGGCAGCATCACTGTTTTGGATAATTCATTTTAAACTGAATTTCATTCTCGTTACGTAAGAAAGGGATGTGAGAATGAGGTATCACTGCTGATCTTCCGTGTACCAAAATGGTGTCGCCTGTTCATGGTATAAGCTTTTTAAAAATCATTTCTTCTCGAATGAGGGGTGCCAAAAGGCATATGCAGTCTGGAAGGTTGGTATTTCAGGTTTATCCAGTTTCTGGAGGTTTATCATGTTTTTGAGTAATTTAATTCCATTGAATTCATGAAATTCAATTTCCAGAATTTCTGGAATTCCCCAATTCACACAGATTTCACTGTGAATGATGAAACACATGGAACGAGTCTAAGGGAGAGAAAACCTGCAGTCATTTATCCAACTGTAAACATTGCAGAATCAGTAGAGCGTTGTCTCAGTGGCCAGCTTGGTAGCTCCCGTTCTCGTCCCTCCTGGGCAAGAGTGGGAGAAGGGTGTGATACGGTCAGGCCTGACAGCAGTGGACACCAGGGTGAGAAAGCCCTGAAATAATGACCAAAAAAACCCCAATGAGAATTTTATACTTCACGTTTGGGGGTTAACCAGCCTGGGACTGAGGGCAGCTGAGGTGGTGGGTAGTGCAGGACACTCTCTGCCCTACCCAGGCATCTGCTGCCTGCTGAAGGGCCCCGTGGGCACGCTGAAGCTGTGCCCCAGTGCTGAGTAAGCCCATTATTGTGTTCATCCCTCTGGGAGGCTCAGGTCAAGGGCTGTGCTTTGCAAAGGAGAAAAAAACCCCTTGTGTTTTATCAGCTGAAAGTGCAAGAGGGTGATGGATTCCACAAGTGCGGGTTTCTCCCAGTATTGGCCACTTGTTATGGCATTATTTTTGCAAAAGCAATCAATTCTGTGTGTCATAATCAAGTTAAATGAGGTGTTGTATGTGGGCTAGCGTGCAGCTGAAATCTGATGTGCTCAAAAATATTAGGGGGCATCACAAGAACTCACTGAGATAAAGAAATATTCAAGTAAATGCTGCAGAATCTGTCCCTTTTTTCTTCATCTATCATGTATTTTACTCTTCAAGTGCAGAAGATGACATCTGTGATGTTTGATATCTCTAAATCTTTGATTTCCAGAGGCCAAGGGATGTGATGATGGGGAAGTATCAGTTCTCTGGCATGTTTGCATATTGCAGGCAGCACACTGAGTAAATGAACCTTCGGCTGAAGCCATCATGGATCTTCCTAAATTTTTTCATTACCTTATGTATTTTATCTGTAAACATATAATCCACAGTACAAGTGCCCTAGAGAACTGGAATTGCAGTCAAGTGCATGTGATTGTTAAGCTTCTTTTCTCTGCTGGGCACAGAAGTGCCTGAGACATCCTGGACCTTTGCCAATATGATATTTTCAACAGCTTAAGGGTGTGTGTATATATATATATATATATATAGGTGCATGCCTGTTTTCCCCCTACCTAATTTAACTCACCTACTTCTTAAATATTAAATTTTGGGCTTCGTACAGGGTGTTTAATTATTAATTTATTATTCATGAACCAGAGTACACAGCCTCATGTGTCAGACAACCCCCTGTTTTTTTCCTAACCAAATGTCCGAAGCCTGAAAATGATGAACAGAGATGACAAAAAAGCAGGACTCATTTTTAAGCAACGTACAACTGTCACTGATTTTAGGTGTTATTTATTGCAGCAGGCAGTCCCTTCCCAAAGAGGTGCTGCGTTAAGAATTCATTCCTTTACATTGGTAGATAAGAAAAATGACTGGAAGGTACTGTACAATATATATTCAGATAGTGTAAAAAATTAAGCACTGAAATGACAACCAAGGGTAAGTTCTGCTTTCAAAACCGTGAAGTCTTATAGGTGTATATAAGACAAACTTGTAAATGGAATTTAAACCTCTAAGCCATTGAAACTGTTCTCGGCCTTAGAATAAACTCAAGCAAAGGGACTATTAATGTGTGTCAAGTTAGGCATATGCATAATTCTTTTGCAGAATCAAGGCCTAAATTTGTCACTTTAAATAGCACTGGCCTATTTTACATGCACAGATTAAACTGACTCTTCACTCAAATCCCCTCGCAGCAGCAGCTCTGAGCAGCTCCTTGCAGGCCAGGTGCAGAAGTGGCCTCCAAGTAGGCTCTGTAAAGGAGGAAAACGGAATCGGTGAGAGAGGGGGAAGAAGAAACTGGAAGAGGGAGCTAAAAAATTAAACAAGATGACTGTGCTTGAAAAAAGCCTTTCTAGATTTTAAAAAGTTGAGTGTCTCAAAACCAAATGCCAATAAATTGCAAAATGAAGGCTTGACTTTGAGTTGCAGAGACTCTCCAGCTCCCGCTGACGTTTGTGCCTCCTCTCACTCTATCGTAAAGAAGCCCGTGGTCAAATCCTTACCTGCTCTCCTGAGCTGTGTACACAGGTACTAACACAAGTCCTCTTCACGGTTTCCTTTTTGAAAGGAAGGGCTAACTAGTTGTGTCCTATTTGTCTTGTTGCTTTAAGCACTGGCACATCGTGTTAATCTTCTAGTTATTCAGCTGCCACCCGAATACCCACGTTGTGCTGTCTCACTTCAGAGTGACATCCCAGCTGGCAATGTAAGGACGGAATGGCTCGTCTGTGGGGATGTGCACTATGTCCCTTTAGCTATCAATCACTGCCAATATTCAGAACAATTATTTGTAGCCTAAGGAGCCGTTAATAACACTTAAGTATAATGGTTCTGGAGGAGGACAGGGCTGTAACCACCGCTCTGCTGGGGGAGGAGAACGGTGCTGCCCGTGAGCGGTGGCCGTGGCCAAAGGTCCTGCTCTGCCGTCTGGTGCCTGGTGGCTGTGGTGCTGAGGCTAGCGAACTTTTATGGCATGACTTGAGAGTGCTCAGCTTCAGAAGCTGTGAAATAAACTGATCTGTGAGTTTGTCTGTGCAGCTTCCAGCGTGAGAGGAGCTCGAGTTTACTGCAGAACTCTTTGGGAGATAGCTGGCCAGGGGAAACGTCCCTCGGCGTGCTGGGGGCCGCGGGGCCGCTTCACTCGGGCAGTGTTCTGTGGGGTGATGCAGGCACGGGGAGCTGCTGCTCGCCTTGCTTTCGCCTGCTCCCTACCAGCCTCGGTGCCAAGGGGTGGGCTGTAGAGTCTGGCAGCACCGAGAGCGCTCAGGAGGAGCTTTCCTCCCGCGGAGGAGTACGGTGTGCTCTCCCTGCACACCCAGGCTGTACCTGCCCGTGGGCATTGCCTGGTCCCATCCTGCACTGCCCCTCCATGCCGCGGGCTCTCCATGCTGGTGGAAGCTGGAGAGAGGAACGCCAGGGTTTCCGTGCCCCCCATCCTCTGTGCGTGTGTGAATGTGCCGCTCAGCACGCGGCGATGGACTGTTTTCAGACAGATTCCATATATAGCTGCCACCCTTATAGACACTGATGCTGACTGGATGTTATCTTGCTGCTAAAAGCTACCAGAAAGAATAACGATGACATTTCAAAACTTACTCTTAATACAAAAATGTTGTATTTATTACATTTTGCAATTGGGAAGAGAAGGGTGCTTGAAGGCACCTGGTAACATTACAGCTGTGTGTAAGATTTTCATAGCACAAAAGACATTTCACTGTTGAGAATTTCAAATATTTAAATTCAAATTCAAATAATATTTCATACATGTATTGGAATAACTGTCAAGCAGAATGTAGGCATATTAAACTACTCGGTGATAATGTGTCAGTTTGGTGGTGAGTCTTGTTATCAGTAATCATTAGAAGTCACTTCAAGTTGCAGTTAGCAGTTCTTCCCGACCGCTCACAGTTGCTCTGTTCCACTCCTGTGTCTCAGACCCATTCTCTGATGAGAAATTTAAACCTTGTCCTGTTTTTGTGGCATGATGAACCACTAAACCTCATTTCATCCGCTATCAAAGAGCTACAGTTGTGCTTCTAATGCCTATCAAACCTTTGGAATACTTGAAGCCTTTAAAATAACACTGCACAAGGCCACAGTTCCGGCTGGTGCATCGGAACAGCCCATAATGAGCAGATAATGCTCTGTTTTCTTACCGTAGCGTTATCACTGTGCTGAGGTTTTGCACAAATAACGCAGTGAGTTCTGCTCCGAGGAGCTTGTAATCTTATTTATTAGATGTACTAAATCTTAGTAACAGAGTGGTAGGAGGTCCATTTGGCAATTAAGAACAAACTGGAGAAATATAGCTGTAAGTGCCTTAGCCAGGCTTTAGCGAGCCAGTCATGCAAAGAAAGTGAAATTATATATAATTAATTACTTCAAACAATACTTACCCTGAAGCTCTTCTTTATTGTTACTGTTCTGTCGTACTATGGCTTGAAGGACCACGATGCAAGATAGTATAGCTTTCTGGAAGATAATTTAAGCAGTTGTGAATTATGTGGCATTTAATACCCATCTCCCCCTGCGTTGTGTCTGGAACTGGATAATACAATTCGAAAGGACATTTTGACTTTATCAAGTTTGTTTCCACATTGACATCTATTTTGATTGTCTTGCAGAGGAGAGAGAAAAGCTTGATAGTGCACGAAAAGCTCACCGAACCCAAATATAGTAAGTTATCAGGCAAAGATTGTCTGGTTTCGAATCATACACAAACTGTTTCCCTATCTCCAGAAAAGAGCAAGCTGACAATTTCACAGTAAATACAGTGAGAGCTTTGCCAGTAAAGCTTATCACTGTTCTATAGCATGATGCAGACATTAGATGCCTGGGTCATCCTAACGACACCAGAAAGTAACTATTTTAATCTGACATAGCATTCTGAGAATGAATTAGCGTGGTTTTTTTTCAGTCTGCATTGTGTCTGTTGTGCCAAGAAGTAGCATTTTGTGTTATTTTGGATACAAGCCATTTGTCTCCTCTATGCTCTGAATTAATATCACCAATCAGCAGAGTCCACCTGAATTTTATTTACACTCTTGAAATAAAACCCAAATCCTATTCATTCCTTTGGTTAAGAAGCCTGCAAAATTTTTCTCATTTTGGTCTGTCTTTATCTCGCCTTGTTTAGGAAACAAAGCTTTGGTGATGCACTTTCTGTGGTGCTGTTTGTCTGGTGTCTTGCTTTTTCTTCTTCCTTTTTTTTGTTTGTTTGTTTGGGGCTTTTTTTGGGTTTGGGGTTTTTTTTGGCTTTGTTTTTGGCTTTTTTTTTGTGTGTGCTTTTTGTTTTTCTTGGTTTTGTTTTGGTTTTTTCCTTCTATATCTGTTGATGTTATGCTTGTCTGTGTCAACGTTATTCTTTGGCGGGGCTGTTTTTGAATGTTTTTATGCTTTGGAAAAATAAAACCATGCTTAAGGTTCTGTCTAAAATGTAATTACTCTTACATGTAATAGCAAAATGTAGAATTACCATTTTAAATAGAAGTTAAATTTAGAAATAAGTTTTCTGTTGGTTGGGCTGATGGAGCCTGTGTATGCCCAAGAAATGATCTGCGCCATCCCCCCGGGAAGTGTCGAAGCCGACGGCTGTTTCAAACACTCTTGCTAATATTGTCCCTTCTTCCCGTGGGCTGCAGCTGGGGGTTGGGGCTGGAGGATGGCAGCGCCCAAAGCTGCCTCTTGCTGAGGGAATGACAGCAAATTTGGTACTCTTCACATTAGAATCGCATTAAAGCACATACACTAATCAACCAAAAGCCCCCGAATCAGCCAAAATGTCCATGTAGGACGCAGAACTAATTTTGTCCTGGCAACCAAAAGGTCATCCCAAGTAAAAGCCAGTTGATCTGTGCGGCACTGAAGGAGGTAGAGAGCTCTCGCCCTGGCGGGGCAGGCAGCAGCACACATGGCTTGCCTGGCATCGCTCAGCAGCAGGGATGCTGAGGAGACATCTCTAGTGCTTTCCCATGCAGATCTCAGCGACTTTGAAGGAAATGGGAGGAGCCTGTTATTGCTGAAAATGATGATCTGTGGGAAAATGGGAATAATGTATGCTGCAGCACATGGCTGACTCGAGTTTAAAGGAAATATGATAGAAATCCAATGAGAAAAACTAGTCAAGCACATTCTCTTTCCCAGCATACGTTGTTAGTGAAGTGGCTTTGCAAGGTCACTGCTGAAGTAGCATCACTTCACAGTATAAACAGAAAGAGCCTTCTGTCTGCTTTTCTGAAAAGTTCACCTTAAGAAACTTCTACAACTTAACATCTTTAACTGATCATAATATAGTCAGTGAAAACTGGTCTCTTTTCCCCTTCTTGGTGGCCAGAGGGTCACATGTGATTGTTTGACTAGATTGTGGTTAATCAGAGACCTAAGACAAACAAGCAGAAGTAGAAGTGGCAGCCGTGAGCATTTTAGCTATGGGGTTTTCCCATAACGTTTTTTTTCACACAATGTACAGTAGCTCTCAGTAAAGCCAATGAAAGCATGAAGAGATGCTGCTGGAAAAGATTAAGGAATATGCTGCAAGGAATGGTGCTTCTCAAAAAGCAGCAAAGACCTCGAGTAGATAATGATAATCTATTTGCATTCTTTAGGATGCATTTTAATCTTCAAAGACCTACAGTCTGGTCCACAATGACCCTTTCAGCCTTATTTTTCTATGTCCCCTGTGCCTTTTGAGCTGCTTTTTCATCGCTTTTTGGTACTGCTAAATTGATAGGGAACATTGTTGTTTACTACTACATTTTAAGCAGGGTGTTTCCAAATGTCTGCAACGGCTGCAGCATCTTAAGGGCTGCAACATCTTAAAGGCTGAGGAGGAAAAGCATAATAAAGACTGTACGCTTCTCATTTTGCTCTTTCTCCATCCTTTTATATGGGAAATTACACAGCCTCCTTCAAAAGCAGCCTATTCTCAGCCCCGGATCAAATTAAAGGTGTCAACACAGTTTGGATGCTCTCAGTTTCTATTTTTGCTCTGCCCAGCCTTGCATTGTGGTTTCACGGCTCTGGTCTGACACAGATGCAGTTCTGGATTCCAGCATTTCTTGATGGATTGTTCTTTCACTCTATTGTTTGTTTGTTTTTTTCTTTTTTTTTTCTGTGGAATTAAATTCTTCATAAAGAAGACCATAGAAAAAGACCTCCCACCATCTGACACCGTAAGGGGAACTCTGGTGACCCACTGGTGTATCTTTGGTGCTTTGCAGAGTTCAAGGATAAGTGCTACAAACCAGGTATTGATAGTGCTGTAGACTCACCTTTGCCTGAAATGTAGCAACTAGGGAGGCCTGTTTCCACTCACCAGCTGATAACAAGGTTTTGATGCTGAATTTGATAACAAGGATAGTTGTCCAAGCCCTTCTGAAATAAATGAAAAGGTAGTTTCCAAGGATAATTCAGCCTATTAAAGACAGGGTGCACTCGGGAGCAATTTGGAGCTTCCTCTTGATTTTGGATGGTATAGCATTAAACTTTGTTCTTTATCCCCCTCCTCTTAAAAAACCAGGTAAGTTTTATGTGTGTAACAGCGATGCTTTTAGCACTTGCTAACACACTAAGGAATTTTTTTCATCTCAAATTTTATCATTTTGAGACTTTTGATTCTTGGAAAAAATGACCAGAAATCTCATGGGGAAAAAGCTTTCTGATAGATCCTTAAAATCACAAATGCAGCAGAAAAATGCTGAGGTTTTTGTGTTTATATTATTTTCTCTTCAAATTTTAATTCACATGGGAAAATCAGACATGGGGGGAAAAAAGTCTAAAGCCGAGCTTTTTAAACTTCAGAAAAATGGGTAATGCATGATCTGTGATGTTCATTTTAGCTGAAATGAACATCACAGAAATGGTCTCCATCTCTTCTAAGCAATCACAGCCCGTGTTTCGCATTTTCAACTTTTGGTACAGGTTCATTGAAAACAACAGAACTAATGCATTTTCCCCTCCCCTTCTTTCTCTGTTATTTTAGAGCTAGAAAGCTGCACTGCTGAATGCATGCGCTGTTTAATTCAAGGCCAGCTAACCATTGTACTTAGTGTATAAACCTTTTAGTCCTCTGAGTAGTTTTGTATTTAAAACCCTAGCAGCTTATGACCTTGATCAAATGAGGTACTGTGGTTATTCTCATCTGGTTGTTTATTTTCCATCCATAGATAGCAGAAAGTAAACATGAAACTGTATTTGTATTTGGACTGTATTACTGCCCAGTCCAAGCGGCTGACAGTTTGGCTGAGAGGGATGTTATTGTTTAGCTAACGAGAGAAAAGGGTTCTGTTGGTATCTGTAGTATCCAGAGAACGCAGTGATAATGGGAAAACAAAGTTACTTCACTTATTTTTATGTTTGTTTCCCGATGTTCCCAGTCAACCTCTCGTACCTGTGCTGTCTTCACAAGTACTTACCAGTTGGTTTGCTGTGTACTATAGTTGTCAGATGATTGTTGCCAAGCAAGTATGCTCCTGAAAGGAAGAGAAGTTGGCAGACCTTCATGCTGTATCTTTCAGAGCATTTCACAAATTATTTCTCACTGATCTGAGTCCAGATGGGCTTCCAGCAGTGTCCTTATTCTGCAGCGTGCACAAGCCCTCCCCTCCCGACCCTGTTGCTCACTGACTGCCTTTCACAGAGACCTAAGGGTACGGCCTAAGCATCAGTTTGTGTGGATGTCCCCCCGGGCGATCAGGGCTCGGTGCGGCGCAGCGTTCAGCAAGGCAAAAGCAGCCCCGAGACTGCAGAGGTGTGACCCTGTCAGTGGAGAGCATCCTCCTGTGCTTTCTGAATCAGGGCATCATGGTCATGCTAGAACATCCTTTCAGTATTGGTGACTAGTGCAGGTATTTTCCCTGTGACCATATGTGTGATCAGGAGGAGCTGCAGTAGTTTTGCGGACCCAGTGCTCACTGGGGATCAGTTAACGGCTTACCCTGGTTTTGGACAATTTATAAACAATAAGCTTATTAACCGAAGGAGCTCAACAAAGCGTTATCAATGGACTGATTTTATGCTGCAGGTTTAGCAGATGTTTTACTAGCAAAAGTGTGATAAAGCTAAGGGGGATAAGATTTCCATTCCTGCTCTGCTCTACGTACTGATAGAAGCACAAAAAGATGATGCTTTTCTGTGGGATTTATTCTTTTTAAGAGGAAAGATTTCACGTAACAAAGATGTTTAACAAAAGTATGTATTTCCTGCGTTCATTTAACTCAAGCCTCAGTCTCTCCGTGTTTTGCTCACCCAGAATAATGCCCACTGATGTTCTCATTTATCTAATACTATTTGGTTATAGTAAAATAAATCCTAGTTCTGAGACTAGTACTGACGCCTCTTTCACTCCTCTATGCTTATGACAGTTCTTTTTCAAGAGAGTAATAGTCTAATGCTGTGTGGATTTCCCTCTAGAACAGGCTTTATAGACATATAAATAAAATTAGATTTGCACTAGAAAAACTGTGTTCCATTCAGCAGGCAGATTTGTCTTTCTCAGAACTTCAGTCTGTCCTTGCTGAAGAATTTGTTAGGGAGATTTACTTTTCTCGTGGAACAGGTAAGATTTAAGCACACAAATGTATGGCTGTAGGTCCTGCAGAGTAAGTTGTGTGCCTGTAAGAGCAGTGCCGAACGCTGATGGCCAGAGAGGTTTTGCAGGCGGGGTATCTCGCTTGGCCAGGTTCAGCTGCCTTGCAGATGTGAGCAGTGACAAAACCCTCCCAGGCTGCAGTGCTCCACGGTCCTCGCACAGTGAAGCTCACTGATGTCGCTAGTAAATAGTTCAAATCAGACTTAAAACAATGAGTTCCTTCAAGAATAATTCTTCATCTCTGTTCTTAAAAGAGCTTAAGGACCAAGCAAGCAATGAGGTCCTGTTCAGAAGGGCTTTCAGCCACTGAAAATCTAAACACACTAACACGGGGAAGAAGTTGGGGTCAACATTAGCAGGAAGCCTGAGACTGAGTGTTTTTTGCAGTGCCTGATTATCACAAGGTTTTATGCATTCAGCTCACCTTCATTTAAATAGTGCCATGAAGATTTTACTGTTTCTACATCACTGCTTGAAGGTCAATAAAAAGATCAGATAAAAGATGACTTTTACTTACCTTTATCTTCAGACAGATTATGTAAATCTGACATTAAGATGTGCCTTCTCATAGAATATCCAAATACTCAACTCTATTTCTTAATATTCTTTGCGTTGGAAGCTTTCTGGTTTCTTCAATTTCAGACTTGTTTTGTATGGTGGTCAGTCCAACAGCAGACTGAAAAACACAAGCATTTTTTGAGGCAAAATGTTCTTCCTTCAATAGCAGCAATGCTAAAGCTCTTTTAGCTGCAAGCGATGTATTATGTGTCAGATTTTAGGAAAAGAAGTGTTTCAGAAGACAAAGAGGCGGGTGTTGTGATTGAAATCACTGAAATGAAAAAATATACATGTGTATGTAAACAGACTGAGCAGCCAGGAAGGGCGAAATGGGTAGGTCAGTCACTCTTAAAGGGTGAAATGAGTTGATCCTGTTAGAGGCAGGAAAGCTTTGGGGCCAGAATTTCACTTGTGTGCAGTTTCCCTGGACCTGTACTCCATCCTTTCATCCTGCCGAGGTTTCACGCTGTCCCATGGTAGCTGCTTTAAAGGACGTGATGCAGGTACATGGAAGAGAAAGCAGGTGTTCTCTGCAGCTAGTTCTTAGCAGGCACTCTCCCTGGCAAAGCAGAGGAGCCCAGCTTTGGCTGCTGCTGACACTGGGTTAAACTCTTCTGTACTCTTCAATTGACTAATACCCGATTAATGCGTCTTGGCCAGATAGAATTTGACATGAATTGCACGGTTCTGAAATACTTTCCTGCTTTTCTTTATAGCAATCTGAAATAAAAATCCACTTAGATTTGTAAGTCAGTTTATTTTAAAAATCCTCTAATATAACTAATAGTCTCTGACTTCCACTTTCCCAGATGTGCCTGCTGCCCCTGGATGCAGTCCAAGGATGCCTGTCGCTTATTCAGGCAGTTTGGACCACATTTAAACCCTTGCCTTTAAAACAGGAATTTCTCCTAAATGAGATAACTAAGGACAAATTCTTCTCTTAGTAAAACCAGTGTAAATACAGAGAGACAGGTTCTGTATATGTATTTTTTTGGAGTTCATCATCCACTGTCTATCATAAAAACCTGTTAGCCAGTGCCTGTAGTGGTGTTACTCAGGTGTTGTTCTTGTTTGGTTGAAAGGTTTTAGAGCAGATGTAGCACCTAAAACTACACTTTTAACTGATTTTAAGAATGATACAGATGACCAGTTTTCATTTCTTACACTTGTAAAAACCTCTTTAAGCACCTGTACTAAATTTTGTGTACAACCTATACACAACGTATTAAAAGACCATATAAAATACTACACGTTTCTGCGCAGAAGTCCTGCAGCTGACAGGGGATAGGTACCCTGTCTGCTGTTCATTCCTGTTACTAGTTTCCCTCAGTGACACTGCACATCTGAAACCTAGATGTGACTGGCCTAGACTACGGCCGCCAGTTTGACAGAATCCACTGTAATTGTTACAGATAAGTCAATCTGTGTGCGTTCTTACTTTAGGATGCCTGAAGCAGACTGAATGTTGAGTAGGGTGGAGTTTCTGTATGCTTGCAGTGAAATTTTGATGGTGGAATGCACAAGGAAGCAGCCAGAAGCATCTCTGTAGCACGTTACTTGTGTAATGCTGCCTAACGCATACAAAATACGCGCTCCGAAGCCTTGGTGCGAACCGGGAGGGCTGTGGCATTAAATATTTCTAGCCTCTAGATGAGCGAGCAGCTTGTGCCAGTGGAGAGAAGGGATCGGTTGAAACGGAATGCAGAGCAGCAGAAAACAGATGGCCATACACACTCGGGTGTGTAGCTGCAGTTCCACAGCCCATTGCTGAGGAGGAGCTGTCGGGGAGGCAGCGGTGGGCTGCGGTGCAGCGTGCACTCCAAGGGAGACATGGCAGATGCTGCAGCGAATCTGTATGGAGAGCTGTTGGAATGGCATTTAATTGGGACACTTTTATCTCTTCATACCTGAATGGTTGTGTATTTACTGTCTTCGAAGAGCTGAAAAATAAATTATAAACAGCTCTTAAAAATGTGATAGTTTTGTGTCTGGATGAACGTCTCAGAACAGTCTTTTTCTTTCAGGCTGTATCTTGAATACTGGTAACCAGGCAGAAGTTTGGAGAAAGCTGTAATATCTGGAAGTTAACTTGTTTTGCTGATTTACTTTAGCTCCAAAACAATAATTCAAAAACTGTGATGCATTAAGCAGCTCTACTCACAAGTAGTCAGGGACCTTCTGCATCCCCCTGAAGTTAGACAACATTGTCACTGCTTCAGTCAAAACAGCTGCTTGGTGTTCAGGACCCATAAAAACACTTGGCTGTGTAAAGAAAGGAATAGAGACAAATGCTGAAAATACTGTAAAGCTGTCATATACGTCCCTGGTGCAGTATTTTGTGGAACATGATGTTCACATTTTCTGCCCCATTTCAGACAAACCTGTATAAGACAGAGTAATCATGTAGGGGACATGGATTATAGGTGGTGGAAATACACTAAATGATCTTATTTTTCTCTTAGCAAACATTACAGCTTATTGCAATAAATTATTAGGTCTTTCTGCCCTTGACTGCAAACTTTGAGAGAGACTGAACGCATTAATATTTAGCATTAAAATCCTAATTTCCAAGGAGAAAGCCTTGCGATGAAATATCAATTCAATTCCAGAAAACATAGACCTTAGAAAATTGACAGAGTCGATGCTGAACGTGAGCTACATAAACTCTCAGTCTAGTTTGGTGTCATTCATTTCAGGTACCATATCACTTTCAAGTTGACCGAATGCTCAAGATAAGACTTTAGGCAGCTTTTTGCCCTCTCGGCATCATGTAGTCTCCCTTAACTTTAATAGTATTCATGCTGCATTTTTATTTGTACTCTCGTCTAACCTCGTTTTTGTTAAGAAATTTTAAGCATCACACTATGAAGACGAAGCAGCTTTATTTCCCATTATGCACTGTTATAGTTAAGTATTAATTAGAGACTTGGTAGAGGCTATAGCAGTGCTGTGTTTTTTTGGAGTAACGGGTGCTGTTTTCTTCTTCCACAGCAAAAAATACCCATTTCAAAAACTTCAGAATTCGAAACCTGCAGTGTATCAGCCATTGGTTTGCAATTCAGGGACTCGGAAACACTTAAGACAGTCCTGTATCATCTCTAAGTCTACCCCTGGGGCTTTTACTGTGACTTCCACACAGCTTCCTTAGGAATTAATTTGACCGATAATATTCACAGCATTAAAAAGATTTAACCTCTCTTCGCTATCTCCTAGCTCTGGGAAATGTCCTGTGTTGTGTGTGAGATCCCACTTTCCATTTACTTTTACCAGCACCTGAGGGAATTGGCTTTTTAATTACACTTCTGGCTAAGAGGACATGGACAGGCTGGAGCTAGATGAATGGTATTTCCTGGAAAATCAATGAGTGTTAATTATACAGAAAAAGTAAAGCCCCATTTCACTTTTCCTTGAAAGTCAAATGTACTGCCCTTACAAGATACGACTCTTGTTTATAGACATGGTTCCTTCCTTCACTTATGAATGACATTAATCAAGATCCTGTAAGACACAGCAGTGGAATAGGAAGGTCAGGGAAAGAAGGCATCTCAATTTTAATTTTTAAATCAGCCATAGCTTTAGAAAAAACCATCTACCCGCTTGCAGTACTTCTTTGGGTAAAGTCTCCCTCTGCTGTGAGCTTTTTCTGAGCAAGTTTTGATACCAAGTATGTAGAAAGTGAAGATTACCCCCCTTTTAATAAGATCTGGGTGGTGTGATCTATGAGGCTAGTGTTACTGAGTACTAACTGTACTATTAGTTGGAGTTTGACGGTGCAGCTCCTAATGATTTCTGTAACTCTCCACGGCCTTGCAGAGCTTCAACAGCTCTTCGCTTGCCTGTTTGAAAACGTATCATTCAGTTCATCCAAGAAGTGTCTGCGAAGTTGCTTCAGCTTGTTTTTTTCAGGATTTTTTTTTTTTAAATCGAAATTGATATAAAATGAAGTTAAATGGAACATGGAGAAATTCCCAGATCAAATGCTTGGATCGAACATATCTGAACCTTTAGAAGCATCTTACTTCTGCTTCTGATTTTATCTGTAATGGTAGGCTCTCAGCTTTCTAGACTGTTAGATGCCAGCCAGGCTGTTGTTCATGTCATTGTGACTGTGCAGGTGTGACTAAGTGTGTGTGAGGTTAGCAGAATTTTCTGTGCTGAGCTCTGGCCTCATCTCCTCCGCCCCTGCCAAGCCTGCCCAGCAGCCCTTGGGGGGCGATGCTCTTACAGCTTCCCTAAGCAGAGAACGTCACCTTTAACGGGCCATGTGTCCTCTACCTTTGTCAGGTCTGTTGGTGAATTGGGACCCTCTAACTCAGAGTTAGTTCTGGCAGTATGTGCCTTTGGATTCTGGTCTAGGCTTGCATGGCCTCCTTCTGCTTGCCCTTTAAGGTGCAAGAATACTGGTGCTCAGCGGAGGGAGCAAGCAGGGAGTTTGCAATAAAAAAAAGGAAAGTCTGAGGCATCTCAAATCAACATATCAAATAATTTTTGTCTCTTTTCAGAAGCTACCTTCTTTAGGTTTCATTTTTAAACTCATTATTGTAGTCCTTTGCAGCAGGCAGAGGCACGTTGTTAAGTTTAATTAAATTTAATGAACAGCTTTGTAATCCTCCTATGACATTGACTGTGAGAACATCTTGTATCATTATTTATTTTCCAGATGTTTTTACCTGGTTAACAGGAATAAGATAAACAAATCACATGTACACAAGGGAAAAAAAGTGGTCAGGAGATGGGGAGAAATTACACAGAGAAGAATGGTAACTTAAAAATGAGAGTTAAAAAAAAAGGAAATGAGGAGAACAGTTTACAAAAAGAAAAGTAAAGATGTTGATGGGAGAATCTGCACTGAGTGGTTTTTTATGCAGCATATGCACTTTGACAATATCTTTTCACATATGCCTAGTATACATTGTCTGCTATATTAGAAATACAGATTAATTATGAGCACAACTGCATTATATGCCCGTTATCTGCCAGATCTGAAGCTCTTTAAGAGTAAATGGAACGTTACACACACCCACACCCCCCACACACCCATTATTCCTCCTTGTTTGGAATCACTTCCTTTGTTACTCTTTTCACAATCACAGAAACACTTCTGTCATCCTTTGTGGTTTTGTGTTGATAACTAATAAAATTCATGGCTGAATTTCTTTGAGCGAAGCTCACTCCCTGGCAAATGTTTCTTTTTGTTTGGTTTGGGGTTTTTTAAGCTTTCTACGATACAGTGTGGTTTGTAAATTGCCATTTTCAACTTCTTGAGAGCACAGATCTTAGGAATGATGACTTGCACTGGTTTTTATGTAAATCTGCCTTCCAGCATCTCCTGAAAGACTTCTTGCATCTCTGCCGGCGAAGGCCACAATTCAAACGATGAGCAGTTCCTAAGTCAGAAGTTTCCAGGTATTTGTGTGCCTAACCCCGCCGGAAGGTCACGGAATGCTTTTGGAGAATGCAGTGGTGAGCGTGCAGAGGTGTGAAGATCGGCAGCGGGCTGCTCCCCGAAGTGCCAACCTTCTGCTGCTCGTTTTCAGGCCAATGGATGCAGTAAGTGTAGAGGTTTTGCCCATGGGAATCAACTCGGTTGGCTTTATACTTACGGCAGAAAATGCCTCGCTGGTGAGACACTTGAGAGACTTAGGCTTTTCTGATTAAATACTAATTGAAGTACTGCTTTGTCAAAGGGAAAGTAAGTTAACCAGAGAAAGCAGGAAGGTTCTTGGTTCCCAAGAACAGCATTAGAGGAGTGTGAGCCATGAAGTTGTGTTTGCAAAGAGGACAAGGCTTGCAGTGTTAGCAGGTACTCTGGAACCTTGACTCCGACCCTTTCAGCTGGCATCAGGGGATGTTTAAAGAGTGTCTGCAGTTTGAAGGGCACACAGTCATGACAGGCGTGTCAAAACATTGGGGTAATAATGTATAACAAACAGTTTTCCATAGTGGCTTTTTTCAGTGATGCTGAGGGAGAGAACGGCTGCAGCATTCATTGTCGTTAGTGAGATCCACGCTAATGCAGCAGAGGATGCACATACACCCCTATAAATACATACCATACAAACTGCTGGCAAGTTATTTGCACTTTTAGCACTTACGTGAGTAAAGGCCCTCCTTTAATAGATGTGCAGTGAGACTCAGGGTTGCCATGGGAACTGCTACTCTACGTGTGGTGAGAGTATGCTTATTATTAGTGTCGCACTCATATTGAGATTTTGACACAGACTTTTCTGTTCTAATTGGGCTGGTTGTGTGTACTCCTGCCCAGCTGAAAAGCGGCTCAGAACAAATGAGTGTTTTCATTATTAGATGTTTATCAGATCCAGAAACATGAAGAAAATTGCTTTCCGTCAAGGCAAGGGGAGAGAGGAGAGCCACTGAGCCTTTGTCTCATTAATTGTACAAGTAAGGAAGAGGAGTTGGCAGTTAGCACATACAGATAGCATCTGTTTACTTTGGTAAACATTACTGGGAACTTGATAGGTTAAATTTTAATACAATGCACCCGTAGGCTGTCACGAGAAAACATGGAGGTATGATTTTATTAGAAAGCTTAGCGTTTCCTTTTCTGATCTTATGTTCAGAAGCTTTTGGACAGACCTTAAACAGAAAAATCTGTTTCAAGTAAGTGGATTACAGTGTTGAATTTTCAGGAAAACCTTGCAGACTGAAGAGGAGAATGATGAAGAGACTGACAAGTGTGTATTAGTGGGATGGGAATGACAATTATGAATGGGTTATTCTAAAGGCACAGGAATCTTCTGTAGAAGCTGTTCTGGTACGTGTCCAAGATGTGATTTCTTTGGGAGCTCTCTAAAAATTAATCATTGTTGTCAGAATGCATCCCTTAAATGATACAGTCAAGTTTTTAACAAAACTTTTATTGTTTATAAATACTGAAAATCTTCCCCCTGCTTTCTCAAGGGTGCATCTCCTAAACTATTTTATGTGTTTGTTTTAAATTTAGTTGTGTACAAATGCTTCAGCTTTGTTAGTTGGCATGCAGGCTCTAGACCGGGACTGTGAACAAATTGGTACAGAGACACAGATAGATACATATGTGTGTGGATATTTATAAGTAACTGAAACAATATTGAAATTCGCTGTGAATTTTTATTAGTATTTCTGAATGGTTAAGTAAGGACATTTTTGGGACCTTCTGCAGTACATTTTCACAATACTTTGTTCGTGTGGTACTTTTTTTGGCTTTCTTTTCTTTATCAGAGGTTTTCACTCAAAGAAGTAAATTCCAAATAACAGAACTGGAGAGAATTAATTGCTCAGAATGTCGTGTTTTCCAGCAGTGAGATGGTTCAGCCGTAGATCCAAACTTCCTGCAATAACTTGTTTCAATAGCACAGACCCTCTTAACTAAGAACAAAGTAATAAAAGTAATGAGCTCTTAATGGATCTGTTTAAGGAGCTGAGATGAATGAGAGTCACTTAGACTTCTTGGAAAGCAGACTTTTGGTGGTTTCTTTGCCAGCATAGAGCAGTACCAAGTTACAGCTGTGCTTGGAAGTACCCTGCTAGGCAGCTGTGGCTGAAAGCCTGCTAATAATTTAATACATGGCAGATAAGGTGTCATTTCCTTTCTGATAACTAGAGAGCAAGAGAACTCGCCCTCTTGAAGTTGATTTATGACAGATTTAGATCCTATTTATCTTGACTACCTCCTCAGCTCTGTATTGATCGCTCAGTGCCTTCCCAGTCAGGATTCCCATGAGGAGATCTGGTAGGCATCACTACGAGAAACATTTGTGATCCCACCATGGAGGTGGGATGCTGCATGGCTCAGTCCCAGGCTGCACTGCCTGAAGAGAGGAAAGGTAAAGCTGTAAGAGGATGTGGTGGCTCACTTTTGAAAGGAAAGCTGATGTTTGTTTTCCATACCTGTTTAAGCTGCTACTTCAAGGCTAGGCTCAAAGAGCCTAGGAAACCTGTTATCAGTGGAAATTTTGCTGGGCAGTGATTAAAGTATTAAAGGTATAGGGATCACAAGCTACAGTGACACATGTAAGCTGTGAGACTAGGAAGATGAGATCGTAATTATTTTCTGTGAGAGGTTATCTTATTTAGAAAAATAAGTCTAATCTGAACCTCAGACACACAAGATGTCAATAGAATTGCACACCTGGCTGAGCCCATTGCACTTTGCCATTCCAAGGCTTAGTAAATTTTCTTTAAGAAATATCGGTGTGATATTATGAAGTGATAAAAAATCAATGAGGCAATGATTTCCCAGTCAGATGGAGCGCTTTGTTGTTAAATTAATTCCTTCACCTGGGGCTGCAAGGGCTAAAAAACATTGGAAAGCATCGCTGAGTGACTTGATGGAGATTTACTTGCTGTGTTATTCTAGAGAAGGCTAAAACGAATCTGCAAATGATGGTTTTGACTACAGTAGGGCACCTGCAATTACTCACTTTGCCACTCATGGAAGACGTCATTGATTAAATTCCAAATCCTACTGACTGTAGTGGTGCGGCTGAACCGACTCTCATGTTGAGCTTCTGCATTTACAGGGTGCACTTAAATTGAAATTGTTGTGGTGGTTGCTTTTGGTTTTGTTTTTTAAACAAACAATGTCATGTGTTTGCTATGAAGAGAGCTTCCCTCTGAATTATTGACATTTTGTTTCTGGCAAGATAAAACGAAAGATGCAAGTTGCAGAACTAAAGAAAGAAGTGGGTTTGTTTGCAGTTGAAGATTTAAGTTATTCCCCATAGCTTCTTTTGAGATAGTTAAAACTCAGCTGAAAGATAGACAAGAATTCCTCATTTTTCCATGTCATTTGTGTGATTAGCTGCCAGTTATGGCACTCACAAAATTATGAAAATGTCATTAAAAGGCTGTACTGAAAGTTTTAGAAGTGTAACAATCTGAACAGCAATGGCTTTTACAAAACAAAAGAAAATTAACAGTATTAAGGGCACTGTCATAAAAACAAATTGGAAGTCATGTAGAAATGAAGCATGTCAATGTCATCTCGGAAACAAAAGAGAAACTGTTTAAGTCTGAGTGACTATAAAATGAAAAAGGAAAGTTAGTTTGTTTTCAGTTATGTTACCAGTAGAAAACAGAGGAAAATCTTTAAAATCCTTCTCCCCTGCAGGTAACTGCTGTGCCAGTCTGGTATGTCAGCAATGTCATCTCAGTAGGAAAATGTCTTTGAGAGGGAAGGGATCTCTTTTGATCAGTTAAACCAGACACACGTGAAACCACCACACATGAATCAGTATCACCAGACACCAAGTGATTTTCTGTGCACCTGCTTTGATCTCTACCTGTACATTGGCCTGTACTCTTGCATCTAACACACAAAAGCAGCGCCCAGATGCTCATTTACAGATAATATGTTCTTATAGATCCATAAGCATGCCCTGGCATAGTTACGTGTGAAGTAAAGACAATGCCAAAGTCTAGGTGACCACGCTGCTTCAAATGGGCTGTGAACTCTGCTGTTCTTGGGAGAGTGAGGCATGTAGGCAGTTGAAGTCCGTAGGGGTGTATTCCCGGGGCTGATGGCAGAAGACTGGAAGCTTGAAGATGAATAGTGTCTCATGTTTGGTATGACTCCTCTTCCTGCTGAGTTATTGGGTATTTTACGGGAAGAAGAGTGACATTCTTTTATTTTTTAGGTAGAAAGCAGTTTAAGCACCTGACTCTGGCAGAAGATTACGGGCTTTCTGAACCTGAAACGCTCTGCATCTCTCCCCATTCTGGTAGTCGAGCTCAGATTCTGCTGCTAAGTTAGCTTGTCTCGAGGTGAAGCATGTTGAAACCGTGTTTAAATCTCTGTACTTGGGTGAGCCTGGCCTTGATGGAGTTACTGTTTATTTTCCTCAGTTTGTTTATTGACTCCTGCGGGAGTGCCCGGATTGCACGTTGGCCGTTGCTGGGAGTCATCAAATCTTCCCTGTAGCCTAGGCAGGAGATGAGTGCGGGTGCTACCGACCTCCTCGGGTTCGAATGCCCTTCGTTGGCCTGGTCTCTGCCAGTGCTCATTGACGTTTCCAGCTGTTTCAGCCTGGGGGAATCTATAGAATCTATCAGTGGTTACTGAGGTCGGCCTGCCAGTGGGGAACAAGAATTCTTTTCTGGCTTCTGGTACTTTCTCCAAAGAGGAAATGGTGACTTTGGGAAAAGTTGGAGGTTAATGGGGAGGGGGGAGCAACCTGAAAGAGAACTTGGAGAAAGTTAAGTTAAAAAAACCCCCAACAATTCCAAAACTGCATAATAATAGTTTTTCCTTTCCTGTCTTCAACGCTTGTGACTTACCGCACTAGGAAGCAAGTTTTCTTCCCAAATCTGCTTGGTTTTGTTCTGTAGAATGATTGAGGTACAATATGCAAACCTTTTGTTGTAATGCAGTCTGGAGGTAAATGTGTAATGAAATAGCAGAGTCGGTTGCAGTAACACTGATGAATTCTTCTGTGTTAATTGGATCATCTGCTAGTGATGATACTGGGTTCAGAACTGTACGAGTGTGTCAAAAAACCGTTCTGATAGTCATCACTCCTTTCGTAGGGAAATGTGGTCTCAAGCTTGAAAGTTATCAGCTGCGTCCGTAAAATGTGTACATGTGAAGCCTTGCAGTTGTTTTCATATTCTTATAATTTAAAAATCTTTGTTATCCTTTTCAGCAGCTGAAGTCTTGCTGTCAAAGAGCTTTTTTGATGAAAGAAGAGCTAAACAAGTATTACTTGCCAATAGTGCTTTCGTGCTGCTGATGCTCATGCAAAATAAATGGCTTAATACCAGCGGTTTTAAAATACGTTATATTCTGTCTTACTGTAAGACACAAAACCTGACTATCCCCTCTCAAAATGTGTGGGATAACAGCAGTAGCAAGGGGAGCACTGAAGTGCTCCTGGTGAGACTGGCTGGCAGGTTTTGCTGCTTGGAAGGTTTTAAGTGATAATTGAACACAACATTAAGTTAAACTTCAGTGTTTCTGAATTTCAAGGGCAACTAAAAATGAGACCATATACTCTCTCCTCTTTTGAGTTCATAAACCTTAATGAAATAAGATCCAGATAGTTCCTACTATCTGAGAAACTGTGACCCCAAAACGAATTGGAAGTTTATGTCGACATTTCATTTGGGGATCATTGTTACAGAGTGATGGCAAGGGGAGCTGGAAATTTCCATCTTTCTGCAGCGATGATAATAAATCTGAGTTCTGAAAAAACTCTCTGGACTATCTTAAAAAATGAAATAGTAATTGTAGGTTTGCAAGTATAGCTGTGATATATAATTTTAATTCACTCATGCAGTGGTCAGAAAGAGAATCAGAACAAAATCACAGGCATTTCAGGTAATAATTACATTTATTTTTTACGTGTTTGTTCTGAAAGGGCTACTGATGCGATAAAAAATGAAATCCCTCATGCTATTGAACGAGTAATATGACAGAGGTTAAAATAAATTGCTGCTGAGATTTAGTAAAACTCATGAGCATGTGTTGAACATAAACCCAGCAATCTCCTCGGTTGCGTGTATTAAAGTGCACAGACAGGGTACCTTTCAAACAGGTACGCTGCTATTCTGAATCTCTGAAGTATTTCTGTCACTGTTGTCAATATAACTCGTGTATCTGTCAATTAGTGTTAGAGAAAAAATTTCTCCTTGCTAAAGGCTTTTAAGCTCTGAAGTTGAAAATAAAGGAAGGGAAGGTATTAATTTCTGTCCGGAAAGCAGAATTTTTTGACTCTTGTTATATTTGCATCCTTTCTTAACTGATTATTGATTCTGGAAGGATTCTGCGATGGCTGTTTTAGACTGCAGAAATGCCTGGGGCTGAGCTGAAGAAAGCATCATTTATTATAAAGTTTATTTCAGCTGATCACTTGCCTTTTGAAAGCCAGCTACACAATGAGAGAAGAGAGCCTTGTAGGCAGACGTGTTACCTGTGCCCAGCAGCTGAAGGGATGGCTGTTCAGAGGAAAAGGCACGTTTCAGTGTCCATGTGGGCGTTGGTACGAGGACACATTGCTGGTCCATATCTCAGATTTGGTCTTGTCTTTGTACATATGTACTTGGATTTCAGTTTGGCTGCCTTTGAAGAGATTAGACATCTCAAATTGTGTATTTTTGAGTAAATTGGTTTGACTTTCCATCAGAGTATCTGTGTTTGCAATTAAGAAACTTAGAAGTTGTTCTCAAAATGGAAAAAGTTATTCCTGCTCTCTGAAAAAGCTTCCAATCTGGTGAAGAGCTGAGATATGCTAGTTCAACAAGAAAAGGCACTTTTGTGTTTATTCAGATAGTATTATATTTATTTTCTAGCTTTGGACTTGTGTTCTGCATTTCTTTCCACAGATCATGCAGACTTCCATTCCAGGAAATGGAGAGTATGTACTTAAACAATAACTTCCCAAATATAAGGATATATTAATTAGAATTAGACTTGTTCTGTCTCAGTAAGAGGAACCAAAGTATCCTGTGTACACATGAAGGGACGAGATTGATGGCACAGCGTGTGAGGGTCCCCGGGAGCTTTGCCGTGCAATAGTAACTGGGTTTACGGGGCAGAAGGGCAATGGAATACTAAAGATTAAAGTAAAGATTAAATCACAGAAGAGGAGAAATATGATTTCAAACAAATCCAACCAGATACTCCGAAGATTTAACTGATTTTCAACAGAAGATAGGGTCATCAAGAAGGGCAAAAAATACTCTTCTAAAGTCATTATATTTAACTCTTTCACTAACATCTGGGTTTGGGAAGTTAACTGGTAGAAAATGTTTCCGAGATTACTTTTCCAGTGCTAAGCAGTCAGGGCAAGGTGACAAACAACATTATAAGCTCTGGTGTTTTACTGAAATTGCTGCAGTCTCGCGAGGCTGGCAAGCAGTGTCAGCCCTTTGTAGCGGATTTCTTTAGCAAGGAAGTTCCCGAACTCAGTAAATGCTGAAGCTCGCAGGTGAGGTGTTGGGATGTCTATCAGCCTGGGCCATGTTTAGATATTTTTATTTTTAAACTGGGAAATTATACAAGACACACATCATCTGAAATATTAAATTACATCTCCCACACACCTTATGCAACCCTGAACTGCTGGGGAAATCCTGATTAATTGTACTCCATCTACAATGGCTATTAATAGCAAGGTATATTTAGATATTTTACCTGTTTGGGGTTTTTTGTTGTTTTGGGCTGGGTTTTTTGTCCTCAGTGCACCAGTCAAGGCATTTTTATTTCTGGCTTACGCTGGAGCTAGACACTTGTGTCAAAGTGAGAATTTTACTTCTGTGGTATTGATTTCTCTGTACCCTGTAATCCTCTGTGCCTGAATCTGCCCTGGAACAACTTCCTGAACTACCCAGTTCAGCTGGGTATCTTCCAGGGGTCCAAGGTCTTGCTTCAACACAGCCTGGCTACGTAACCTGGGCTCAGGTGTCTGAGAAAATTGCAAAGTTGTGAGGAAGCCTGTAAGAAAAAGAAAATTGAAAAAAAACCCAACCCAAGGTAAAATTACAGGCAGAGGCAGAACTGTAGAGACAAGGATTGTTGGTACCTCAGAAAACAGAGAGGAAGAGAGCCAGTGTGAAGAGTCTAAGAAGACAGAGGAGAGGCTGGTTGGAGGCCAGCACTGCGAGCGTCGGGTCCTTGGTGCCAGGGCGGGGAGGATGGAGCCCTGCGCAGGGAATCTGCTCCAGGGAGCTCCAGAGCCTGACCCCGTCCTCTGGGCTTGCCTCTGCCTGGCCAGCAAAGCCCCTTTGAGCCTTTGACCAGGGTAGTGCATAGCCTGTTAACTCTTACACTTACTGTCTGGTGTGTGTGCTCACCAGTAAAGAGCTGCTTTACGCTCTAAAGCTCTGCGTGTGCCGCTGGTGCGCTCTCTTTGCGCGTGCCCGACTAAACGGACACAGAAGAGGGTTGGCAACACAGACACATCCAAGAAGGTGATTCCCACAATGTATCCAGGGATTAAAAAAACCCGGAAAGTGACCAAACAAAACCAAAAATCCAAACCACTTTTCCAGCACAGCATAGCCTGTGCTTCCTTCCCTTCCCCAAGGATGTACGGGTAGGACCGGACCTCCTGAAAGGGGGGACCATGGTGAAGGGCTGTTGAGATCTGGTTGTGTTCTCATTTCTTATTTATCTGCCTGTTAATTGATGTTACAGATGTGATTCCAAAGATGAAATGCCACCATTGTTGAGGATTCTCAAAGGAATTTGTGTTGTCTGCAATTTCTCTTGCTATTAATAGCCGTTGTAGATGGAGTACAATTAATCAATATTTCCCCAGCAATTCAGGGTTGCCTAAGGTGTGTGGGAGATGTATTTCAATATTTCAGGTTATATGTGTTTTGTATAATTTCCCAGTTTAAAGTTATTAAGGTTTTAATATCTGTTAATCCAGCTTCAGATTGGAACTTGTGGTCTTCAATATGAAAAGCTTAAATCCACTGTTTCAGCAGCTGCTTAGGAGAAGAGTTGACATTTTGTTTGTTTTATTTTCTTGTCTCTCATTTAATTTTGTTTTGCATTTTGATTTGGTGGCTTGGTTTTTTTTTTTTGTCTGAAAATTCAGCTTAGCTAAGAAGAGACTTATAAAATATGTATCACTGGAAATAAAATTTTCAGCTTTGAAATTTATATGCCTAGTATGTGAGTTCAATCCACCCTCATTATGTCTTTTTGATAATAAATTCTTTCATGTCCTCCTTCACCCAGCACCTTCTTCTTTCTTCTTCTCTCTTGTTAATGTCCTCATTGAAATTAAGCCCTATGCAGTAATAATCCTTTTCAAGACATTGGTGCGAAAAGGTGCGTGACATTTTAAAATATTAGATTTATTGAGAGGAATTAATCCAGTCAAAACAGAGAGATAATGACATTTTTCTAATGACCACAGTCAATTCATATTGAAGCCAGTATTTTATTTACCTCATGGTATGTTAGAATACTTGGTGAGCAGCACAAGGGGAATGCTTTGGGCCTGGTTGTGATTTTAGAAGGCTGAAATTAGTTTACCCCATTAGCTTAACTAATATAAGGAACGGTATTATTGGAAAAGGGCAGATGGTTGGACTTCTTCTAAGACACTAACAGAGAAATATTTTGGTCTATAAATTCAGGCTTTTCTTAAACGTACTGTTACTTGGTGTCTCTCAGAAAAAAATAGAAAAAGCCAGGAAGAAAGCATGCAACTCCATGTGATATCTTTGTAGAACTGGAAGCAAAAGCAGAGAAGAATGAACAAAACAGAGAAATATCACTGGGCATTCATGGAAAATACACCAGCTCCGAGGGCAGAAGTGTTTTATTTGATTTTGTTATTAAAAGAGAATGAATTAGAAGATGAATGTTCAAGCCCCTCTAGCAGAACTGTGATGACATGGTACGATGTTGGCCGTAAAAGAACGTGAAAGCCTTGTTATAGTGGGATTGAGGAGACTGGAGCCAGGAAAGGGGACAAGGGGAGGTTAAAGTGGGAAAGGAGAGGAAAGAAAAACATGGGATAAAGATTTCGAATAGGTGTAGTTGTGAAGCTACTGGCAAATGACTTTGGCAGACCTACAGATGGAGAACAGGTACTGACCAAACACGACCGATGCCGTAGGGTCACTGGTACTCTTTCTCTTAAGCCCTATATTGAAGCTTCTTGGACTTCTTTTAATTTTAAGCTAGTGTTGTGTTCATTGCAGGTGTAGGACATCTTGTGTTAGCAGAATTAGCTCAGTGGCTGGGTGCAAATCTATTCTACCTTGATCTTCAGAAAATTGAGCTTGTTGAAGGGATTGCAGCCGAGTATATAGAACTAGGACAATGAACACATGAAAGTATCCCATGCAAAGACAAGCCTTGAGTTTAAGGGTGGGGGGGATCTGGTGAACAGGAGACATATTCAGAGTGAAGAAAAGGTGTAAGCAACCTGATAGACCTAAGGGTGCACAGCAACCACCAAACCATGCTGCTGGGATGGTTGGACTTACAAGTAGCCCTAGCTTGTTTTACACTCCTGTCAGAAGCCAAGCTTGGTTTATGTACAGCGTAGCTTTAAAGGTGAAGTTTTTCAGTAAGGGACCTGAAGAGTTAATGTTTAAGACCTACTTTTTCAGTTAGAAATTATTGATCCTGTTTCACTTCTTTGGGTTATTTTTAATGAAGCACTGCTGCCAGAAGCAATATATATGTCTCTAAGCTCTCTGCTTCTCTTTTCAGAACATGATCATTTAGAAGTGGTTGGGCAGACTCTGGTCCATATATTTCCTTCCTGCTTGCTTGCTTCTTTCACATAATATCCATCTGGGAAGATTCACAGAGAGTCCCGAGCTCAATAAGCCTGCAGGAATAGGGAAATGCTTGGTAGGTAATTGAGTCCTCATGCTAGCACTGATAAGCAACTTGAAATAAACTGATTCCAAGAGACTCGTGTAGAGGTTTATGAGTGTTTGTCTATGAAGTGTTAATAACTATAACAGTGCACAGCTTAAAATGATCTCAGACAGATCTGATAGTTTGATAGACAAATTGGAGCAACATAAACCTTTGCACTGCTGTGATTTAGAAAACAGGACTGCTGACAATTACATTCTGAATTGTTCGCCTTTCAACTTCTATTGGTCTCTGCATTTTTATTCAGTTGAGCAAGTGTCAGCTAAGGAGTCTGTCAGTGGGCTTCCAGCAGTGATTTATACCATCTTCTTCACAAGAAGAAATGAAGTGATTTGGAAAGATGAAGTGCTTAAAGTGAGTTTTGGTTGTTTTTTGTTTGTTTGTGTTTTTTTTCCAAGACCACTGTAGTCGATGTGTGTGTTTTGGTGTGTTTATGTGTACTTGGTATTATGATAGAGGGCCTCCTAGCTAAGATTTGTCCTGCTGCAATTTTCCTTTAAGTATACAAGCAGGTGGTAGGAGATTCCCTCAGACTTTTCTAAGAGAGTTTTACAAGGTGAAATTAAATGTGTGTGTGTGAGAGAGACTGAGATTCTCAGTGTTAATTTAGGAAAAAAATAAGATTGAGACTTCCTGACTGGAACAACTGTGACTTCATTGGCTTAGACCTACAGTAGGGCGGCACAGACATGAGTGTTAAAGTTGTCACTTTATCTTTACAAGGTAATTTAGCAGAGGTTGAGTTTAGTGTACACGTGTAAGGTAGCTACCCAAGATGGTGAGGATATTGAAAAAAAGTCCTTCAAAAGGAAAAATGCAGGGGAAACATTCAGTTGAATATGCAGTGCTTTTCTCCTCCTTTCCAAGATCATGGTTCTGTAATGGGTTTTCATAGCCATGGCTCAAGAGCCATCAGGTCATTTCTGGATCTGCTAATTAACTCCAGCTCACCTGCTTGGTCTTTGCTGAGGCTGTGACACAGCAGAGGTGCATCTGCTCTGGGCAGCTTCTGGTCTTTCCTGATGCTCTGGAGGAGTGTGTGGTTAGTCTTGGTCCATCAGGAAAGGCAGTCTGGCTGACCTCTGAGAGGACAGTGTGCTGGTAACGCTGACGACTCTGCTTCTGTCAAGGCTGCTCAGCTGAACAAAGGAGCTGCTATTTACTTTTTGGCAATTTGGTATCTCAGCTGAGTTCAGACGTGTATTCTTGTGCAGCTCGCAGCAATCATCTTTCTTATTGGGGCTCTGATGAGGGTGGCCATTAGTGAGTCATCTTCCTGACTGGCCAAATCTTTCACTAATGGGAAGTCTTTTAAGAGTAAAAGTTTTGAGGCAGAATCTGGGCAGGGCCCTGAAACTGTTATTGTTACATGCAGCTATTTGAGACCAGGAACATAATTGCTGAGAGCATCACAGAAAGGCCACTGCCACTGAGTGATCATTAACATCAGAGTCTGGACTGCATTCAGCACTTCCCAGCTGGCGAGAGTCAAGAAATGGAATTACTAGAGTAACTCTCTCAAGCAAAAATATCAGCATTTGTGTCTTTTTGTATTTTGTGAAAAATAGTTGCATAACTACATTGGTTTTAGCTAGAAACGCGAGCTTTAATCTTAATGACATGGTCGTTAAGCCTGTATTTCATATTAGAAGGTAGAACAAGCTTCAGTAGGAAGCCCTATACACATGATCAACAATAGATTTTTACTGGAATGCTTAACTGCTTCCCCTGTGCCAGTATTTGAAACTATTTGAGTTTGGATTATAGCGTAATAGAATTTGACACGGGGAGCTCTGTAGAAATTTTAAATATGTAGATGCATATGCATGAAAACCTGCTCGAGTGATTTTTCTATTCACTGCGATGTGCGTTGTATGATCAGTCATTAATAACAGTAATAACAGAAGCCCAAGAGGTTACACCCTTCTTGAGTTTGGGGGGATTTTATCATGCGCCTCTGAAATGAGCAGCTAAACGACTGCTGACTTTGGAGGCAACCCTGGCAGTATTTACAGGGTGCTTGCTGCTGCTGGGCATCGCAGGTGGCATCCGCACTGGGCCTGAAAGGATCCTCTGGGACTTCATTTGGGCTTGGGCAAGGTCACATCTGTGAAACCGTTGGCTAATGCCAGTGGTGGAGGTCACAAAAAGGGGACAGATTTACACAGGCAAGCACAAGAAGGATTTGAACTCTGGGCCGATGCCCCTGGAAGGCCTTTGTAGCAGAACGCACGGGCATAGATGGTGAACTTGAGGGGTGGGCCAGATGCAGGACAGCATCACTTCTCCATTCAGGAAGCAATCACTTGTATTTGGAGTGCCTTCTAGTCGGTCAGTAGATCTTTGGCAAAGAACATCTGTACTTGTTGATGCGTTCCTCAGCTTCCAGAGTCTGGAACGTGCTCCTCCACCCCCAGCATTTGAGAGACAGGCAGGCTTTGTGTGACTCGGAGCACAGTGCTGCAGTGCTGGCTGGGCTGCGGTCCCTGCAGGGATGCTTGGAGCTGCTGGACAAAACATCGGTCAAAACAAAGTTGAAGGGAAAGGTCTCGGTGCTAATGAGTATGGGAGGAAGAGGATTACAGACTGTGAATGGTACAAAGTTAGAGATGAAGTGCTCGCAGCAGATCCCTGTGTGCATCTCCTCTCACGTCTGGGAAGGCTTTCAATTTTCAGTGTATTGCGTGCGACGATTTATGGCAGGTGTGTTATTTTGTACAGCAGGATAATATGATTCATTGAGCTATTTGCACAGAATAGGAGGAAATAATGGGTGATTAATTGCCAGCTCAAATTCAGCTTCAGATCTTGGTGTAATTTTTTTTAGTTGGTTACATAGAAATTTTGAAACTCGCCCGCTTTGAAACTTTCCTAGGGTGATAAAAGCAGCCTTGCACCCAGGCCTTTTGCATCTCTCTTCTCATACTTTGCTGTAAGATGAAATTTGACTACTATCACTATTTTCATATTTGTAAGTTGGAACACCGTGTTGCACAGGTATTTTCCTTCCACTGGGGTTTAATCCAAGTCCTGGAAACTGAACCCCCAGTGCAGCGTCAGCTAAATTGACTGGTCACTGGTGCCTCACACAGCCCGTGGTGATGTGGGCACGCAGCGCGTGTTCCTTCCCTCGGTAACTGTCTCACTTTACAGGAAGCTATGGCAAGTGGGAAGAGGGCAGGATTGCACATCTGGGGATTAAATTGAACAACTGCATGGAAACATCTGTATTTACTCCAGCTGTGCAGACACTTTACTTTTCCTTCCTTTTTTTTTTGAGTGGGTGGCTCTTGTTAAGATATTCTAACGTGGCTTGCAGCCTCTTTTAGGGAACAGAGTTTCTCTTCAGGATTTGCTTTGTGAGGAACAGTATGACGCATAGAGGTTTGGTAATCTGAGTCTGGGAAGAGCCAGAGGCTGTGAATGCTCCTGTTGTAGTGTGCAAGCTGCTGCGAAGGGGGGATGTTGCAGTGGCAATGTTCGCTTAATTTGCCAGCGGTCTGAGGAGGAATTGTAATATTGGGTATGATTAAATGAAATTGGTGTACAAAAAAAATCCTACGAGCAAAAGCAGCAAATAAACCCCCAACCCCTCATGCCTTAGCTTGTCTGTCTCGAGCTAGCTGAAATGCGCTACCCGGGTGAAGTGCTGAAGATGTGACTGCACATCAGGACTGCACAGATGGGTTCTGCTGAGCTTGGCAGGAGAGTAGCACAGGTATCATGGGAGGCCTCTTCGTCATCTTTACATCAGTGCGGTGTAATGAAAACCGAACATCCGGGCTTAGGATTCCCAGGTCCTAGGAGGCAGTCTTGGCCTTTCCCTCACCTCTGGGAGAGCAGCTCTCCTCCCCGAGTGTTTGGCCTCGTTCTGAAAATTATGCATAGCTTGGTCTGATTCCCCACCACTTCTTAGAAAAAGCTCCTCTCTGCTGTTTCTTGTCTTTCTCATCTTTCCTTGACATTGCTTAGATCCTGAAGTATTTCAGAAGATCCAATTCCTGTTAAACTGGGAGCTTTTGAAGTAAGCATATGTATATTTAGAACTCACTGATGCTTCTTTGAAGAACTGTTCTCGCCCTCTTTGAATAGCTCTAATGAATTTCCTTGGTTTGATTTAGAAACACAGCACAGCTCAATGTTACTGTAAAGACTCCAGGTATGTTTCATAATGCATCTTATGGAAACGTTTGATGCTGCAAAAGAAGAAAAGAACAAGTCTGGGTTTAGGGGTTTTATTTTGTTAGTGAACTGGCAGATGAAGAACAAACGAAGAACAAAGTCTGGAGCTGCTCCCTACCTTTTGACATGATAACTATTGTCTGATGCCGACCAGATGCGCTGCAGATAATGGGCTTAGTATAGGAAATCAGTGTTGATTTTACTTGGGAATGACTCAGCACTTGATTAAAAAATGACATCTATTGCCCAGTCAATGCAAGGAATTAAATAAAAACACTTTCAGAAGGTACCTTGGGGAGGGGGATGTAGATGTAGGTGAAGGGCTTGGAATTGAGTGCAAAGGCATGGACACAATAAAGAAAACCTAACTGGCTTTCATCAATGCTTCTTAGGTAAATGTGTGTTAGGGAATCTTTGATGTGCTGTCCTTATTTTCTCATTCCATTGTGCATTAGATCTCCAGATAAAGTAAAAGTCCTTCAAACACACCAGTGGTAACACAGGCTACATGTTAGAATTGGGTACTGCAGTGCAAATCAAAACACCATTCTGTTAACATCTCCGGGTTTAGTTCAGGGTTATGTTTAAAGAGGTGTGTTTTTGCTCCTGCAAAAAGTAACCAAAGTTATTTATGTCTCAGATAATGCCTTGTAGGGACTTGGCATAGTTTAGTGGAGCCTGGAGCTTGGTGTTTGCAGGTAAATAGGTGTAACCTCAGAAGCAGTTGAAGAACTGGGTGAGAAGAGAAAACTGAGCTATTTAGTTTCTCTCTAGGCAGTGACAGTATTTGTGCTTTCAGCATGGCCTTGGTTCTTCTGTTTTCAACCACCTCTCTTCCATCGTCATCCAAATACTGTATTGGCAGAATAGTACTGACTCTTGTTACAGAAATACTTGTGATTGACAGTGATCATGGAAATAGTAATCAAATCACATGGCACGTCTGCTAAATATCAGCTATGGTTTTCAGAAGTGCCATCCATGAAGCTCTCTAAAGTCCGAGAATTTGATAAAAACAGTTTATTTTCCTTATATTCAGTCTGTGACATTTTTTCTTTTGGAAACAGAAGTGTGGTAGCCTTTTCCTGTTTTGTGGGATGGTGCAATTTAGATAAGTTTTGGTTCTTGCCCCCCCCCCCCCCCGTACCTGGGTAAGAATAATCACAAGCCAGGCAATTCAGGGGTAAATTTGTAGTTCACCAACTAGTCTGTGGTTGTACCCGGTCTAGATACTCTCAGTTCTTTACTTCATTGCAGAAAGATGCTTTCTCATTATGGTAAGAATCCTTAGAATTAAAAATCAGTTATGAGGAAATAGTGTTATATTCACTAATGTCCTTGCCTATCTATAGGCAAACTTATCCAAGGTAGAGAATTCCCAAAAGCATCACCTGCAATGTATATTCACAGGTTTTTTACCTAAGGAGTAATACACAAGAACCAAAAAACTTACAAGTTGTGTTATCAGTGATTTGTCCAGTTGTATCTTAGTGTATTCTGCATTCATTTTGTTTCTTCTTTAGATTGTTAAACTGATTTTGTTGTTCTGGAGAAATTGTTTGGGGAGGGCGGGGGGGAAGGATAAGGTGTGTTGATGCCATCTGTTTTATACTGAATTTTTACCTTCAGAGGTAGTGGATTGGGAGAACTAAAACCCATTTCAGAATATAAGGAAATATCTAATTGTAAATATCTCTTCCTCCAGGTGGATTTGGAGGCATTTGCCTTCATTAGTTTCGTTCCTCTGCTTACAGGAGACTTCCCTTCTGCCCCCCAGCATCTGCAGCTCAGAGATGATGGGCGATGAGTACACTTAGATATTAAACCAGGGGGGTGACCTGGTCACACTAGGGCCTGACCCTTACATGCTTTCTTCTACTGAAAAAAATGTTCACCAGGAATCTGAGATGAGTCTCATAGCATTTAAATACACCACGTAATTCTGCAGGGAAACCCCTCTGCTTGTACACGGGCTCAGACCCGTTTGTGAGGAACAGCAATTGCTGTAAGGCAAGGAAAATGTTTTGTGCTCTGTGTGGGAAAGACATTAAGCGTGTGTGTTCCCAGCTAAGCATGCAATTGCCAGTTCTAGCTGGGAACTCAGGTGCATAATGTCTGGAAAATTGCTGTTCATTCAGTGTCTGTGTCAAATCATCAGTTATGCACCTGCAAGAACGTCTCGCTTCGAGCTTTATTAACTCTCCCGTGATCATTCTCAAGGCACGTACCAAGGTGGAGTTGCTCCTTTTCCCAAGGATGGAGCCTTAGTAGTTTTTATTGCCTTTTTTTCTTTTTTAATTATTTCTTTTCATGTATTTAATGTGTTTTTCTAGTAAAGAAAAGCAAAAATTGCCTCGTGCTTTTGAGCCAGTTAAGTGTTCGTGAGGGTAAGAGAAGCTCCCGTTTGGCACCAGGGACATTTAGGAATTGTTGGTTTTGTGCTCTGTCTTAAAAGTCTTTGTGGAGTGATGGTGGAGGGAAGAAGGCCACACATGGAAAAGCTGTTAAAGGGCAAACAAGACAGAGTTGTAGTAAAGCAAATAAAGCTGCTTAGCTTATATTAAGCAAATGCCATAGGGAGTAGCTGCTAGTGAACTGTACGATTTATTCAACTGTGAGTACCCTGAAGGGGTTTGTCTGGAGTATTTTGTTCATCTCAAAAAACATGTTCCAGGGAAAAAAAGAATCCCAAAATTCAGAAACTTTCACCAATGTCTGTGAGTTTGTGTTTGTGTTTAGCTAACCTGTGAGCAAGAACGAAGATAAATGCACCTAAGTTGTGCACTTCATAGTGCAAAAGTTACTGAGGGGAAAGATCTGAAGAGTTAGGTGTTAGCGAACACCTCCAGAGTCATTCAACAGAAAGGGAATTTTCCTCCTCCTCCTATGAAAGAGAGGTTGGGGAAACCCAGATGTGCTGCAGTAGCTGGACACCAATTATATTTCACTAAATAATCAGTAGAGAACAAATTTATCCTTCTTAAATGGAGACCCATATGCTCATTGAGTGTAGCCATACTGTACAGGCTGCTGGTTTTCATCCCCTGGTTCGAGGGGTGAAGAAGACTGGAGGGAATAAACATGTTTGGCAATATTAAACCTTTTATTGGAGGAGCAGGAGGCGTTTGTGATCGCTGAAGCTGACAGCGTTTACTGCAACAATATAAAATATTCAGGCAGAACGATCGGTGAGCTGACAATCGTACAGCTCTCTTACCAACTAATACAGATGCTCTTTGCAGGTCTGGGGTCAGCAGGTATTTAGATAGTGATGTATTCGGATGCTCCGGAGTCAACGCAGAGGCATTATTTCCTTCCTCCTGTTAAACCTTCTGCTGGGCAGCGATGGCTTGAAATTATATATGAAAGCTGAAGGACAAGGCTTAGATAAATACACATCCTGGAAATAGCATACGTGCTTCAAATACTTTTCAATAATGTGAAGAATGTCTGTGCTGTGTGGATTGGTGCACTTGTAAGAAAGCGTACTGTATCTTCCCTGTGTAAAGCGGCGCGTGTTGTTGGGAGGTACTGGGTGTGGGCTGAGTGAAGGAGTGTTCTAGAAAAGCAAGGACATACGGGTTTTGAAGAAAAGAGAAACTTTCAGGAAATACTTTAAGATGTAGAGGAGCGTGTGCTGGACTTGTGGCCGTGCTACTGAAAATTGCCTCTCATTAAAGCTGTTCACATGGGAGGATTGCAGAATGCTGAATAATATTAGGGACATTTAAAAATGTTTCTGCAAAACCAGAGATTTCTGGTGCGGCACAAAAAACCTCGATGTCCGCTGGCTTATCAGAGTGTCTGCCGTAACAAGTGTAACGTTACTGGCCTGGATTTGTGGGAGCGTGAATTTTGCAATATGTTTTTAATCAATTATGTTTCTGTTCCATATGTCAATAGCAGCTGTATGTTCATAATTCATGCTAATGCAGGTGTCTCAGGACAAAGCTGGTCTTTGTAGTTATAAACATCCTGGAATTTATTAACCGATGTGTCTGACATAAAGCATTATTTGACTGGAATTTATTAAACTGTTAAATGTTTAAAAGCTCAGAGGGGACTTGTCAAAGGTGAATGCTGTTACCTAACCACGTCTAGACGACTTGTCAGGCTAGCAGGGGAACTGGCAAGTCTGCATTTTTTAGTTAGGATAAAAATAGGGGACTTGAACTAGAAAATGAAGTTTGTGATATCCAAAAATATCAGGTAATCAGCATACGTTTTATCTTTGAAGATGATCTCTTTTTATCATACTTGGAATGTATAGGAGTTGTAGGAGTTTAATACTGACAGTACTTTAAAGAGAGATGCTGTGAGAATGGTCGTGTATTACCACTGACAGTACTGAGTGTTGCAGCTATTTGTATGTATTGTTAGTTCTTGAAGCCTGTTCTTGATTTGAGATTGGCAATAACATAAGAAAATAGTAAAAATCTCTGAAATGTCCTTTTCTGAGTGACCATGATCATGTCCCCAGATTTGCTGAAGTCCTTATGAGTGTCTCCTTTGATCCCTGTGACCTTCGGATCAGGTCGTAAGCATTTCATGTTTTCCTGCCATTTCACTCTTCTTTCTTTGGCATAGTGACATACTTGGGATGTATCCTGAATTGCTCTGGAAACAGAATTGTTTTGCTTCTGAAAGCTATCTCTTTACTGAAGATGTCCTTGGAATCTCATTCTTTGCCTTGAAAAAGTGTTTAAGCGTCAGGGCATTACCGAGCTCCGAGAGACATGAGTTACCAAGGTAGCTGATCTCAGTGAGATTTTTGTTATCCATATGAAAACTCTGATTGTTTTCATTATGTTGACCAGAAAGGGAAAAAAAACCCCAACTCCCCGAACTTTAAACAATTAGAAATGGCTGGTGATTTCTTACGCTGGAGTAAGTCACACAACTCAAAATCCATTTATAAAAAAGGAAGAAGTACTATTTGCCCAAATGCTTTCTTTGTGCAAACAGAAGTATTACTCATATTTAGTGTTCACTCCAGGTTTACTACTTTGAGTATCAGGAAAACTTGAGTGCATCTCTGTACCCAGCAAGGTGTCATGTTTACAGGAATTCTGTGCTATTTATGACAATCTACAATAGAAAGATTGTGGGTTCACTGCCTATTTTTCTACCAGAAAGTGTTTTTTTCACAGTTGGACCCAATTGAATTTCAGTGTTGTATAAGACTTGAGGGAATGCTGGATGGGGTTGGTAAAATCATGTCTGGTTTAGACCTGTATTTTGTCTTTAGATCAGTACGTTGGGTTTCCACTGTTGATAATAGGACATCTCCAGACGATAACTACAGCTTCAAGCAGATTAGGATGCAGTTCCCTAAGAGGCTGCTTCATTTGCACGGCCACGTTCCTACAGCTGTTTACAGCAGCCTCCCCCAAGGTTGTGCATGGGCAGTAGGAATCAGGAATCAGCTCCATCCAGCTTCTGCCTTCCTGCTTGGCTTGCAATACCAGCATTTGTTGGTGCCCGCCTTCTTACCATCGACCTCTGTAACTCTCTTACCAACTTATTGTAGCATCCAGATTTGTGATTGGCATCCCAAGTGGCTTATCTGGTCCCTAATTAAAATAAGAACCAATACAAATTGTTAAGGCAGCTCTGCAATCCACTTCTCCCTTCACCTTTGAAGACTTTTTTTTTTCTTTAATATTTTAAGAGGAGCTTGTCTGTCACTGTTCTTCTGTCCATCCAAGGAGTAGGCTTCAAAATCTCTGGAGGAAAAGATGCAGTTACTAAAATGTAAATAAGAAATTAGTACCTACCAATTTTTGTATCTACCAAGTTCTGCTTAGCAGCCTTTAGTACGTTGAGGCACATGTAAATACTATATTGTTCATTGTTGTTGCCCACCTTCCTGGCGGAGCAGCGATGAACACATCCCCATCCACTTGCCTGCTGTGTTGATGGAACTCAGCCACTGCTGATGGTGATGGATGTTGATGGCATTCAGACCAGAGGTGTGCTTAAGACCCTCAAAACATAGGTTGTGGCTTCTTGCTTCCACCCATGGCATCTGGGTGATTGACTGTGTCCTCCTCTGCGACCTCTGGTCCAGCTCTGTGGCTCGGCACTGTAGCAGCTGTGAAACTGTCCACGGGGGCTAGCGGAGGGTTGGACGCCTGCTGGGTAATTATGCAGATGCAACTGTCAGGAATTTGGTTCCCTGTTTGATGCCTGGGAACACAGAGCAAAACAGCATTGTGATCTATTTTTTTTAACAGTCTCTCAGCAGACCATGCACGTACAATGGTTTTAAGAGACTGCCTATCGGTGTTTTCTTGGAACAGAAAAATAAGCTCTCGTACGCTGGCCCCGGAGCCAGCGTGTCCTGGTGCTGCTGTTACACTTCATGTATGTGGGTCAGTGACACGTGGGGGCTTATGCTTCAGAACTGTTGGGTGCTTTTTTGGTTATTAAAAATAAAGCTTTGGTTTTCCTCCAGATTAAAAAAATAATAATATTTATTTTCGTATTCTTGGGACAGTGACAAATCTATCTAAGGCAGCAAGGTGGTATTTCATATCATCAACAGAACAGAGTCAGTGTCAAACCTTGGAACACAGAAGCAGCCCATAACCGATGGGACTTTGCCTGTCTCTTTGCCACTTTAGCAGCAGGGTTTGGAACCCCGAACCTGCTGTCGCTGGGGCCTGCACGCCAGACCTGTATTCCGTTCTGCTCTGGTACTGGCAGGTGCCCAGTGCTTGCTCTCTGCTGGGACACACAACTCGTGCTCTTCTCCCGTTGAGATCTGGGGTCTCTGCACAAGGAAGATATCTCTGAGATAAACCCTTGCAGAGCTTACAGGAGAAGAACAGGCTGAGGTCCCGCAATGGTACTGACCCCTGCCACCTGGGAGTTTCAGTCCGGAAATGGTAGGGCATGAATTGAGGTGTTTCTGAAGGAAATATTTGAGAAGCCTTGGGCAAGACTTGGGGTGTGTGATGGACTTGAGATCAGGCTAACTTCAGTGACGTGGTGTTCTGTAATGACTTCTCCACCCAGTGCTAGCAGCCAGCTTTAGTGGGTACCCCCCACGTCTCAGGGGCAGTTGACATCCACGTTCTGTGACTTTCAGAATGAGTGTTACTTGACGTCAGATGCATCTTTGTGTTGAGTTCCTTACAAATAACTTAAGCCAGCTCTGGGTACCTCTGCAGCGAGTTACACCTCACGTACAGTTAGAGGCACTGCTGTGTATTTGTACTGCAAATTACAGAGTGACAGCTGAGCTGTTCGCGCTGACACAAACCAGTTAGCTCGAGTACCAGTAGTAGCGTAGCTGTGTCGGCTCCAGACCCTGCTGCAGCCTGAAATGCTGTGAGTGTAGGAGGAAAGGTATGGAAATCCTGCTGTGCGTGGGCGAGGCGCTGCAGGAGGGAGCCCGCAGGAGAACTCGCTCTGCGCGCAGTGAGCACGAGCACGCTCGCCCAAGTGGTGAGCGTGTGGCTCCTCGGCAGAAAGTTTCTGTTTAAAAGTGAAACAGCAATAAAACTTGGCACGCTGTCAGAACCTGATTTTATGATGGCAATATTATAGCAATGTTGACTTTTAATTAAATGAAGTTGACATATTTTAAGTCTGCAGATTAACCATCTGTTGCTGCATTAATGAATATCCTTCGTGGCATCAGATCAGGACCCATGTTTTGTTGTGTTTTGCTTTTTTTTGGTAATTTCCCCAGATAGCTTTCTGAAACATATATTTGTTGATTAAAGCATGAAATATTGACCAGAATCAATTTGGATTAGGCATTTACCTACTGCTGGGAGATGAACTTTGTGCACAGGATTGTATTTTCTGTATTTCTGCAATCCTTCCAAGTTAAAATGTCTCTGAGGAAGAATTTTTGGTAGTCCTCTTTGCTACTTCTCTGTGCCAAATCCTTTCCTTCGAACAACGCCTCCTGACACATGTGTTTTGAGAAATCGCTGTTGACATAGGTGTGTTGTACATAGGCAATGAAACTTGAAGTTCTTCTGGTTTTCTTTATGAAGGTGGGGTGTTTCAAATGACTGTGTTAACTCAAGCAAAATATCTTCGTGTATATGTTTTGTATATTGAATTTTTCTCTGCAGCGCCAGATGTATTGTGGAGAAACAACTACTGTTTTGGTAAAATGACTCCTGCAACCGGCAGCTAAAGGGTATGCTTAGCTCCATGATGACAGAGTAGCTGTAAAGATGGTGTTATGCCATAATATGCAGCTGCATCTCGCTTCGCTTTAGGTGTTTATAGTGTTCATTACTGATAGGAATTCTCTGTTTACAGAATTAATTAAATTTACTGTAAGTTAATCTAGATGAGAATTATTTGTCCTCTATCACCCTTCTGTAGGGAGTTGTTTGGCTTTTGGATGTGCTTCCTTGCTTCCAGACTGTAATTTTTTTGTGGATTCTTATTGGTTTTGGTCTTCAGCTGAGATCCTATTGTGAACATCAATTAAGATGTCTTCCTTTCTTTAATTGCCAGACCTAACTTTCAGGTTTTTTTTCTCTTGAGAGGGAGCTTAAAATAATGGCAGTGGTCAAGCTGCTTTTCATGGAGTGCTTTACCCTTGCTGGTGACTGAAGATGGGGAGGGACGAGTCTCCTGCCAACAGTAGGTGAGGCACCAGTGGCCTCTGGGATCAGATTCCTAATGTTGGTCCCACGCAGAAAGCAGGCTGTGTGGAGCACAGCTCGAAAGGACAGCTCTGGTACTTGATTTTGCAGTGTATTTTTTCCCAGCCTTGTGTTCTGGGGCTTAGTCCTTGTGTTACCCTCAACACAAAGTGGTTTCAAATGGTTTGGCTAATGAGTGCCAGGTTTTTTTGCTTGGTTTTTCTTTTTCTCTCCTACCTTCCAGACGTGTGGTAGCTGAGAGGAGCATGTGAATAGCTTGACACGCAGCATTAATTCATTTCTTCACAGCGGGTGTGCAGGTTCTTTTGGGATCTCGATAAGAAAGGCAGAGGCACTCAAGGCTGATTAACAAGTTTATTGTGTAAAGAACAGAAGTAGTAGAAAAGGTGACAGCAGAAATAGAAAAGGTGATAGCAAGCTTACTTCCCGTCTCATGTTAGGAGAAGTAGTGGGAAAAGTGACAGCAAGCTTAAGCCCCTTCTGGTGCTGGAAACCTTGGCTATCCAACATCAGATGAACCCCTCTCTCCAAGCTGATCACACTGTGCAGATCCCATCCATCATAAGCTTTGTTGGCACTGTGCTCTTAGGAGCTGTCACAGGATTTTCTTACAAGTACACAAATGTATTCATTGTTTCTGTTGTCAGTTAAAGGAGTGTTACATATAGTGACTCTGCTTAATGTAAAGGTAAAACAAGGTCTGTAGATTGTGTCATGCACATGGACCGGGTGGGAACCACATAGACACTCCTCCATTACAAACTGATCAGCAAAGTTTGTCCAGCAGCCACCCAGACCTGCTGAGAGCAGCACATTCCTGGGTGTCTCCATAGGAACAAGTTAAAGTCAGTCAAGGTATATGCTTCGGTTACATGGTGGTAGCTCATGCTGACATGTGGGTGTCTACAAGCAAGGCCTGTGGCTATCCTCTCCCGAGGTTCTGCCTGAAATCCCTGTCTCCTCATTCCGAGCCCCCCTGCAGACCCCTGGCCGGTGTGCAAAGTGGCCGGCTCCAGCCAAGTGCCCCGGAGCAGCCGCGTGCTTGGTGCGGTGTTTGCCAGTGAAACCCCCATGGTCTGGTCCAGGGGTTGCCCTTGCTGCAGGAAGAAGCTGAGTGATGAGCAGCTTTGATAGATGTCCAGTTTTGCTGAAGCCAGGGTCACGGTCCAACGCCCAGGATATGGGACAGGGGGAGGAAGAGCTTTGTGCCTGAGCTCCCCGGGGAGAAGAGCCTCTCATGCTATCATTTAAAATCCTTAGAAGTCAGATGCTGTCTGAGTCAAGATAGATATCAGCCAAAATAGTAGGGAAGTGAAGAACACTGTCTAGGGCTTTAAGGTCAACAGCACCAGTTTAGTGTTAATTTTCCATTTTAAAAAGCAGCCTTTGAAAACATCTTTTTCTGTATATCTGCAGGGATATACCATGGTCTCTCCCATTAATTCCACAATTAATAGTTTCCTGCTGCAAACAGAACTCAACAGTTAACTTCTTGATTTATTCAAACGTTTGAAGGGAAAAAAAAATCCTCCTGAGTGTATAAGAAAACTATTAGAGTGGAGATTTTTTAGGAAGGGGAGAAAAAGCTTTGCACTGTTAGTCTAAACATTGTTAGGCTTTGATATACACATTTCTTAATGCCTAATAACTGATTGATATCATTCATCAGTATAATTTGACTCATTGTTATGCTGAAGGGAATTGCCTGATTAAAAATATTTATCTCTGAAGCAGATGAAAGAATGCCAATGTATAAAAGATTAGCAAGTCAAGTTTTTTAAATTCAATGCGAAAGCAGAAAGGAGAAGGTTTTCTTTTCCTCTTGCAGCAGCAGGGAGTGAGGAGCTCGCCTCCCTCTCGCTGTATTTTCCCTGTGTAGGGAGGAAGAAGCTTAAGCTACTTGGGGAGCACTCCTGGTTTCGAGATTTCCCAGTGAACAGGCTGCCAATCCTGATCAGTCCTAACGCCAGCGCAGCTCTGCTAGGGCTCGTGCCTCAGCTACTCTAAATGTGGGGCGGTAGAAATTGGGTCCGTATTTTTCTTCCAGGCTTTCCTTCCCATTGTTCCCCCAAGCTCAGGCACGTTGTGGCAGGTCCTGCGGAAGCCGAGGCTTCGCCCTGGTCTGTCTGTCGCTCCCTGCAGCTCTCGACTGCCCGTTCCAGCTGCAGGGAGAGCTGGCCTGGAGCTGGGGATGCTGGCGCTGGGGATGCTGGCGCTGGGGCCGCAGTTCCATCCGCCCTGGAGCCGTGTGCTCCGACAGCCTGAACCTGGGGAAGGATGGGGCTTCAGAGCCCTGGGCTCTGGGTGCTGGGCTCCCGAGCCGGGCGAGGGTCGAGGCTGTTGCAGTGCAGGGGAGGCGAGCGCGGCTCTGCCCGAGCCGTCCCGGCCGCGCTGCATGGCAGGTGCCAAGGTGATGGCGGGGACTGGAGCAACCTGTGGAGGCAAAGCACTGGAGGTTGCCAGGGAAACCTGCTTGCTTGAATCTGAATGAACACAGCATTTGGAATAGAGACATAAATACTGTTATGCTTCATTTGCTGAGGATTCAAACTCAAATAAGAAGAAATGTCAAGCTTTATTGTTTCAATCTGCTCTGAAGATTCTGTTAATTTTAGACGGTTTTTTAATTTTGGAAGATGAGTTCCTGTCGACAGAGCTTGTGTTCCAAGTGTTGTGTGGTTTGTGTGCAAACATGGGAGCCTAGAGAGCAGAGCACACAGGTACATGCCTCAAATCATAGAATCATTTAGGTTGGAAAAAGATCCTTAAGATCATGGAGTCCAACCTTTAGCCCAGCACTGCCAGGTCCCCACTAAACCGTGTCTCAGCACCACAGCTGCACATCTCTTAAGTGCCTCCAGGGACAGGGACAGTGACTCCACCACTCCCCCGGGCATCCCATTCCCATGTTTGGCAACCCTTTTGGTAAGGAAATTTTTGCAACATAAACATCCCCTGGCACAACCTGAGGCCATTTCCTCTGTCCTATCACTCGTTCCTGGGAGAAGAGACCAGCGTGGCCCCACCAGTGCCAAGTACAAGGGGAGGATCACTTTTCTAGTCTTGCTGGACACACTATTTCTGATCCAGGCCAGGATGCTGTTGGCCCTTCTTTGCCACCTGCACGCACTGCTGGCTCATGTTCAGATGGGGATCAGCCAGGGTCTTTTCCACCAGGCAGCTTTCCAGCCACTCTTCCCCAAGGCTGTGGCACTGCAGGGGCTTGTGGCCCAAGTGCAGGACCCAGCGCTTGGCTTTGTTCAGTCTCATGCTGTTGGCCTCAGCCCCTTGATCCAGCCTGTCCATGACTCTCTGTAGAGCCTCCTTACCCTCACACAGAATAAATTCCTACCCAACAGTGTGTGAGGACTCCAAATTGGCTATGTTGAGACCCCACAGGTTGTGGTTGCTTTCTTTTCACCTTGCGCTTGTTCGCGATGAGTTAGTGATTTATAGTTTGGCGGAGAGACCATATGGGAAGGTGGCATTGTGTAGTGAAAATTCACTGCCTGGAAATAATGTTTTGGTGAATGGATGTGGCAATGAAAGTTGATCCAGAAAGGTTACATTAAAATATGTCTGAGAAATCTCTAGCCCTACGAAGGTATGCTGGTTTGGTGTTGTACTGCATTAAGGTACACAGCATCGCTGCTACACCGTGACCCTAAACTAATTTGTTCTTCGGTAAGGCTCGTTTGGGTTTGGTGGTTTTTTTATTGTTCTGTTTTGCTTTAACAAAAAACTTCAAGTTTGAACTGCAGAATTCTAGTCTTCTGGTCAGAAAGCGAAACAGAGGGGAAATCATTTGAAGTTCTGCGGAATCTGGGGGACATCACTGGATGCAAGCTCTGTTCGTACACTCAGATTCCCTGCTTGCCTGAGCTCATTTTGCCTCGCAGCTCCCTTTTTCGGTGACTGGAGCAAGAGAGGAAAGTGTGCTGGCATGATAGGAAGCCTCAGCAAATAACCCCTGCCCCGAGTAGGGCGGCTTTCATCTGGGGAAGAACAGTGGCTTAAATAAGGGCCATAGTACATGTGAAGACAATTATAATTTGATTGCCTGCGTGTCTGGCCTCAATTTCTTGTATGGCCCATTTATCTTCATAGGAGGGAAGCTCAGCATAAAAGGAAGTAATGTCATGGGAAGTTGTTGCTGGAAGATTTTGACAGCCAGAAGGAATTTAGATAAGTCCTTCATGTAGCCAGGCAGAAATACTTCAAGGTGATACAGAACTACATTTATAAATGGGGAAAGCTATGAGGAAAGTTCAAGCTCTTTTTTTTAAGATGTGGGATTGGAATAAAATTTGAAATTCTAAGTAAATGAAGACAAGCTGGCACTAGAGGAGGTACAGCTGTAGCAACAGTCTATTCCACTGAAGCTAAGGTATGTGGATGTGCTGACTCTGGTTTTCCCTGTTCTCATTGATGGAACATAGAAGTGCGTGAAATGGATCAAAGTCTAAAAGCTGAAACTAAGTGTATTTAACATAAAAAAAAAAAAAAAGAAAAAAAGGAATTTACTTCAGGGCCAAACTATGGTAGCTAAAGGAGATCAGGGATGGTATTGTGAGAGCTTATGGTACAGGCTACTGTGGTTGGTAGATGAGCACGGCACTTCCATGTGTCTGTCTGTAAGGAGCATAAGCAAGAATTTGAAATGCTGCAGATGGAATCATGAAGCTGGGATCTGTTGCCACTTTCACTGTTAAGTGTGTGTAAATCTCAGGAGGACTTGTTGCCAGCGCATCCATCATTCTAGTTTCCTCCAGAGATAATTGTCTTAAAATAGCTGATGCTACAGTACAATCCTTGATTGTTGTTTTTTAATTTTTACTCATTTTCAGTGGGAAATGAATCAAAGTGTGTAGGTGTTGCCCTTAATAAAAGAGACTATCATTAAAGCCAGTTTTCTTTTACACGATTTTTGGTCTCTAGGTGTGTAGAGAGAGATCAGTGCAAACTCAGGATAGCACGCAGCACATCTGGTTTCCCTCTTACTGAAGTTTTTCCTTTCAGAATGAAAGACCTCTCTTTGCCTGATGGGTTTTCTTTTTCCCAGCAATGCCACTGACAAATGTGGACCTCCGTGGCCAGAATGGCAACGTGTCAAAGTCTTGCTCAGTGCATGTCTTCAGCTAGGCACACGTTGGTCAAGAGGTAGAAGGGCATAATGAGAAGTACAAATATGCCAAATATGCATAAAGTGTATCTTAACAACATTGCTCAGCGTGTCTTAGCTGCATGGGTTTCCCTTTCACAGGATTTCCTTCCACCAGATACCGCATGCTAGAGCTTTTTTTCCACTTCTAGCTCAGAACTTGAAAAGCAATTGCTATTTCTGACAACGGCAGGTTAGTAGCTGAGCTCAACTGAAGGTGAGCTCGACTGATTGAAGCATGTTGGAATCATGCTTTGGGTAATATAACTAATAGTTAGGAAATTTAGTTCCAGCGTGCCGTACCGTACAGTTTATCACTGCAAACGCATCCTTCTAACGCAAAACTCCGATGAAAACTGACAGTTCTTCACGCTGCTTCTTCAGAAACTGTTACTTGCTGAATGCCATTTTCAGTAGAAATTTAGGATGTTGGCTTTTTAGTACAAGTTTTCCTGGTAGTATTTAAAAGAGCCTGCAAATGTCATTATATGTTGTTTAGACATGAGCAGTGTGTAAATAGCCATGGTTCTTTATTTATAAGAAGAAAGCTCTTTACAGAAACATTCGAAAAGCACCTTAGATGTAGGAGCTGTTGATGGTATTTCTTGGTGCTGGCGACAGATTGAGAGCTGCTTAACCAACTCTTGCAAATCTGTGTTTGCTATCTGCTCACAGTGACCCAATGACTTGTGTGCCCTAAGTCCCTAAACCTCAGCCGATTGCAAACAAAGGCAGGGGAACAAAAAACTTTCTTTTTCTCAAGCTGAGAGCTGTGGTTTTCAAAGCATTAATCTAAAACATCCTGAATACAAAGTACAGAATGGGCATTATGGCTTTCTTTAAAAAGATATCATGGCCTAGATCTTCCATCTCTGTTCCCAGTGCTTTGAGCAGCAGGGAAGCTGGCACAGCTTCCTGCCCAGGGTGTGTGCTGGAGGGAAGAAAATCCCTCGGTAGGCAGCATGCCAGGAGAGCTGTCTTATTTCAAAGAATCGTTGAATAGTTCCGGTTGGAGGAGACCTTTAGGATCATAAAGTCAAACCATTAACCCATCACTGCCAAGTCCACTACTAAACCATGTTCCTCAGCGCCACATCTATATGTCTTTCAAATACCTCCAGGGATGGTGATTCCACCACTTCCCTGGGCAGCCTGTTCCAGGGCTTTACGGCCTGTTCAGGGAAGAATTATTTCCTAGTATCTAATCTAAACCTCCCCTGGCACAACTTGAAGCCATTTCCTCTTGTGGTATCACTTGTTACTTGGGAGAGGAGGCCAAACCCTACCTCACAGCAGCTTCTTTTGAGGTGGTTGTGGAGAATGCGTAAGGTCTCCTTTTCTCCAGGCTAAACAACCCCAGTTCCCTCAACTGCTCCCCAGGAAAGACTTGGTTTTTAGACCCTTCAGCAGCTTCATTGCTCTTTTTTGCACATTCTCCAGCACCTCGCTATCCTTCTTGTAGTGAGGAGCCCAAAACTGAACGCAGTATCCAAGGTGCAGCCTCACCCGTGCTGAGTACAGGAGAACGATCACGTCCCTAGTCCTGCTGGTCACACTGTTTCTGACACAAGCCAGGATCCTCTTGGCCTTTCTTGGCCTCCTGGGCATGCTGCTGGCTCGTGTTCAGCTGATCCTCAACCAACACCCCCAGGTCCTTATCCACCAGGCAGCTTTCCATCCTCGCTCCTCTTCACAGCCTGCAACATGATATATGTGTTAGAGAACACCTTGGGGAGAAGAGGGAGGGAAAAATGTTGGCTAGAGTAAATCCTGGAGTCCATTAGGGCTTTGTTTACTCTCTTGCCCTTGAGCACAATTTAGAGCAGCCTTGAGGTCGCTAAAAGGAAAAGGGGAAGACCAAGGTATGGCCACCAGTGCATCAGCAGGATCAGGTTAAGCCCTACTGCGAAACATTCATCTTGAATGTGTTGAATGGGGATGCAGAGAGACAGCACACACAAACTGCCCAGGCAGAAACGATAGAGTTCGCTTACAAAGTCTGAAAATTTGAGATAAAACTTCCCTGCCTGTTCCTCGGTGTGAATTGGGGTATGGCTAATTTCAGAAGTAATTCTTCAAGTGGACTGGTTGAGAACAGGAGGCCCGAGTGACTTCTATCAGCCAGCCTGATTTATGAAGTGTGCACAACAGCAATGGACAGAAATTGCCCATAATCTCATAGGAATCCTGTTGCTGCACTCCATGGTATACTTTCATTTCCAGAGCAAAACGCTACTGAGGAGTATTGAAAAGCTAAATTTCAATACAGCTTCAGAAAGAAAGGGTCAAGATTGCAGCCAGCTGATCTGTTTAGATTTAGTTGCCAAGGCAACAGTTACAAACTGTTAGGAAATTTGACAGAAATCTTTCTATAATGGATATATACTCATGTAAGTACAAATTGTGTCAGGAAATGTGAACGTCAGGATTACCAAGTTCAAATATTTGAAAGGTCGGCAACGCCGGAATTAAAATTGCCTTCTCTCGGTAATCTATTACCATTTTTTGTGTAGTTATATTATAGAACAGTTTTTCCCATGGGGTCCTGCGTTCTGTTATCTGAAGTCTTACCCAGTGAGGAAACTGGCAGTGGTTTGGTGCGTGTACTTGTGCTCATAATCCTTCCTGATGTGCGTCTGAGTCTCGCGTTCCGTACGCGTCGTGGCAACCCCTCACTAAATACATCACCATTATGGGTGTGTAGTGGGGATTGTCTATTAGAGGGCCCTGCTCTCGAAGTGCTGCATGAACTTGAATGAATTTATCCTACCCATGCCCAAAGGGAAGTTATTGCCTTATCTCTATTTTACAAGCACATGATTGACTCTTCGGGAGATTATGACCGAAGCTGTCAAGCAAACATTTGTTTGAAGAGGCATGATCCGAATTTTCAGAAGTACCAAGTTTTTGCAGCAGTATTTCCACTCCGCTTCAGTCAACTGCAGCTGAAGTTTGAATGCCTTGCACTTCTGGGAACCTGGCCTCAGGTGTTGCCCGCTGTGCGCGCAGGAAATGGGAAAGACACAGTGGCCATCTGTGAAACTCTTGCCCAGCGTCGCAGTGGAGCTCGATGGCAGCGACGGGGATGGAATCCAATTCTCCAGGGTGGCATTCAGTTGTCTTCACCAGCAAACCCTCATTTCTCTCCTGTCTGTCTCCAGCTCCATTTATTAACTCCTGGCACACTGGCAACAAATGAGGCACGGAGAGCAGCCTTCGCTACTCAGCCCTGATCCACTGGTGTGCTCCGGTCCCACACCAGATGATGCGCTTCTCCCACGGGAGGGGAATGAAAAGTGCATTTGTGAAACTACAAACTGATCGTGTAGGGACGACCGAATCCAGGCATTTTGCTTGGATTTTGAGAAGTCGGCATTGCATCCTGAATATTCTTTTCAGGTAGATCTTTGAAGTACAAAGTATTTTATGTATGTGCGTGTGAGTGCGTTTGTGTGCTTGTATGGTTAAACTGTTTGTGCAATAACAGCAACAGCTTCTAAACTGGAATGTTACCCAAACACACGTTTGAAACACTAGGTACTGTCAGGCTTGTAACTGAATAGGTTGGGAAGACGTTGACGTTGTTATTTTGATAGACATTGACAGCACTGTTATATATACAGGCTGGGCAACGTGCGGATTGAGAGCAGCCCTGCAGAGAAGGTCTCGGGGGTGTTGGTGGGTGAAAAACTGGATATGCACCAGCAATGTGCATTTAGAGCCCAGAAATGCAGTCCCGTCCTGGGCTGCCTCCAAAGAAGCGTGACCAGCTGGTCGAGGGAGGGGATTTTGCCCCTCGACTCTGCTCTCGTGAGTCCCCACCTGCAGTACTGTGTTCAGCTCTGGGGACCCTGGCATGAGACAGACATTGGCCTGTTGGAGCGGGTCCAGAGGTTGGCCATGAAGATGATCAAGGGCTGGAGCACCTCTGCTGTGAGGACAGGCTGAGAGTGTTGGGGGTGTTCAGCCTGGAAAAGAGGATGCTCCTGGAGATCTTCTTACAGCCTTCAGCACTTAAAGGGGGCTACAAGACTGATAGGCAGGGATGGAAATGTAGTGATAGGGCAAGGGGTAACAGTTTCAAACTGAAAGAGGGTGGGTTCAGATTAGATATTAGGAAGAAATTCTTACTGTGAGGGAGTGAGACACTGGAACAGGTTGCCCAGAGAGGGTGTGGATGCCCCATTCCTGGAAGTGTTCAAGGCCAGCAAGTTGGATGGGGCTTTGAACAACCTGATCTAGTAGAAGATGACCCTGCCCATGGCAGGGGGACTGGAACAAGATGGTCTTTAAGGTGCCTTGCAGCCCAAACTGTTCTATGACTAGTATTGTTAGTAGTAACATTTCAAGCTTTGGCTTGAGAGTAGAAAAGAACAGTTCCTAATCTGGAAAATGCAGACGAAAAAGAGAAAAGAAATCAATATGCCTTGGGAGCTAATTCAAAACAGAGTGTCAGAATGATAGTACTGAGGAGAAACGTTGCAAGAACAGAGCTGAATAGTGAAATCTTCTGCTAAATAGCTGGAAGGTAATTTAAATATAGAAAGTCAGTATTTTTGTGTTTATTGGATGAAGCATGCCTTGGTTTCACAGATTTACTCTTCTACAGTGAAACGATTTGCTCTGATGCAGTGTCCATCAAGGAGCATTAAAGTCTGAAGATGAGAGACAAAGATGTGGGGTTTTTGGTTTCCTTCAGGTTTCCCTGAGGACCTGATAATAATAGATTCTGTGTCAAGAAAATGTTGGGAAAACAGCTTGAATCTCAGACACACAGATCGCTGCTTAATCTAAATCAGTTTGCCAGATGGATTGTCTTCAAAGATTTAGAACTGGAAAACAACTCTGTAGATTTTTCCAGTCAATAGGTTGTTCAGAACCATTAGACTGGCTATCGCTTAAGACTTTCAGAGAAGTTAACTGCTTAGACAAACTGCACACCCACCCCAATCCTTGCTGCGTGTGACACGATACCCATAGCACGTGGCTGCTGAGCTCTGTCGAGGTGGTGGAACGCAGGGAGTACAGCTGAGATCCCAGTCTGGGGATCAGGGCAGAGTTACCCAGAGGTGGGTCAAAGAGCTGAGAGCCAGGCTGGAGCTATCAGGGGATCTGTGTACAAAACTGCTCTCGAGTACTGAACTCTGCAGACTCTGCTTTCTGCCTTTAGGGCACCTCTGCACTCAGGGTTTTCTGTCACTGAAAACCAGTCAAAACCAGCTCCTGGTGTTTTCCAGCATCTGTGTGAATAACATTGCTTCCTGATGACTTGTCCCTTGATGGTCCCCCGTGGGTCAGTACACTTCTGGTGCGTTAAATGGTATAGTCCAGGTAGACGGGAGCGTGGTCCAGTTGGCTTTGCAGCTAACCCAGAGTCCTGGACTACCCTGGTATCTGCCAAAATTTGCTATGTAGTCGTCATGGTATTTGTTTTTATCATTACTTTTATCTATCTGCAGCTAAGGCAGCAGGAGTAGATCATTGTCTAGGACGCTTTCTGTAGACGCTTTGTATTAAACAGAACGCAGCAAACGGGCAGCTGCGACAGCAGTTATTGTTGCTTATGGCTGCTTGATGCCGGCACGTAAAGAGCAGGATGCTGACAGCACACCGTGTTTTATTGCCAAGACAGGGAAGAGCATTGGGACTGCAATATTCAGGAGATTGTTTGCAAAAATCAAAAGACTGCTTGAATTAGTGACGGAAGTCATGATCCAAGTCAACCCGATACAAAGATTTTGTTGTGCTCTTTTGTCTGTTTCATGTTGTGAAGTGAAATGACCTTTCTTTATATAGAACTTCAGTCACTGGGTAGGGTTTCTGGAGGCCTGAGGGGTTAAAATAATAATTATGGCTGCACAGGAACTTTAGGCAATGATACTGATTAGAAGACTTAATAGGAGATGGGTGATGTTAAAACACGTTGCATGTGTGTGGATGATTGATAAGGATCGATTGTATGTAAATGTTACTGTGCCACCCTCGACCCAAACAAGAGACAATTCAATGCCTCACGGTAGATAACACACTGTGTTCTAAATAGGGACAAAATTCAGGAGAGCAAACTCAAAATGCTCTCTTCTAACTGCTGTTCCTGTAATAACTTTCTCCCTGGAACAATATGGTCATTTCTGCAGATGTTGTGTCTGTAGGGACCGTGTAATAGTGACAGAAGGCACCATTAGGAGGATCCGTGGGCGAGCAGGATGAACACAGCATTGTTACATTCAGCTTGCACATCTTGGGATCAGTAATGGTAAATGCCTTACAGGAACGTTCTCCATACTGTAGATTTCATAGTTGGATTGTGGATATTTGAGCTTAAAAGAACAGTTTTGACTCACATTTTTCAGTCTATATCCTGTGTTTAACTGAAAAAAAAAAAAGATGGGAGAGGAAAACCCCAGAGGTAAGAGATTTCATGTGTGCTGAAGTATGAATTACTGTTCCATGTAATGTGAATTGTCTGTTGAACTGAAGTGACTCACCTTTTTGTCTCATAATTCCTCAGGGTAATCGCCATCTCAAGTGGTAGACAAGTAGAGTAACAGAACAAAGCTCTCTGAGGAAAAAAAAAAGGATACTGATTTGCTCTTGTTTGCGATTAATATAGTGTTTTTTTCTTCATAGGTTAAAGCCTGAAGTTAATTAATGAATTAAATTCTAAGTACATATCTGGACATTTAATTGTTGGTGACCTAGAGACTCCTGGGAGCTGGTACCAGGGAGGAGAAACAGCAAAAGAACTGCAGCTTGTCTGTCAAATCTTTAATACCACTTTAAACCTTAGAGAGAAACCACATATAACCAGAAAATGACCTGCAGTTCTGCTGCTATCAAACCTGAATTAATCTAACCAAATCAAAGTACTTCTGGGTAGTTTGTATACAAAATCACTGTATTTACTACTGCTAATCTATGCGGTGCTGCTGTGGGATTTCATAAGCTTAACAAGGCTTAGCTGTGACTTCTGGTATCAACACAGGAGCTGCTGGGAATCAGGCGAGGTGGCCTCCACCTTTCTGTTTTACACTGTAATGGGGCTTGGAAGTACTGTGCTGTTTGTGCCGGTGTGTGTCCAGTGAGAGGTCAAGCCAGAGAACGGAGTAAACCATTTTAAACCCTGTTAGTGCTCCTGCAAGAAATGGTATCTTAAATGTAATGTCTTTGACAAATTCCAGTATAAGTACTTTAAACTGTTCTCCTGAAGTTCTGGTGTGACTTGTACAATGCATCTGTGTTCAGGGATTTCTTTCTAACTGAATTTTGAATCAATCTAAGTGTCTTGATGAGGTCATAAAGCTATTTTGACAAGTCTCAAGAAGAACTGACCTAAATATTTTGTTTTGGAGCCAAATAAAAGTAGTTTCTCATATGTCGTGAGAGCTCAGGATGGTTTTGAGCTTAGATGATAAATCAGACTCAATAAATCCATGCAGTGCTTCGATAGATCAGTTTCTTCTGTAGTTACATACCATGCTGTGTGAACACTGCTGTTTTATTACAGAGGGGAACTTCCATAATTTATCCCAGAAGTGATTAATTCATCATGTTAGACAGCAAGCCACTAGAAAATTGATTAATTTTTTTTTTCCATACCATAAGCATTGGCCGTGAGTTACACATTTGCCATCTGTAGATGCATAGCATGTGCTGATTTTTGCTGTATTTTCTATTAAAGTTCTATGGGCTAACTGAAATTTTTAAGGGCATATAGTAGCATGAAAAATGCTCCTTTTCAATCTTAACTGCTCCACTGTCAGCTTAGATCATTTACTGACTAAGGCCTTTGGATACTGAAGAATCATTTAAAAAATAGCATGTATAGCTGGTGAACCTCTGTCATTATTGGACATTAGAGTCTATCCCGTGCTCATAATCACCACCTTGGGAAAATGCCCAAGAAAAAGCACTTTGGCGATTCCCGCTGAGCAGTTATCATATTATGAAATGCTATAGAAGCAGCCATGGATTCTTATCAGTCCTCATCGTCCACTGATCTTGAAAGTGTGTCTGCTGTGGCTCCAGGTGTCGGTCTGCCCGTCGGCGCTGCACTGACAGCCTTCCCCAGGGGTCAGCTTCCCTGGAGAGTGCTGAGCCGTGCCGGTCGAGGTGCCCATCTGGTACGGGTGGGTGAGACCTCAGGAGCACCCACCTGCCCAAGTGTGTGCAGACAGTTTGAATGACTCGCACCTCACAGGGACCTACTTGGGATGACCCAATTCTGCCAACGCATCTCTCTAAAGGACATATGGCATGGCCCACACCATCCCTCTCCCACTGCTGCCGGGATGCTGCCACGTACGGTGTGCTGCTTGGGAGGGTTGCTCTGCCCAAAGCTCGGGGACCTCTGTGCCTTCCGTTCAATAGAGAGTGTATACACGCTGGGCAGTCTTGAGAGAGCTATCCCCAGGGTCATGCGGAAGGTCAGGAAGGTCTGTTCTGAGGTAATAACAACTGTTCATTGAGGTAATCCTCTTGCAGAGAAGATCCAGAAGGGCTTTGACAAAGAGGCTGCAGTCTGAAATGTGGAATAAGCACTTATTCGGGAGGAGAAGAGAGAGGGAAAGGAAACACAGCAGACGTCAGGAATGGAGACGTGTCCTGTAAGAAGAGTGGTCAAACATCTTTCACATCTGCACACTTGCAAGCTTCCCTTAAGCAAGTCTCTAGACAGCCTTGGAAATGTCACATGGTGAATGGAAAGTCTCTTTCTGGGGAGGTTGTGCCTCAGTCTATTTGTGGACCAGCAGCTCCAGAACATCTTCACAAGCTCTTCTCTTCTCTAGAGCTGTAAGGTAGCCAGGAGGAACCCGCAGTGAGCTACAAGGGCTCATCTGGAGCACACCCGTTCTTTCCACCCCTGATGTGATCCCGCATCAGTAGAGTCTGCCAGGGAACCCACACTGTCCCCTCGAGGAGCAGGAGCAGCAAGCCAGCGATGCGTTTCTGGTTCGCGTTATGAATGAGTCGAAACTGGGGAAAGAGACTGCAAGGCATAGGTGAGAGGCAGGGACTGTGTGGGGGTTGTTCCCTGACCTTCACGTAAGTGCTCTTGTCTTCCAGACTGGCATATGGTTTAAAAAAGATAAAAATAAAAAAGCTGAGGACTACTGGTGACCCGTTTAAGGAATGACAGCCTTTTTCATCTTTTTTCCTTTCCAAAGTATTGCATATTGAGGGCAAGGGTTTATGCTGACTTTGTCGTGTCTTTTCACTCAGTGCAGGATGAGACTGCAGAAAAAGTAGTCTCCTTATTGTGCACAACTTGCTTGGTGTGACTCAGAGGGGACTTTAATCTGGAAAAAAGAGGTGGAAAGCTAAATACCAGACTACAAATGCTTCACAGGATGTCTCGTACTGCCAAGGGTACAAAGGGAGGCAGTAACGTAGGACCGACAAGACTGTCATGCCCTTGTGGAGTGGTAGCTGGAGGCTGAGATCCCTCAGCATCTAAACTGGCCCTGGGACATAACACCCTGAGAGCACTGGGAGATCAGCCATCATCTCCTCTTCTACCACAGTTGTCGTTGCTTCCAGACTGTCTTGCGCTCTCTGGACTGCCGAGCCCGGGTTCAGCTGTGTGATCGTGGCTTGTGGTGATGCCACACACATCTGAGCAGGGGTGAATAATCTGATAACAAATGTGCTCTGAGTGCAGCGCTCATGTTTTTAAATGTAAGGTGTAATTGCTCATAATTTTGATGCGAAGACTGAAAAAGGCAAGGTAAAAGGGAGCCTAGTAACTTATTTTTTGTTTGTCATAGCTAGATGGTCTCTTAGAGTATCAGTCTTTCCTCGAAATGCTTTATTGTCCAGCTTCCTATAAGGGTCCAGATGGACATGGTTTGTAGTTATGTTCCTTTTCTGAGTTACCTGCCCTTCCGTGGAAATAGCCTCTAGTATAGAGGTAAATCTCAACAGATCTTGAGGGATTATTTTTCTAGTAGCTAAGTGCTCTCTCTTAGAGTAGTGCCAGTTTGTGTCACCCATAGTAAATAGAAGTGGCCTGTGTAAAAGTGTTTCATAGCTCTGCTTTGAATGTTGTGTACTTGTCCAATAATAACAGGAAAAAACAATTCTATTTATGTAATTTGACTGTTCCCTGAGTAGAATTTCCCAGTGACGCCGCGAAGGGACATACCTTGTTATAAACAACATCTTCTGTGTTTGTTTTCCGGTTGTTCTCTCAGTGGATGGGTAGCTGCATGCAGTGCTGCTGAAAGTCCAATCTCTTTCAAGGTTAAGTAGTCCCTTTGCAAGGCCAGCACAGTTTGCTTGCACTTAACAAGATATTTTTTCATACTTGGTAACAAAGCGTTTCTCTGGTTTATGACATGTTTTCTGGAGTCACGGCCCTGCGTGCAAGCGTGGTGACCTCCAGCAGGGCTTTGCAACTGCAGGAGCCTCCGGCAGGGTCTTGGCCTGGCAGCCAGGGGACTGTAGAATGTCTAGGAGCAGGAGCCACCAGCAGCATTTGTCTTGCCAAGTGCTAAGCTGAAGGTGCAAAGCATCATGGGCTGCGTATTTCTGCGTATCCCCTACCATGCTCTTTTCTTTCTCTGCCTTACATGTTTTAAGTTGATGGTGCTTGCATTAGTTCTTTGTACTTCTTGTGGTTTCCTTTTACCCTTGATACCTTTTTCTACTTGCACATGATTTTGTGCCTCCAATTTCTGGTTTGTACCACAGCAGCACACTATTGTTTCATGCTTTAGTAATTGCAGTCTAGTTTCTGTTTTCTGAAACACTTCTTTCTCATGATTAAAGTTAACACTCACAACATAGCTAAGTGGCATCTGTTGCTATGCCCTTAATTAACATTTCCTTTATACCTCAAACTCTTGAGAAGATCAGCCTTTTGATCCCATGCTAAGCTTTGCTTACAGCTATGGGCAGTTTCTCTGCACCTGCCCCCCAGCATCCCCCCCAGCAGCAGCTCCGCTGCCCCGGGGCAGGGGGTCCCAGCCATCCCCCCAGCCTGCTGGGCACACAGAGAGCTGCTGGCTGCACTGGGCAGGGAGGGGTCTCCAAGGGGGTCCCGAGCATGGAGCCCTAGGAGGTGTGAGATGAGCCCCCGGCAGAGAGCATCTCCTTGCCTGCCTGGCGCTGAGCTGAGCGCTTTGGGAGCGGGGATGGAACTCATCTTCATCCAGAAACATGGCATGTGTGATAAAAGAAGGGAACCAGAGTTCATGTTTTCCCTTTTTTACGGTGGGAAGGATATTTAGAAAAAATGTGGTTTGTTTTTTTTGTTTGGTGAGATAACTGTGCTGTCCTGAAGGCAAATTTTAGTGTCTTCTTTTTTTTTTTTTGTGTTGTGCTCATCCTGCTGTACCTTGATGTCCTACACAGGCTTCCTGCACCCACGATGGTGTAAGCACTTAGCAAGCTCCTGATTTGCTGTCCTAAAACAGAAGGAACAAACAGAAATCTTAATCATTGGGTTAGTCCCTTTCTTACACGGAGCATGGAAACCAGTCAGTTGGCTGGTACAGTTTGTGGTCTATTCTGAACGAGCTGTTGGCTCTCCTTTTACTGATTTCCATTTCTTCTTTGATAGACTGCATTTCATATTGCGGGGAAAGAAGCTAGGAGAGGGAAGTTTTAAATAAAAAGCAGGTTTTCTCCTTATTATGCCACAGTGGATTCTGGTAGCAATCATTACTAATTTTATTAATTGTTTTTAAAGGAATTTAGAAGAACCATTAGAAAATACTTGCCATTTATTCAAAGTGTGTTGGACACATTGGTCTTTTCTACTAATAGGCAGGAAAAAAAAAAGAAGGTTAAAATCCCTTTTTGACTAATGCAGTAATAGAGTTCCGGGGCCCTGAGCTGATTTGGGGTTTTTGTTTGTTTGTTTTCTACATATCCATTGCTGTGATATCAAAATAAAGTATTAATTAGTACACATATTTTAGTCAAGGGGAAAAATTACTTTTTAATTGTATTAAAATGTTACAGCACTGCGCTTTAAGTTTTAGAATCTGACAGATTAACAGCATTAGGTTAATACCTGGTTACAGTAATTGGATATTGGTAACAGCGTTGTTAGCAGAGAGATCCTATTAACTTGTTTACGGAGCTGCCTTACACGGCTAATCCAATTTGGGGCTTAGCATTAATTATAGCAACACGGAGATGAATGGATATTGGGTGCAGCACCTTTCCGCACGCAAAGTTCTGGTGGCTTCGCGCCAGGGAAGTTGCAGAGATGACTGAGGAAGATCTGAGTTTGGCAAGAGCATGCCCAGAGAATGGCAGGGCAGGGGCTTGTTTGCAGCCCTCTCTTCTGTGTGCATTCGGTGTGCTCCAGGTATTTAGTTCTCTTCAGGGGCAGAAGTGTGTGCTGGCTCACAACCAGCCTAGCCTTTGGGACATGTGAATGTAATAATTGGGCTCAATTTGAGGACAGAAGTCAGGAAAGGAGCCCCTTAGCCTGTCACACTGGCACATGGAATGGTGTTGGCTGCGCTGCAGTGGCTAACCTGGTTGATGTGAGTGAATTCAGGGCAGAACTGGGGTGCTTTGCAGTCCACCTAATTGTAGGTGGTTTGTGGTGATGAATGCAGGGTTAGCTTGCGTTCCACTCCTGTATCCCCTCTTCCAGATCAATCTATAGTCTATTAATGAATAGTCTATAAGAGCATTGTTTTGCTTTTACTGCAGTCAAACCAAAATAGATGGGAGACTGGCTCGGATACCAAGTAAAAGAATGGCTTAAACTCTTGGTGCTGCACATCTGGGTTGAGTCCTCCTGCTGTTTTGATGGAAGTATGGTTGTGTTTCGTGCTTAGTGAATTTTTGATCCTGTGTTTTGGGCTTTTTTTCAGAGCCTCTTTCTCCATGAAATTTTACTGATTATGCATTGAAAATATTTGCTTATCATATTGAGGTAAAACATCAAAAAAAATATTGCTGCAGTGTTTTTTTCCCTGTAAAGCACAGGACAAACAGAAAGGCGTTGGTAATTAAAACTGCTTTTCTATGTTCTGTGTGGTTGTCAGTGATGACAAAGACCTTAACCAAACCCCACATTTAAAGATTTTTGTAGCAGAATTTGCCAGCTCGTGAAATGGGTACAGCTCTTCGCATGCAGCGTGCTTACAGTGCAGACGTGAAGTTGATAGCTAAGTAAATTGCTGATGTTACAGCCTTTCTATTTTCTCCCTTATTTCTTTTGTAGAGTCCCCAAATTTGGCCTTTCCCTCAAGTCCTCCACACAGATCTGTTTCTGTCTAAACTGAGTGCTCCATTTTTCTCCTATCATTTTCCTGCAGCATCCCCTTATACTTTGTATTTCAGAGCTGACAGAATTGGGTATTCATGGAAAACATGTGCAAGATTCGCCAGGCGAGGATTTTAAATTTCACAAGGTGAAATTATAACACTTTTGAAGTCAGTGACAAAACTCCCTTCAACTGCAGCAGGACCTAGATTTTATCCTCAGTTTTTAGGCCCAAATAAGCACTTCAGACGTAAGAATACCCACTTCGTAGTTCAAGTGGAAAAAAACCTGGTAAGCTGAGAAATAATGACTGTTCCAGAAAAAGAGTCAGCAATTAGATAATGATGAGTTTAAAACTGTTGTGTATTCTTACCTGCTTGCCAAGGTCATACTGTGTTTCCAGCTTCTAGGCTGGTACTGATGTACTACAGACCCCATGCAATGGTACGTAGCCTGCTTTACATTGCGAAATGCACAGGAAGGGGAGAAATGGTGCCATCGTGTCCTCCCTATATAGTGCTAGTGTGGAGAGACCAGGTTATTGGAATTAAAACCAGTTTGTATCCTTTTGTAATCAGACAAGCGAGTTTAATGATTTTATGTAAATGTTGAGAGAAGCAGCTTGTGGGTTTTAGTCAGAGTGACTTGGAGGACGTGCTTTCTCTCTCCCTGGCTCTTCCCTCCCTCCAAGACTGCTCAGCAAATGGAACAGGCTGTCAAGCAAGCACGCACGTTTCAGCCACCCATGCCAAGCTCTCAAAGCGTGAAAGCACAGGCACAGTTTAATTAAATTTATCCAAGAAATCCCCAGACTAAAAAAAAATAAATAGCTAAACATACAACACTAATGAGACTGTTCTTCTCCCCATTAACATCAGTGGAAGTGTGCTTATGGACGGAGGAAGGCACCCGCCGCTGTAAGTGATGATCGGTTTGCTTTCAGGACTGATGAAGATGCTTTATCTGACTGATCTCTTCAAGTGTTCTATTTGGAAGGCTGAAATATTTGTCAGAAATCTTCAAAATCTAAGTGGCCCTGATTTGCAGTACTCTTAAAACTTTTGTTTATTAAATTGAGCCTGTCAATAGCACTTAGTTCACGCTCTCTTTTCCCTTTTAGATATTGCTGTTGAACAGGAGAAATAATGTGTTTTGAAACGCGATTGCGATGTATGACATAATGGTCATGGTTACCTCATGTCAGCAGTGCAGGTGAGCTCATTTCTCCCTGGGACAAAGGTGGCAAATGGCAGTGTTTCCCTGCGGGCTGCCTCTCGGGTGACTAGGGGAGATTGCTTGATGCCAGACTTCATGTGGAGCATTACCCACGACTCAGAGGGGTTGTCCCTTCATGCTGCAGTCCTGCTCAGGCGGGAGCTAAGCACGTCACATCTCTTTCTGTGGGTGTTCCACCTCCTCACGTCACATCTCTTTCTGTGGGTGTTCCACCTCCTCACGTCACATCTCTTTCTGTTGGGTGTTCCACCTCCTCACGAGCTGCCACGGTGACCTACACAAGCACCATCGGCAGCAATGTTCAAATGTCAACAAGATTAGGCTGCAAAGGAGCTTTGTCCTGGCCTTTTTGTTTGCTACTGCAGATTTCCATAGAGTACACATCTGTATGGGATCCCAGTACCTCGGCAAGCAGTCGTGGCAATGCAGCTGGCTTTCGTACAATATATGGGGAAAGAACATATGGGGGAAACCCATTTTCCTTGAAGACATATTGCTTGAAGTAGACATACGTTCTGTAATCTGTGTCACACAGGTGATGTTGCTCAGAACTGGTGGAGTCAGCACACAAACAGTGTCACAGGAGCATGAAAAAAGCAAAAGCTAGAAAAATGTTTAAAGAAATGAAAGTCAATTTAATCATTTTATTGCTTCTAGAGAAGAAGCAAAGCCTGCTAGACCACCCATAGAACCTTTCTTGGTCTTGGGAGGTACTGCTTAGGTAAGAGGGAGTATAATAGGTCATGTATCCTAAATCCACTTGAAAATCTATTTCTACATGCTCACCAGATCATTGTGTGGGGTGTCACGTTTCTCTACCTGTCTGTGTTTACAACCATCCTTCATCAGGGAAGGTTGCAGCCCTTGTTCTTCTCTTTGAAGACATGCTGTGACTCACAAGTCTTTCATTGGTATGTATCCTATTTGTCTGGGTCTCAAAGATCAGTATTTCTCTTTCCTTCCCATTATATCCCAATTGCAAATTTCGTGAAGGATCCGAAATCACTCATTCTTCATTTTATATAGTATGAGAAGCGCATACCACACACCAGTCCTTTGAATACTTTCCTTCACTGAGAGGCATGCTGATGAAGATGTATCGGCATTCTTTCAGAGACAGCGGCTGGTCCTATGATTAATGATTTACAGTAACCCCATTTGCACAGAAAAACTTGAGAAAACTGAGTTGCCAGTTCAAACTTTTCAGCTTGCTCCCTGTTGTGCCAGAGGGAAGATGCTTGTTCTGTGTGTAGGTGAAATGAGGGATAGGGAAGAAGTGAATGTTTTGTGTTTTTTGGTTTGTTCTTTTTTTTTTTTCTTTAAAAGACAATAAATTCAGGAAGGCGGTGATGCAGGAATTTCATAATAATGAAAGGAATTTGTACTAGTACATGAATTCCCAAGTTCCCGTGCAATTCAGTTGAATTCCAGTTGACTTAAGGACTGCATTGTAGCTGCATTCTTATGCTGGACCTGCTGAGGGGAAAATGAGGTTGTTGACCATAAATTTATCCGTTGGTACTGTTCAGTGCTTGTGAAGAAGCTGAATGCTTTTCCAAAGGAAGGCTTACAGGCTTCCCAAACACAAAATTTGATCTCATTCCTCTTTAGCTTCTTTAAGACATAGAAAAATCTTTTTAAAACAAACAAAAAGCCAAGAACTCTCAAAGCAAATCAAGATCTCTTCCATAAGAGGAGCAGGTGATGTATTGTACCTTGTGTCTGTAAAGAGAAGGCTCTGCTGTTTTAATGGGACACTTATTTCAAAATAGAACTTGTTGCAAAAATCCTGGATGTTTTTGAGAAATTCCTTCTCCCTGCATCCAGGGAGGCAGATAGCTTTCCATTTGCCTAATCCCAGGGCTGGCACAAACTGTCTGCCCCTCCCTTCTTTAGTCTGGGTGTGATGATGGAGCCTCTGCTAGCCCAGTGGGCTTCTCTGCATTAGAGGTTAGTCTGAAGTTATGGTAAAGGAGTTGCATGGACTTTGTCTACAGTTTCTCTTTAGTTTTAGTGATAATCGTATGGATAAAATAAAAAAGCAAGTTTTACATGAGATTAAATTTTAAGCCTAATGATAGTAATGTGCTAAAGTCGCAGTTATGACACGTTGTAAACGTGTTCGGTAATTAGGGTCTGCAGAAGCAATTCTGCAGAAGGGCTGTTCAGCTTTCCATTTGACAAATTTAGCAGAGATTTGTCTAACCAACATTGAGAGAGACTGAGGAAAATGTCTGGTATCAGAGCGTCTAATTTGGGTTGCTGTCTTGGCTGCAGTTTCTGGGAGAGGGAACAGGCACGTTGCCTTGCTTGAGTCAAATCCTGCTCAGCCTTTCAGGATTCAGGTGTTTCTCAAGAGGTTTTGCCTGCAGCTGTGGTTACAGAGCTCTTCCTGCGTGGTGGAAGTGATAGTAAAATCTATTCTAGTTCAGAAGGCTTCCTAAAGATCCTCCTCAGCTACAGATGCCTTTCTGTGTGCTAGGAAGAGGCAAGCGAAGATGCAAATCATCATTTAGAAGGAGAGAATGTAACAGTCTCATCTGTATTATGCCATTGTTGTTTTTTTACCATTTGAGACTTTTTAATAATTTCTGACCTTTTGTTTAGATATCTGTGTTTTGGGGGAAAGAGACGGACTTTTATTTTGCCAGCACACACTGGTTTGGCGTTGCTGTGGTCTTGCTCCAGAAACATGGATTTTAGGATAATCATGGCAACAAATAATGATGATACTGGTCCAGATGTTTATCCTGAGGTTAAAATCATATCAGCAATGCAACCAGACATGATTGGTTTTGTCTTCTTCCTCCTAAAGCAAGGACATACTATGACAAGTCAGGATGGTGAGCAAAGTCTGTTCTTAGCTACTCTCTTAAGCCATTCAGCAGCCCTTTTGCTCACCTTTGTAGCTTCATTTAACAAACTGGGATTGCACAAAGAAATTTGAAAAGCCTTTATTTGGTAAAGCATTTCACAGATCTGAAATAATTGCCTTTTCTGGTAAGTCTTTATATCTGAATTCATGACACGTAGCAGGTTAAATCTATTTTTTTTTCTCCTTAACTGCATTTGAGGTATTGGTAGCATTCTTTAGGAAGCCTGTTGCAGAGTTCTGTAGATGACTTTTTGGGGTTTTAGAAGAAGGAGAAAAAATCCCTCCAAACTGTCATTGCCCATTTACAAAACATGACTGAATTGAAATGTTTTTCCAGAGACAACATGGCTGGCAGCTGCGTGAGGCTTAATTACCGTTCCTACAATTGACTGTCTGTTTCCATTTTGCAAAGAAGATGCCATCCCTCTTTGCATGAACCATCAGGGGAGCAGAATGCAATTGTAACGTTGCTTTGCTTCTGCAGCCCTCCCGCTGCCCCTGAAAAGTGGGTGCTCTACAGAAAACCATCTTCCTCCCACTTGCAAGAAGATCCCACTCCTTCAGGGTGCTGATGCCCTCCTGAGTGGTGGTGTGTGGTAGCAGCCACTTCTACCACCACGACAAATACATATGTTTGTTCTTCTCTAGCTAAGTTTCACTATGAGTTCTTGGGTACTGTTGGATAACCTTTCACTTCTGTGCTTCGGTGTTCCCGCTGAGCAGGAGGGGAACAGTTTGTAGTTTAGCAGGCGGGGTGGTTTGGAGTCACTTATGCTGGGAGAATATTTTGAAGACAAATGAACTGTGCATCTGGGAGAAGACTACTGAAAGGAAGACTTGGAGAGCAGGCTGACGTGTTCCTTCCCCTGCACTAAAGCTGTGCATTCCTCTTTATGTCAGGGGGGTAGTTCTTTCAAGTTTGAGCACAAACATCAAGTTCAGTTTATTATAGGGGTTTTTTTGTTTAGTTTTAGTAGAGATACATTTCAAAATTACTCTGAAATCTTCAGTTGTGTGGAGCAGGGGGGAAGAGGAACTGGGAGAGCTGTAGCATTTTTCTCTGTCCTCTTCAGACTTCCTTTGTTAACCCATGGTAAACTGCTTAATCTCAACACCTTATGATTCTGTTTGTTGAAGTGGGGATAGTGTTCTCATGCTTCATGGGTGGCAAGAATTGGAATTTATTCATTACTTCAGAGTGGTTTGAAATTCCTGTGGATTAGCTATTGCATAAACGCAAGTAATATTTCTTAATAGCAGTTTAAATGAGAGCAGCATTAAAATCTCTCTGTCCAACTTTTTTCTTCCAAATAGGAGCCTTCCCTGCGGAGATGGATATTGATGAAACAGGTACCTGACTTGGGTGGGATGGCATGTGGCTCGGAACTCAGATGCTGCTTCACTTACAGTAGAGACATCCTAAACACGTTGCAACTTCCTGTAATTTTCCTTGTATTTCCCCGTTTCTGTTTTGTGTTTCAAAGGTCAGCACTTTGGCAAAGAGTCGCCAGTTGTTGTGCAGAGAGACAAGTTAGGGCTTCTGATGTTTAGTTTTGCTTTTATTCTTCCATCTTGAAGAAATGGTTGGTAGGGAAATAGGTGACCTGATAAAGTTGGCTAAGTTTATGATTCACTTTTAAAGTGATCTTGGGACACAGAGGGGTAATTCTGGTATAATGTTTTTTAGGTTTTTTTAGGTCCTTAGGAGTGAAAGAGTCTTGCTGTAGAGTAGTGTTTTTACTTAATTTCATCATTACTTAAGAGGAATGAATAGCATGCCTTCCAGTAAAGACAAGAATAGCTGTAAATTGTGTGAGTATAGTCCAGTAGATAAAGCTGTGTCCCCAGGAAGAGGTCAGCAGGTCTCTTGTTGCTTTTGCCCTTCACAGAGATGGGATGAATGGTGTGCTGCTTGGATTCTTCCTTTTCTTCGTGTACCAAGTCGCCACTTTCTGTCTGTCCCTTTGAATATTGCAGTGTTTCTTCAGGCACTTTTCTGTTTCGAGAGAAAATGCACGGAGAGACCCAGTTTAGCCTGCTGTGCTGGCCAGCAGCGAATAAACAGGTTGGTGTGTACGTTCATAAAAATTGTGGGTGCAGAGCCAGCAGTATCACGTATGCTTGTGCACATTGCTGCTCTGTTTCTGGCTCCCAAAATTAAGCTGCTGAGTCTCAAAGGTGTAGTCAGCATGAAGGACTTGACCCTGATAGGATCTGTCGCCCATCTACCACCCTCACATAGGATGGCACACGTGAAAATGTTGAGGCAGCGAGGTGGGGTTCGCTTTAAGGATTGTGGATTGACGAAGGCTCATTTGCAGCTCATCAAGAGTTTTGTGTCATCTGTACTAAGCTTTGATTATGAGCTAAGCACCGAATAGGATACAGACAAATGCCATCAGCCGAACACAGGCAGGTGTGCTTCGTGCGGATGCTCGCTGAAGTCTGCTGCGTTTTCAACCATACGGTAATTCACATTAATCTTAAAACACATAGTTGTAAAAAAGCTGGAAATGAAAGATTAAAAAAAACCAAACAAACCACCAGAGACGTAATTGGAAAATACTGCTGTAAAACAGGTATTACAGCTAAAGATGATCTTCCTGTAATGTACAGGCTGTGATGAAGAGGAAATACTGTGTACTGACAACTGTTCCATTAAAAATGCTAAAGCTGGCTTTATACCATGTGATAAAACATCTCAAACTTCAAACTCATTAGTAGTATATCTGCCTGAAGCTAAAACCAGTTTCATGTACTGAAAAACCGTGGCAGATAGAGCGGAGTGGGGGTAGGTTCTTATGCCATCTTACCTTGGGCATCTCGCCAGTCTGGGAGGTCTGTATTCCAAGTAACAAAACCCCGTCCTAGCCAGTAGTTTTGATGGTCTTTTAAGACCTGAGGGCCTTTGAATCTGGCAAGCTCAAGTGCGTGAAGCAGGCGGGACTGTTTGAGAGCGCGTGGAAGCATTCGGTGCGTCTTCAATCTGCCGCTGCTTGAGCGGCACCTTCGCTTCAGCCGCGCCTTTGAAGAGTCGGCGATGGCAAGCTTCCTTTCTTCTGGATCTCAGTCTATCAAAGGGAACAGAAGTAAAAGAGTTTCACTGTGGGAAAGAGGTTTTTCTACTGGCATCACCTAACAATGCACTTTCTGGTTTCTGTAGCTTCAGCGAGAAACAGCTACAGTAAGGCTGGCAGCCGAGGGAGTGGCAAATGCACTTGCACTGAACATTAGCTGGAAGCTGAAGGAAGTTTCAGTAAGGTCCTAATAATGCTGTACCTTACACTTCTCCACTGTTTGCCTTTTCCTGATTTTTTTAAAAGACATTTCAGAAATCCTGTTTTTCATTAAATGTCCTTAGCACGCCTAGTGTTAGATTTACTGGCCCCAAATCACCTGCCAGTAGGAAACCTTCATCTCTGAAATTACCAGCGAGTGGTATACAGCAGAGGTGCAGCCTCCGGCGTGGAGCTTCCCCCTTTATTGCCAGAAGCATGTGTGCCATTGCGGGCATTATGTGATCAGTGAGAGTTTTGACTTCTTTCTATGCGTATTTAATTAGAGATTCTTTCTGTTGTGATAGATTAATTTTGGTATAGCTTGAGTTGTTTGTATAGTCTTCATCCCCAGTATAATGTATTCTGGTCTACATAGGCTGGCAGTATAGACTGTAACGGGATTAATAAGGGCTTTCCATTGTAAAATAATTGTCAATTCTCTGTAGGGGTGCAGCAAAGCAGAAAAGAAACCCAGATGGGTTAAGCCGACACGCTCACGTACCAAACCCTGTGGTCTCCACCTGTCTAACTCTTTCTAGTGTTCATTTACATAATTATGTCAAAGCAAAACCTGACTTTCACTCGCAATCAATGTGAACATTAATGGTACCTGAATGCGGTCTTTTAATTTCATTTATTTTCTTTTTTGTGACTGGAGAGATTAGCTGGTGAGACACAAATGAACAGTGATTAGAAATTTGAGCAAAAGGGGGGATTTGCCAGTGGAGGGAAAGCATGGAAATGGGTATGTCTCTAGCCAAGTCCTTCCTTGGTTCGTGAGGTTAATGACCACGTGCTAGAGATTTGCTTCGGGTTACCGAAATTGCAGGCAAAAGTCTCGAGTGAAAGAAGGGTCAGAAAGGGAATCCTCTTCAAGCAAAACTGCTCTTTTATTCCACTCAATGCCAGAGGAGACATCTTTGCTTGGTGGCTGGAATATATTATCCTTTACAAAAGGCCAGTTGAAAGAGATTCGATAGATAAGCTAATTCTAAATCAAAAGCTCTGTGATAATACATTAATCTCCCCTCATCTGACACTATCCACCCAGGAAAAAGAAAAATACACAGTCTTGGGCTGACCCAACATAAGGAATTTGACCTACCTGCCCGAGTTGCAAGGAGGGAGAATGGCAGAATGTGCCCGAGGGCAAGATCCTCAGGGGAGGCTGTGGAGAAACCGAAGCCTGGAGCCCCTGTGAAGTCCCATAAAGCAGCAGCAAATGTATTTCCAACAAAGCTGCCGTTAGAAGAAGCGCCATGAGAGTACATACCTTTCTATTTCTAAAACCAGCCTTCCCCAGAAGGTGCTTTCCCTGTTGATTAATGTCTGCGTGCCTGGCCCCAGGGAGGGAAGTGGGGTGCACCGTGTGAGACGGTCACAGCCATCCACGTGCTACGCTTGGGCATCGCTCTGGGAGGCGAGTCGGTTATCCTTTCTCTCTTCCCAGGTGCCTCTTATCCAACCCCAAATTTCCAAGGTTTACAGACCATTGCACACCCCGTTTCCCATCTCTGGACATAACCTGCACTGCCCACCTCTCGAATACAGCCGGAGCTCTGCACCTGCCAGTTGAATAAATTACACTATGTAAAGGCAATTCAGTTCTCAAAGCCCACCAACCCAACTGGCTTACAAGTGAAAACGACACAAGGAGATCGTGTGGGGTGGTAAAGTTGCACCAGTGGTACAGTGATGTCTCTCACTGGCCTCACTTGAACCAAAACCCCCCCCAGACTGTGTCTCAGCTTCTCGAGAGGGCCTTTCTCTGGCTGCTGGCCAAAGGGATCTGAAAGCTGTATTATTTTAAAACATGTAATATTTCCTTCTTGTTTCCTGCAGAATAAATTGGATTTTTTTCTCCTGAATTTGAGCAGATTACCCATGTGATGAAAGCACTTGTATTTTACTTTTTTTTTTTATCTGCTTTTCTAGCATCCAGACTGAGAGGTGGGAAGGGCATCTGTGAGGATGAGGCTCATGTGGTGCTTTCTCTGTGAAAGGAGGCTCAGGGAGATGTGTTAGGAAGATAACTTGCAGAGTTCTACTTCTGATTGGTTTTGCTAAGCTACCATTTGCGTGTGGTGCTGGGCACATTGCATCTCTTCCCTTGCCAGTTATTCCTAATGTGACAGGAACCCAGGAGGTGTGGCAGGTCAATAGGAAATCTCTTACTGAATATTTCTTTCTGTATTCTTTTAAAAAATGGCAGCAGCCTCCTGTTTGCTACCTGGTTTTGACGAATATCTTTGCAGCTCAAGCTCAGCTGTGTTGGTAAAGGAGAGCAGCAGTCCCAGGCTGAATGCAGATACTGCAAAGCACATGGTATGTTTGTGCCTCAGCAGTGTTACATCTCGGGTCTCTGATGCAGCTTTTCCCTTGGGGCCCTGACTTGCTTTTGTATGCAAGGTGAAAGAGTGAAGCTGTTACAGAACCAGATCACCTATGAAACAGTTTCCAGCAAATACCATCTAAGAAGGTTTTCAGGCACAAGTAGAGCTTAAAGCTATCAAACTGAGTTGTTTTAGCTTCTGAAAACATACTATCTCTTTTTGAGCCTTAAGCTCATTGGATGTTTTTTGTGCATTTGTTTCCATAGTATAAAAATAAGAAACGCCTTCTTCCAAAAATTAGTTACTAGACTGTTTGCTCCTTGTCTTAATTTGAGTGTTACTAAGTAGTCATAATCCAATGTTTAGCTAAGGCACATATACAGCTCCTTGATGTTGGCTGCCAAAAAGTAGGACAAAACGCTGTCCAAGGTGATATACCTTTCTAAAGATATATAGCATGTAAAATGCAGTGCTAGTATATTGCATTAATCAAGATGTCACAGCTTCTGAAATGAGCTCCTGTCAGGGGCATGTATCGGTGCTCTGGCTGATAATGGCCTTGCTAATTTACGACAGGCTACCATGTCTGTAATAATAAAAAATCTCCTCCTTGGGCTCTTTTGATATTCTCCCATTGATGCATGTCATTTTTTGAACAGGATAAAAGAGCTCTGTCATAACATATAATATCTTGGTTCCGTGAATGCAGAATATGCTATTATATGGAGGGAAAATGTTATGCTGTGCTGTGTAGGCAAGATAATGTAAACAGCTTTGTGTTGTGTTTGTTCTGGGGTAACAGAATCATTTATCCAGACAACTCTTCCCCTCCTCTGTTTTGAAAGATTTATTTTAGAAAAAGTTATGTAAAGTTTATCTCGTTTAAAAATTAGTTTCTGACTTCAAGAATGCAGGAGTTGTAATTTCAAATCAGGAAATTGATCTATTGGCAAAATCATTACAGTAATGGCTTGTTGGTAGTGGACCTCTCTTGGAAAGAATTCTCTGTTTGAGTCCTTACGCTACCTTGCTCTCAGTTTAGACTAATCCATTTCATGAATGGAGCCTTTTTTATTAGTGAAACAATTACAGGAAGAGCTTTGAACGGCCTGTTTCTGAAAGCATAAATCATTATGCCAAAGTGGAAGGTATTTAATACAGTATATTCCTTGTAGGCTCTGTGGCTTGTAATTGGAGTGCTAGCTTCTTGTGTAGATTTCAAGAACCAGTTTCCTAGTTGTGCAGAGTCAATAGCTGGGTATTGCACGACACGTGGAAATTCACATTTATCTACTCACAGGGTGTGTATTTGCAGCGTGCAAGAAGAAAATTGCCATCCAAGCTGAACACCACAAGATGGTCAGAAGAGGCTAAGATATAAACTATTCATGTATCTCATCCATTTTAAAGAGGAATCAAAGGGTAATCCCTGAGAATTGTTGCCCCCAAACCGTGTTGCTTTCGAAGGCTGTTTCAGCACTGGGGGGAGTGCAGTTGGACAGGGGATTGCTGCTCTGAAACTTGAGCGTGCTCAAATACTTTGCTCTCAACTTTCAGGTTAAAAAAAAGTCCCTGAAGTTCACCAGCCAGTTCATGCCAACTTCTCTGTCAGTTAGGAGGTCCAAAATGCGCTCTTTGATGCTGAAGAATTATAGCAAAGAGTATTTTTGTGTGGCACGCTCCTGAGTTTTCCCAGGTGTGCAGTGCCTCCCTGCCTGTGTGTAATGTTACGATGCGTGTGAAGATAACGGCACGGGATGGCCATCAGCTGCTGGTGGAATCTCCAATTCCCTGATTTTCATTGTAGCATTACTCTTTGTCTTAAAACATTTTGTGTGAGAAAGATCCAATGAAATTGATATATTCCTGCTGGGGACGGTGCTGGTGGTTGTTTATTGAGCCTTTTCTGGTGGAAAACGACATAGTCAAACAGTAAACTTCGCTTGTTGCAAGAAAAGGTTCTGCTAGATGGGCTATTTTAACATAAAGGTGGTATTCTTGCAGTGCTTGTTGGACATTTTTATTCCAAAAGTAGCATTTACTACTGACTTTAAGTTTCTGGTTTGTGGGGTTTTTTTTTTTTAAGTCTTTACAGTTCATAATCTGTTTTCATCTTCATATATAAGGGACAGACGCCCACACTTACTCATCATTTACTGGCCTGTGGTCAGCAAGAGATACTCTTCTTATATGAACCCCTGAAAGTATCAGCATGAGAAACAAAATTTGTTTTCCTACAGCCAGTGCAGAAGATTGCTATGAAATTGTAAGAATGAGCATTATATAGTCTTGGGCAAAGAGGGAGTAGGTAGGTGCCTCACAAGGACAAGGTCACTTATGTCATTTCAAGGTGCCTCACATCATGGAATCTGCCAGCATACTTCTGCTGGGGAGCTTTTGCAGCCGTATGATCACTCTTCAGGCTTTGGACTGTTTCTGGCTCAGTTTGTAGTGTCAGTGGAGTCCTGAAATCTGCTGATCTGCAGGCTTGGGTACCCTGAATTCTGTTTGTCCTCTGTGACGTAGTAATTGGAAAATTAGATTGAAGATGTGTTAGTCCTTTGCTGGATTTGAGCCCTCGTTCCCAAAGGAAGCCGTGCATCATCATGTGCTTCTTTTCGCTGTATCCCACAGCTTCTGATGAACATTCAGCTCATTGCTGGTTAAAAGAATGTGAAGGAAAATGCCTTAAAGCAAAATGTATTGATTCACAGTACAAGAATAAAATGCACAATAAAGCAAGCACTGAAACTTCTTTTTTTTTCCCCCTCTTCAAGTAAGCATTATGCACAGAGGGAAGCATTCAGATCAATGATTAGAAAAAGGAATTCACGGTAAACAAACCCAAGTTATACTAATTCTCACCAGAAACGAATACACAGAGGTTTCAAACTGGGTGAGTTGCGGTGTTTTATCTCTGGGTGAATGGGATGCCCAAAGACAAATGCAGAGTCTAAATCCATAGTCACTTTAAAAGGAATGGAAGATGAATGGAAGACTTTTCAGTCCTTTGTCTTTAAAATATTCAGTCCCATTTTTTTTAAAGAACGGCATCAGTGGGAGAAACCGGGAGCATCTTACCCAAGCCTATGAAAAAGCCAGCTGGTTACAGGGGGAGATAGAGCTTCAGCTCCCTCTGATCAAAAGGGGGGAACCTGAATTTCATAGGCTGTGCAAGTCCTCTAACTACTGGCACCAACCAGCATAATCTGTGACAGTTTTGCAATCAAACCTCAAATATGAAAATCTGTTTTCAAACTACCATGTTAATGTGGCTTCAGTTAGCAGCTAATTTCCGATGTAAAATATTTTTTTCTACAAACAGCCTAGTAGATGAAAAGCACTTGTGTTCCACAGTCCTCAGTGAGGGAAAGTAGACGTCTCTTACTAACGCTGTGCCTGCTTTTGTCTAGGCTGGGTATGAAGCTGGAAGCCAATAGAGATAATCCTCTGTGCTGTCTGAGTGATAGATGTCCCTTGGTAAGGAGCCTGCAAGAGATCTGTGCACTTCAATATTCTTTAAATTTGCTTTTGAGGACTTCACTGCGAGTTACGTTATACACAAGAGAGCTGCAGCTCTGCCCGCTCCGTGGAAAAAAAAACCCCTGGACTCTGCTGTCCACCTGGTTTGAATGGCCCTGACAGGACTCCTGCAAAGTGTGCAAGCTACTGAAATGTTGAGAACTTGGCAGCTTATGTGGGGCAACAAGGTACTTCCAAGGTCTGAAACGGTCTCTTTTTATAACTGGCATTTTGAGGGTAATTTTTTTTTTTTGCCTTTTGCTGTCTCTCAGCTTCACAGTAGGATGCAATTCTAGCCACGCTGTAGAACTGTTTTTCTGTAAGCAAAAAGAAGTATTGTGAAACCCTGGAAGAACAGAAGATTGATTATCTTTTCCTCAGCTGTAGCGCCTTGTGCCGGATTGTTTTGAGCATCATTTTGTTCTCAGTAGCTCGGTCTGAGACAATGGAGTGCCTTTGTGCCGGTGAAGATCAGCTGGTTTGCTCTTTTCCGCTGAAGACATATGGAGCCTGAAAGCGGCTCTATGGGGGGATCAATGGTGGACCATTAAGAAGACGAAAATTCTGTCTAGAAGTGGCAGCAACCAATTGGGACTAGAAAATCTCTTTTCTGCTCCTGGCTCTGCTCGTGGCCAGTCAATTTACTTACTGTCTCTCTGCCTTACTTCCCTCCCGTGTGAAGTGGCTGCGTAAGGGCTCTTGCAATGGGAATGAGGATCACGGTCATTCCTCTGGCTGTGCAGCGCGCAGGGAAGCAGCGGGTTGTCTCCTGCCCAGCACTAGGGCAGCCCAGGCGGTACAGCCTCCTGCCTGCCGTTAAACCCCAGAGCACATCCAGGACCAGGGGCTACCACTGTCTCTCTAGAAGTTGCTGACCTGCTCAGGGTAGACTGGTCTGTGTCCGTGTGGCTCTGCACTGGAAAGGAAATGCTGGACAGGATATCAGTAAGTGAATAAACACCTTCCTCTCTCTTCCAGATCAGTGGATATGACATTTCATTTCCAAAGAGACTAGTATTTAGTGGAAGTCAGTAGGTAAAGCCCAGTGGAGCTCAGGTGATTTACAGACACTGAATGTTTGGCCCCATATTGTCTTTTGCCTAATCCTAATTAGATATAATCAGTGGTTTGATTCTGCCTGCTCACTGACCGCTGACTGATGCTGTAGTGCCGTATGTCTGATTTTATTGCTACTGGCCTTTTCTGCCAGCAGCTCTTTTCCAGATAAATGTGGGGAATTTTTACTGACAGCTTATTTTAACAGATCTTATGATGAGGGATGTTTCTGTTGCAGAGGTAGAGAGCAGCTGTGAGATGGGTTTTACTGGCTACGACCCAATTTATCTAAGTTTTCTGTCTTGCTGTGACTCATCAAGTACTATAAAAAGCAGATGTGAAATGGGCAGGGGAAAAAAAAACCCCACAACAAACTCACCTCAGAGTAAAAAGGCGCTTTATGTCAGAGTGTCGTGTGTTAAAGCAAGCCAAGGAGAGCAGGCTCACGCTGCCAGTGTCGCTTCTCTTTGGGTAAAGCTGCGTGTGCTGATGCTCCCGGCTGCAGCCGCAGATGAATTACCACAGTCAGTTCAGGTGCACGGCATGAAAAAGGATGGCAGCCGTAACACCAAAGGTCCTGTCCAGGTAATAGTTTTCATGCATAATGTATCTTCCTGCCTAGGGAATGTCACACGTTTAGTCCCGTTGCCCCATAGTGCACAGAGCCTTACCAGGGCTGCGCTGGGGGCAGGAGTCGATGCCTCGCTGGCTGCCCTGTGCCTTCTCCTCGGCAGCGTGGAGGGAAGAGAGGAGCTTATTTAAAGCCACCTGTGCAAGAGTCATGGGTTTGCTTTTGTGAGAGGATGGAAAGGAGAGGAACTGAAGTTGGCTGCTTGGGAAGCTGCAGCCTCTGTAAATAGCTGTGTTGAAGCTGTTGTGGTGCTACAGACGAGAGTAAACAGTAGAAGAAAAACGGTTGAGGAGTAACAGTTTGACAGACGTGCTTTGGGAGCTGAGTTCAAGTTAAATGATACTTTCCGCTGCACAGTCTTCTTCAGAAACAGTAAGTAAAGATTAGTGATGCAAGAAATAACGTACTGAGGACAGAGAGTGGTAGTAACAGTCGCTGTTTCATTTGTTTGTGGGAAGGTATGGAGTTATTTCCTCTGTGGAGGCAGAAATCTCTCAGAAGTTGATAGCTGGGACCCAACCTTGTGCCCTTGAGAGATTTATAAACTGAGGAAAGAAATAATTGTCCTTTTTAAGTATTTGGAGAAGTGACCCTCGAATTTGCAAGGTTTGTGAAGAAGTTGCTTAAGCATTGCTGTATGACTGATTAATCCCCCAATTAATAACATTTATACTGAAATGGCTTCTTATATTAGTAATGGCATCAAATGACCTTGACATATTTATGCATAAACCAGCTTACTATATATAGCGATGATATTAAGCAGTTTTTGCAATTTGCAATTAAATAGCTTAAAGAGCCTCGTACCCTTATTGACTGTTTAAGCATCAAAGATACTCTACAGCATATTTCCCTGCTTTCAGCTGTTATCCTTGAACGTACGTGTTCGGACTACTTGTAACACAGAGTAGGCTTGCATCAAAATATTTCTAGAATTCTCTGAGTTAGCCTTAAACAAAGAGGCTCCTGGTATGCTGTTGTGATTTTGTTGAGAGATCACGTGCGATTTATTGATTCCTGTAATCGTCGCTGAGAAAAAGGGTTCTTCTGGAAGCTTTCTGTACCTACTTTTTTAACTGTAGGGAAGCAGGGTTTTTTGAGGAGCCTTTTTGATTAGCCTGAACACATTCATGGAAGAAAACTGTGCCATAGAAAAGTCCTTTAAAGTGTAGTTTGAAATTTCATACAAGTACAGACAAGTTATTAAAATCTGCTTAGTACTGCTAAGCATTCAGGCATTATAAGAACAGTTCAGTTGCCCTCTTTCCATTGATGCTGATGTTTGTACTTTACTATGTAAGGAAATGAAAAATGTGGGTATTAGCAGCAGAATCTGGACCTGGGCAAGTGGGAAACATGGAGAGAATAAAAAAAAACCTTACAAAATAGCAATTAGTGGAGGGATAAATCGATGGTACTTTTTTTCTTTAGTACTTGAATTTCAGTAGAAAGTAAAGTGCAGATGGAGAGTAGTGAAGGATTTCACGAATGGTAACGTTGTCAACCTGAAAGGGTTTTTTTTTGGTTTTTAATTCCGGAGTGGGAATTTTTAATCTCACAATGTAACTTCCATTGCATTGACTATGAAATACTGCAATTCCTCAAAATCAGATCCACAGCTCAGGCTGTCCTGGAAGGAGGGCTACACTGGGTATTAAATTAGGCTTCAGCTCAGGTAGGTTATTCACAGGGTAGCAGATTCTGTTTAGTTGCCCTCAGAGGATTCAAATCATGAGCTCAGTCTGCTCAGTTGGGCTACCAGAGCTCTGACGTTTTGACCGATGAAATCGTAGAGGTTTTTAACCCTCTGAGGAGTTGGTTTAGCTTTGAATTTTATTTTAAATGAAACTTCAAAGGGAGGGAGGAATTACCAAAGAAATTAAGCTTTTCTCCTGTCGCAGACCATCTTTTTGGGGACTCCTGAGGTTCTGAGAAATTTCAAACTTCCTTTTCTTCAGCCATGCCTCCAGTATCTGAAACAAGTTGCTTAAGTCATCTTCCATGCAGTCAGTGTATTACCCACTGTGATCCATCAAACATGTTCAGAGTTGCTCTCATGACTGCAGGATTTTTGTTTTCCATACCAAAGTACATATTCTGCTCTTAAATGAATTTCCAGGCTGTGAACAGATTTCTTTCAGGTAATTAGGGGATTAGGAACTTGCTAGAAGTAGATTTTGTTTGTTTTCCTGGCTGTTTATTTATTGGAGCCTAAGACTCTTCAGATAATCTGCAGTTCCAGCCTTGGCACGTGTCAGCTTTTTAATTATTCTTCTCTAAGTAAATTCTTGCTTAATCTCCTTTTGCTGTTCTGTATTCCTCACATATCCTTTCACTCTTGTAGAATCCTTATGATTTTTTTTGCGTGGTCTGTTTTTCACATTTCTCAGAATACCTTAAAATTTCATTGGATCTTAATAAACGGTTTGGACTGTGTTTGTAAAAGTGAATTTAGAAGAGTAGATGGACAGAATGGAAGAGGTGACTAAAACTACTGATAAAAGTTATAAGAATAAATGCACGTGACAGATAATCCCTTAAAATATCCAAGCCCAACCAACTACATCAGAAGGCTATTAAAAGCAAGCAAACCTCAGTCTCCAAATACAAGATAATAGAATAAATAGAATAAAACGCATCTGACTGGGAGATTTAAAAAGACATGAGTTGGTGTCTTGGGTGTCTCTGTCTGACTTTAAAAGCACAATGCTCTTCCCTCACTCTCCATCTGAAATTATGAAGGAAAATACGTGCTTGCTTATTAAAGTGCTATTAGAACTACGTAATATGTGTGCATTATTTTCAAAGTGGATCACAGCTGCTGATGCTTCACATGGTTTTTTTTCCATAGAATTTTTGTTTTCTCTTCTGTTTGGTCACTGACATGATCCTTGCTTGCAGAACAAGGAGCACACAGTGTCTTTTCTGTAAATAAGCAGGTCACATCCTCCCCTCTCACTCTGGGAGGAAAATTCTGGGTCCCTGTGTACCTTCCAGGCAGGTTTCCTCTTAAATACTCACCCTTGTTCCCTGTTGTTAGGCTGAGATGGACATGACTGAGGGCTGATGCTTTCCCTTCATTTTCCCAGGGATCAGTTCATACAAGACTTGTAACACCAGCAGCGTGACTCTGGGACAGAGGAGTCAATTGCCTGGTACACGATCGTGAAGATCAGCTTCATGCAGAGAAGATAGATACCTGGGTTGTCATTTTTTTTCTTAAATTTTTCCTTTACCACCCCCCACCCCCCTCCACCTTCAGCAAAATGGAGATAGGAAGGTGCAGACAGGTTCAATGTAACACTGGGTTTACCACTAGTTCTAAGGACAGTTGCATGAGAATGTGCAGAGCGGTGAGTGGGGAAACTGGAACTGCAGAGAATAGAGATCTTCCTCTGAGAAGCATCTTACCTTTTAGTATGCAGATAGTTTAATCTCAGGGCACCCAGAGGTTGCTTTAGCTGTGATGAAATGGGGAAAAAGAAAAGGTTTCTCTGCTGAGAGTTTGGTTCTTCTGTTGCCTTTGGCCCTTGTTCTGAAACATATAAAGTGCTTGGCATATTTTTCATTTGCCATTAAGACAGCACGTACCTAAGGTTAAGTATGCAATTAGGTCTCCTCTAATAAATATGCCCTTTGTCAATGCATCCTCTTACTCTCTGGAATCTAATATAAGCATCTATTTTCCTAAAATTTGCAATAAATGACCTTTAACAGTTCAATAGATCAAATGATGCTGCCTCTTCCACTACGTTCAAAGCCAATGTTATAGTTTCCCTCTGTCTCAAACCTGTTTGTAATGTGACTTTTACTGCAATTTCCAGTTTTTGCTCTCAAAATCGAGCTTAATTTTATGTGTTTGTATCTCCAGTATAGCTAATTTGTCTTCTATGACAGTGTCCTGCTGGATATTTTGCGTGTAATTTGCTAGGGGGGTCGCGGGTTGCGACTCGGGATCTGCTTCTCTGCTCCCATCTGCAGTGGGATGGGACACGGTGTCGTGACACCAGTATTTGCTGTCAGCGTGTGCTCTGACATCTGACACATCTCGCATGCAACGCTCGGTGTTCTGGTGGTTTACTCCCTGCTAAAGACCAAGTATCTCTTTTTTTCCCCTGTGATTTCATTTGTTTAATGCCCATGTGCTTTAGCCACAGCATTTGCAGCTTACTGTTTGTTAGGGGTGTTCCAGTCAGTGACTTCCAAGGTACTGTGTGTGAAACTGCCTCTTTGATTACAGACAAATTCATTAGTCTTGGATTTCTTTTTTTTTGTAATTTCCTTGGAATACCTAAGGAATCACATTGCTAAAAGTTAGCCAAGTACTTCTTTTCTTAAGAAGAAATTCAAAGCAAAAATAAGATGAAAAAAATTAGAATGCTTCTTTTTGAAATCAGTGCAGAGGTCCATCCTCATCCGCCTGTCATCTCAAAGAGAAATATGTATTGCTGAAACAAAGCGTTCTGGTTTGTGTCTTTCTTCAGCTGCTGGCAGGGGAGAAAAAGGAAAAAAATAAATAAAAAATCAAGCCCTTATGACTGCTGCTGTTGTGCAGTAAACACAAAATTGCTGATATCCCCAGAGTCTGTGTGTGTTCTCTCTAGAGGCAGGCTACATTTAAAAGAATAGTGGTGCTCCCATTTCCACACCCAACTTGTAGGTATTTCCTTATGAAGTTTTAGCATTTACTTTGTTCCTTTTAGTTTGGTACTAGAAAAGTAAAATGTGCATGTGCATCTCTGGGGTCACTGGCCGTGATGTGAGTTGGTCTTCAGCAGAGTGCATGTAAGTACGTACAAGTAAGTTTAACTGCTTCTAATGCTGTTACCAAGAGGCAGTATTTAGATTAGGCACGAGGCAGGACACTACCAATAAATAAACTGCAGAAGAGACAAGGGCACCTGAGTTGTTTTGTCGAAAGAAGAAAGTCTTTGGAGGAAAGCATGTAAAGCTGCTGTAGTCGATAGAGCTCAGGAACAGTAAATACAGATTGTTAGTCCCTTGAATATTTAGCATTTAAGGCAGATAACAAAAAAGTCCTAGTGTTTTGCAGTGCAGGTAAAGAGTCTGAAGCAAAGCTGGCATATGCTAACAGACTCTGTCTCGGCGTGCAGTGAAGAGGCCATGGTGTGACTGCTAATCCAAACTGCGTTTCTTGCAGCCAAAAGGACTGGACTCTGACTTGGTTCTTTTGAAGAAATTCATCTTCTGAGCTGATGCCACATGACTGCAGATAGTAAAGCGCTAGGTCTTAAAGATAGATAAGACCACGCCGCGCTCTCGCGTGAGGTTCTGATTCCCTAGCTGCACTCGTTTCGCTGTAGCCTGGAGAAAGGGAAGGCAGTGTGACAGAGCAGGGTGCCTTTCTCAACAGCGGCATCAGTAGAAACCCCCTGCGGGGTTTTAAGCCATTCATCATCTTCCCGCCCTCGTCCCTCCTCGCTGTGCTGATAAAATGCTTTGCATCCGTTATTAAAACACATCTTTCTGTATTAGAATGGCCCTGCAGCCAAAGCTGTTCTCTGCTTTGTTCTGTGTGGCCAGAAACTATACAAACTTCTAATTTAATGTGTCTTCTGACAGCCTGGTGTTGTCAGACTGCTTTTGGCGACTAACTTCCTTTTTTTCCATTGTTCTCAGGAATCAAAAATCTGCAAGTTAAAATGAGGTGACATATTTGTTTGTGCTTTGCATAAAATTGAGCTGAAAGACTTAGCACAAACTTTGTTAAAAGGAAACTCGAGACTGTAATAATGGGTGCCCAGAGCAAACCGTTCTAACCCAGTGTGAGTTACAGACTCAGAAGTGTTGCCTGTGCCTTGCCGTGTTGTATCTGGTGTATAACATCACCCTAAATATGTCTTACCTTGGCTCAGTTTGTCTTAAGATTGGTTGCTATTTAAAGTGAGTACGATGCACAAGATTTATTTAGGTTTTGTGTGAATCTAAACAGAGTGGGCTGCAACGTGTGACCATCTGTCTAAAGGAAGAAGGAAAATTACATTAGAGGTGGCATATGTATTTTTAAGTCTTATTAGAGGTTTCTGGTGGCATGGAATGTCAGATTAGATTAGTATGGAAAGGAATAATTGGAAAGGGAGATAGTATGAACGAGGTCCTCAAGGACTAACCCGCTATTTTCTCATATAAAAGACTTGTTTCCATAGCTGGTTTTCATTTATCCACAACCAACAGACAAGACAAAAAAGCAAATCTCTGAATATTGCCAATACCTTCCCTGGAATGTTTTTTTGCTGTGAAATTGGGGCTTTCAGACCCTGCTGGAGTAGCAGTCGTAGAGCATAGATGGGCACCGCAGGAACAGCTTTGGTTTCTGCTTGGGCATGTTTCGTACCCCTGAGCTTTCACTATCCTCCTGCAGTGGGACTAATGAAAGGCTCATAAAAACCTGCCCTGTCAACCCGGACTTCACATAAACCTTTTGCTGGCAGAGTTGCTTGCCCTGCTCTCACAGGTATGCTTCGCTGACGTAGGGTGACTCCATCAGTCCTGGTTTCTGCTAAGCGTAAGGAAATCCTCTCTGTCACTGCAGGAAGCCCTGAGAATTAGCATGATATTAAAAAGTTTGTATATACCCATGTACAAATGTTTCCTTTCATACTCGGAGGGAGAAAGAGAGATTTAGGAGTATAGGTGCTTTTCGAAGGAGGTCTTGAGGAGGGGGAAAATCACTCAGTTGAAGCTTTGCAAGGTAAATACCGGTGCTTTTTCAGTGTTTGAGTATAAAAGGATTAAAACCAGTTGCTGTTTAATTCAAAGAAAAGAACCAGTGAAAGACAACGAGCCCACCTACCAGTGAATTCTTGGTGCTTTTCCGGTACCAACTTCCCAAACCCTTCATTGCCCTGCTGTCACAAGGGCCTGTCCTGCTGCCCCCAGAGATCTGATTCCCGTAACACTGAGAGGGATTTTGCATGTAAATCTCTCACAAGGAGATTTCGTACGTGGTTGAATGAGACATTTCATTTTATCCTACCAGCAATCTCCAGACTTGAATTTTCCTGGGTGTTCTCCGACAGACCACGACGAAACACTTCATAGCGACACAGTGGGGCGTTCCCAGCTGTTACCGTCCGCTGTGCTGTGTGGGCTGACTGGGAGGCCGTGGCCTCTGCTGATGCTCCTCTCTGAGTAAGGGGGATTCCCGAGATGCTGCAGCGTGGCAGCGCTCGCTGCACGCGGGCGAGCGGGCGGGCACCTCTGCGCCTGCGACGGCTGCCGCTCTGCGCCGCTCGCGTGCTGCGGGAGATGCGCTACAGCGGCTGCCGAGGGACAGCAGGCAAGAATCTTCACGGGGAGAGTTCACTGAGTGCTCCTGCGCTCCAGGAAGCTCAAAGGGTCAGCCCGTGAGGCTCTGTTTCCTCACGGGGGGCTGTCAGAGACACGCCGTGCTGAAGCAAACATCCGTTTTATTTGCACGTTGAAGATCCTCACGTGTCTCATGCTGGGGAAATACGCATTTCCTCTTGCCGGGGATTTCTGCCCTATCCCCTTTGAAGTCAGACGTCTGTGGTTTTGGAATTGGGAATTCAGGGAATGATTTTTAGCTTTGCATACGAAGGTAGGTAAAGATTCGGTTAGCCGAAGATGAACTGGGGGTCACGCTTGAGACCTGCCAGTTGTCCAGGGAAACAGCAGCTTCTGCCAACTGTAGAATTGCCTCTGGAATCAAAACAAGATGTAACTAGTGGAAACCACTGACATTTCCAGCCTAGCATTGCTAGCTTCCAACTTTGAATATTTAAGGATGAATTTAAATGATATCTCCCACAGAAAGAAAAGAATTAAGATGACTATGATAAAAAAGGGATGCGGAGTGGCCGGCAGCCTCATGTAACAAGAGTAAACAGGAGATCCTGTTACTTCAGGACATTGGAGAATAGGGGGAAAAGAAGAGGAGAAACCCACCCAGAGCCCCAGGACACTGCTTTTCCCTGGCCTGTGGTGCACAAAATTGTTGATAAGTTTCTGGAGAAATATTAAACAGAGACCTGGGCCTCTCGTCATGCGTTGGGTGTCTCAGGGTGGCTTAGTGTTGGGAGAGGGTTCCAAAAGTGTCTCGGGAACAGATGCAGGTGGTTGGCTTCTCAGAAGGCCTTTTCTGGGAAGGTGTTATCCAGACAGCAGCTTAGGGGTAAATAATTTAATATATAGAGGCAAAAGTTGTGTGACCATCTAGTTGGTGACATCATTAACTTCCAGCGTCAAATGCCTTTGATAAATGATTAAACAACAAAGCAAAAAGGCAAGTGTATTTTGCTGGTATGGATTTCCAGATTTGAATAATTCAGTAATCTTGACGTGAAAAATAAAAATACGGTTCGTATGTCTCACACAGGTTTGGAAACTCTGCTGTGCAGCAGCTTTCCAAAGAAGCATGTTAGAAATTGAGAAGCTTCTTCGAAGCTTAGGCTGCCAACTGAAGCTGCAGTAGGCAGGAATTTCACAGGGACAGCTTGTTTTGCGAAGTATCCTGCTGCTGCTTTTTTTTTTTTTCTGGGATGGAAATAACTAAGACTAGATTTCCCTCCCACCCCTCTCACCCCCTGATTTTTGAGCTTCAGATGGAAACAGAAAATGCGAAGGAGTGCAGAATTCTGTACTCTCGTCGGGTAATAGGACTTACATACGTAGTAAGGAAGAATATGCACATGGTACATGTAAACAAATGCTGCTTTCTGTGAGCCTACGGCATCAGGGCTTTTTCCTGGCACTCAGAAGTGGCTTGTGTTCAAAGGCAACTGTCTGTCTATAGTGATATATATGTGCTTTGTGCTGCACAGTACATATAGAATCATTCAGGTTGGCAAAGACCTTGAAGATCATTGAGGCCAAGCGTAGATGTATTGAATAAATAGAGCACACAAATAGAGACACTCTGTGTCTCCGTGGAGGTCAGTTTGGGCATTCCCAGCTCTGCAGCCCTTACTCTGTCATACTTGGCCAACTATCAGCAAGTGTCTTTGCTGAGAGTCCCCCTTCTCCCTGCCAGAGCCGTGCCCTTCTCCTGGCAACACAATTTTCCTCTCTTCAGTGAGCACACCTCAGCCTGGAGGATGGTAATAGATTCATCAGCCTGTCCTCCCCTGAAGGATCACAGCTAACCTGATTCAGCACAAATATTTGCTAACTTAATTAGACTTCTTCTTTAGTCTCAGAGTAATTTCAGGTAAGGTTTGGGCTGATTCTTGTAATATTTAAATGGATGTACAGGTTCTTGGTTCTTTCTTACAGCTTCTAGTTTGTCGTTGTGAAGCCATCTGGTAAAAACCTGACTTTTCATTCAATTATTTTCTTATTTGATCCCCTTCCAGTTTTATGTGCGGACTGTGCTTTATTTCTGGAATGACTTAAGTAGCTTTGTCTACCTGAGCCCGTGTAGGGTGAATCCCACAAAGCATCTCTGTAAGTAGAGAAACAGTTTCAAAATTGTTCATTTCTCTTTCACAGTTCCTGTTTAATTTTTTGGTAGCATCTTCACCAATCTGATCAATAGCAGAGTCCGCAATTTCTCTTGTGTTTCCAGACCTCTTTAGGAAGACACAGTGTTGGCAAAATCACACCAACTTGGATCCCCCCCAGTGTAGCGGGCTACAAAATTGAGATCTCTCTCAAATTGGTTTTCAGATCATCTCCTAAAGATTACCACCTTTAAGTTTTCTTAGAGTTTACACTTTCAAACATTTTTATATCTGTGTGAAAGTGGAACATGTTTTTTTTTCCTGTCTCCTTGGAGACCTGGAAATTGAGATAGTTTATATTTTAACCTGTAGTGTAAGAAAACTTCTGTCCCCACTCTGCTGCTGGCTCGCACGCCTCCGTGATGAATCAGTTTTCTAATAGTCTGACAAATGGAATATTTGGGGGATTTTTCCCCCCCCCCCATTCTTCTAGTTTTTTATTCTTATAGAAATAGCAAGTTTGTTTAGTGGGGGTTGGTTGATTCAGATATAACTAAATTACCAAACCTGGGAGAGAATGATTGTTTTACCAGCAGACGTCAGCGAAGTCATCTCTTCTGCAGCTCCGTGTTTTTCCATCTCCACTGCCTACCCCCCCACCTCACCCGACTTCTTCGTGGTGGAACAAAGCGTGTCTGGGCCCAGAGGTCTGCCTTGCTCATAGCTACCTTGGTTCACAGCCCTCTGGAAGCGTTGGTGATGGTGAATGGCCAGCTTAGATTTTTCATACACGTGGCTTAACGCTGAACACAATTTCCCCTCTTTCATTAAAGTTCTGAATGGCTTCAGAGTAAAAGCCAAAGGTCATTGTCCTGTCTTCCTGAGCAGACTGGAGCAAAAAATGATCTTTGTATGTGATCAAAGTTTTGAATCAAGTCTTTTGTCAATCACCTTTTATTTAGAGGTACGGAGATATGTCAGATAAGGTATTTCATGCCTCCTTAAACAGGCCTCCTGCCTTACCTCCCCCCCAAGCCCCCGACTCTGTCTGCTACGAGGTGAATTTCTTGTCTGGAGGGTTATTTCATTTGAATAGTAATTTACTGACGCTGCAAAATGGGAGACCCTCCATCAGACGAGCAGACAGCTTTCTGGAGTTGTGATGGTACTGCACTTGGCTTTCACCTTCATGCATAATTATGTGATTGCTTCAATGGAATTGTAAAAAACCCCTTATTTTTCTTCAGTAGCCATTTCAAAAGGTTTATTAAATGGATAAGTACTTACACTTTTCCCTAGCTGGGATTTTCCTGTCTGCTTAGTATCATTATTTTGCCATTACTTTTAAGATTTCATTGTGTCCTTTCTTTTGAGATGTACCAGCCTTTCTGTAATGAGACTGGACAAAAGTTGACTTATAATGAACAGGAGCTTTTTTTGTCCTAAACAATAGCCAGGCTGCAACTGATTGTTAAATTTCTCTGTTGCCACCTTCACCCACTTCGGGCTTTAATGAGCGTGAAAGATGCAGACTCTCTGAGCAAGAATTTGTTGTCTCTTGTAATGTTTAATTTCTAGAAGGCTGCAAAGATTGAAAAGCTCTGTTAAGAGATAATCTGAGTCAATGTTAGTATAATAACAATCAGTAAGATTGTAAAGGAGGGCTTGGAGTTTATGACTTAGTAGTGAACACATTGGCTTATTTCTTAAACAGAAACAACAGTAATATAAACAATATGCTGCAGAGTCCACCATCTGAGACAAATATATATATTTTATATATATATATATACATATTTTGTATATATTAGTAATATTTTTCTTGGCGGATGATATGTGCTGCGTATCTCCCTTTGCCAATGTATTCAGGCCGATGAGTATTTGTTTTCTAACTTATGAAAGTACATCCAGAAATTTTAGACATTTGTAATCATAACCAAGAGAGAAAGATTGAAGACCGTACTGGAAACACTATAATTTTCGCTTCTTATTTTAGAAGTAGAAACACTTGATGTGGGCAATTTTTGAAGTGCTGAGAGGAATGTCCTATCTTATCATTGAATAGAATTTATTGATGAGCTGTATCTCCCAGATCTCTTTTGAAAATCCACCTCCTCGTGCTGCCTGAGTAGAAATATACCCAGTGGCCTGTGTCAGTGGGAAAGTGATGGATTCCAGTCAGCACTTATCGATTATTGAACACGTATAAAAATAACCAGAATGCATCTCTGTCTTGTTCTCCAGTGTTCCCAGCTTGCAGCGTGAATTAGCGTTGTGTTTGGATAAGTGCAGAGCTGGGACTCAGCTTCCACTGCAACCTTTGGCAGATCAGCTCATCAGTGGATGTGGTCGCTTTGCATCCTCTCTTTCTGGCAGTCAGTGTGTGACACTGCACAGTACTGTCTGAGGAGCTTGCTTCCAGGTTTCTTGGCAAATCATTATTGAGCACTAAAAACTCAGTATTGGACTAAAGGTCAGGATCCTTTTTTATGATATTACCGTATTACCTAAAATAATTTACTATACCTTAGAATTTCAGTGAAAGTAATTTAATCCATAAAAATGAATGGTGTGCTTCTTATTCTTTCAAAACCAGTTATGCAGATCAAAAAGCTAGATTTGTATCAACTGATAGACATCCCCTGTAAGATGTGAGCAAATCCGCCAAAATTAACAGACACCAATTAAGTGGAAGTTATGTAAATATTCACGCTGCTTTTAACAGTCGTTTGCTATTTATAAAGGAGAGTAATATTTTCAGGGAGGATTGCCGTATGTAGTGTTTGTGTTAATCACCACGGCAGTTTCATTCCTAACAGGCATTCTAACGTGGTAATGGGGAACTCGGTTGTTAAATTCACTTTCCTCTAAATTTTAATAAGTTCTTACTTGACACTGAGTCTTGATTTGAAAATGCAAATGGCTAAAGGTGATCTGCAGACTTTGGTGATGTGACTTCTTCAGAGTCAAGTCGATTTTCACGCTTCAGCTTGTCGTTTGAAAGCGTCTTCTTATCTGAGTATGGAACCTGTCTAACATAAACCAGCATTAATCTATCAGTGTTTTCCTGCAAAATACCATATAATTGTTTACCTAAGCATGTCTAGTGCCTGCTGTAAATAGCTTAAGATTGTGATGAGGAGCTGGGGATGAAGGAGCGAAGTTGAGCCTGAGAAGATGATCAGAGAGAGGAAAGTGGTTCAGTTTTTGTCTTTTTCTCACCATTCCAATCTATCTTAATTGGCAATGCTTTAAATTACTTTTCCCTACGTTCCAGCTGGTTTGGCCTTGATGGTAACTGGTAAAAGCTTTTCCTGTCCTTACCTGAACCCATGACTTTTTTCATCTTATTTTCCCCCCCTGCCCTGTTGAGGAGGAGAGAGCAGCTGGGTGGGCAGCTGGCCACGGTCAGCTCCCCACATTCCACCAAAATGAAGATGTCACATTGCTTGAGACAGATTTATCTCTACAGTAAGCCCAACAAACAGACCTTTCTACAGGGGGCAGCAACATTTGATCTCAAAGCAGTTGTTCCACCAGTATATTCACTGAAGTCCCTCACAAGGAGATGGAGGAACAGAAGTCAGTATTCAGACCACCTGGGCGTGTCTGTTCCTGTTCTTCATGTTTCGTCACTGAATTGACGAGAATAAATTCCGTTTCAATTCAAACCGTAGGCTACATTAACATAATACTTTTGGTAATTACATTAATTCATCAGTTTCCCAAAATGAAAACATGTCCCCTGAATTTGTCCACTCTCTATCACGATTGTGACTTTTAATAATTCACTTACCTGTTGAAACATTTTTCACTGTCTACAGCATTTACACGTATGTGATATTTTTCCTACACAGTAGCAAGTATTGTTCTAGTTATTATATCGAGTTGAAATGGAAGATACTGGAAATATAGACATAGATATAGAAAGATATATAGAAAGATAGAACTGGAAAGTTCTATCTCTAATCAGTTATGAGTTTTGAGAGATTGTTCACTAGTAAATGCACGTGGTGTGGGAATACTGGACCTAATTCTCCATGTGTAGAAGTATTTTCTGGTTTTGTAAGTTTGACCAAAAAAAGCTACCATCTTCAGTACTAATTAGCATGGTCAAGCAATTAAAATTTAGTAGTGAGAAATGCTAGTTTCAGAAAACTGAAGTTTTCTGCCTTGGTAGCAGTTTATGGACTTAGCTGCTCTTGAAACAGATTGTCTGATATTAGTTTTAGGATTTATGAAATGCTGAGGCACAGATGTATTCCTTTTTCTCCTATTCAGGAGAATAAATGGCTTGCTTCCAGTTAACTTTTTTCCCCTTTTCTCATTCACCTCCCCCCCTTTTCCCTTTTTTTACCCCCCCCCTTTTCCCTTTTTTTACCCCCTTTTCCATTCTCAGTTGCCTTTTTATAGTCCTATGTGTACCTGAAACTACTCCCCCCCAGCCCTGTCAGTGTTAGTTTACAGGATTGAACTCTACATGTAGATTTTCACCTCAACTCTGTGTTCCTGGCATGCCTACGGACTGGATTATTAAAGTGAAACTGAGTTCTATGCTTCATGCCTTATAAAAAAACCTTGAGATGTGTACAGTCCACTTACTAGTTTAATGTATTTTATTATCCACAGGAAATTCCTGACACAAACAGTCTAGCTAGCAACATTTGTCTTCCCCTGAACTCGATGTCGTGTATTATGTTTTAGTTTCCAGTTGGTGTGGTTTAGACAGGGTAAAGATACTCTTGGTTATTATTCCATCTGCATGGCTAGAGCTGTGTAAATAAACAGTAACAATACTAACAGTGTGGAATTGCTAAGTAGTTCGTGATCCTTCTGGATTAGCTAGCAAATAATGCTTGCTTACAGCTATCATGAGCAGGCTGTAAGTGCATACAAAAGCAAACCATATCTTGGGTGCCCGAGACCTTTTTCTCTTTTCTGAAGCTGATTAAGTAATGTAAATGCATGCATACATACATAATAAGCATCTGCGTGGTCGGACTGCCAGAAACAAACACATTTATCACCATTTCTAGGGACTTGTTGTGTCGTGCAAATGTGTCATCTAAGTCTGATGCGGTGGCAGCCCTGTGACGGATTTAACAAGATTAGATGACCTCCAAAAAAAGCCTTGCAAAACATTACAGATAATGCTATGCAAATTGACAAGCAGCACAGACAAAAAGCTTAATAATTACTCCTTCTCCCTTTTAAAACATTTCTCTCTTCTGAAGGTCAAGGCAGGTTAATTTATAGAGTCCAGAAGTGTCTGTTACACACACTGTGGTCGTTTTTCAGAAAATGAAGGGAAAAAACCAAACAGTTTAAATTAGGAAAAGTGATCAGTGCAGATTATATTAAGAGGTCTTCTCTGAGCCTCAAAGGTCAGGGAATTTCAGTTTACAATTGGACAAGCTCCAAGAGAACCAGCACTCAGCATTAATATGACCCTGCTGGGTTAGCAAATGATTTAAAAGGACCAAAAAATCCCCAACAAACCATTGAAAAGTAATTGCTCCAACAGTGATACACTCCTACGTTGAAGGATTTTTTTTTTCTGGATAAGCTCAGTGACATCTAATTTATGGGTCATAGTTCCCGTAGCCCTGTCTCATGAATGCTTTCCGGCAGCACAGCTTTCCTCATCAGAGCTCTTCATCCTTTTGAGGTATTTGCAGAACTTGTGCCCATTGGGTTGAACTTGGATCAAATATACAAACCTCACTGAAAAATCTAACCCCTTTCCTTGGTCCTACAGACAATGAAGTGAATAATTTTGAGTGGGTTTAGTAGGCCTGCCAGCTTCAAATAGTTATATGCAAGGTTCAGCATTTTCTAGGGAACTGCCTTTAATCATCGACCATAATCTTAAGAGGATCCACCCTACAGCAACTGCAGCCTGTGTAGATGGACTTGAGCTTGTTTGGTAATTGGTTACACTTTCCCTGGGCTCGTGGCCTCAGCTCTTCCTGTTGGCTTACCATGGATGCTTAGAGAATTTTTGCTTCAGTCAAAGTGATTATCTCGCTGGGGTAAAAAATTAATCTTAGAGAGCAAAGACCGTTTTCTGCTTGCAGGAGCATTATAAATGCTGAGAAATTGTTTTTCAAGGCAAATGATGGATTGTGGAACAGTAGAAGAAAAATTTGGAAGATGAGAACAGTCAGAAGGCCGTAAGTCTGAGATAAACAAGAAAGGCCTTTCAAGTAGTATTCTTTCCTCTCCTCGAGGTGGTATATTTCTGTGTTCATTTGTTGTCTTGCTAATTATGGATTAAGATTGTGATTGTTCTGTGTTGGGCTGTTCTTGTATTATAGCAGAATGCATCTGGGAAGCAGGTTCTAGGCTGCCACCTCCAAGATGTGTATATTGTTGCTTGTGTGAAAGTAAGAATAATCGATTCACACTTCAGAAAGTATAAGCTGATTGCTGCAAGAATCAGCTGGGTTTTTTTTGTTTTTTAAAAAAGCCAACCCTGGTCTGTGTAACCACTGCATGGGTGGGTGGATGCCCGGTGCTTTTTCTGACTGTGCTGTTGGTCGCTGCCAGAGGCAGCCTGTTGCATTGCTTCATTCAACAGGTGATCTTCTGTCCCAAACCCTGTGTTTCTTTGAGAGCAATGGAATGGCAGGGCTGCCTTCTGTTTCGGAGTTTTTCATGTGCTGTAAGGGAATGACGTATTTATAAATGTGCATTTCATTCACGTTGAAGAAAGTGATAATTTAAAATTGATCTTTACCTCCCCTGTGCAAACGTGAGAATACACCATCTGATAGAGTTAATTTAGGGCTAAAATTCAAATAATCTTCTGATGTCTGAAATTTCAGTGCTCTCAGAAAAGAAAATACATCTCAGTTCATGAACCCTAGGAAGCTTTGCAACTGTTTACTTCTCTCCATCCCCTTTTATTCCCTTGATTAGATATCAATTCATAGAAATTTCAACAAAAAGACTGCCCAAGGGAAATTAGTCCATAAAGTCCATTTGAACACTAGAGTTAAAATACCCTCTCTACTGAGCAAACAAGAGGATTAATGAATATTAAACAAGTCTGTCCTCATTACAGCATAACACCTGAGAGTGCATCGCTATAATCCACAAGACATGGGCACTGTCAATCTGTGGGTTTTTCTGATATGAAAGGGTCAAGTCCTCCAGCACACGTGAATTCTCATCACTACGTGTCGACTCTTCTGGAGTTACTTTCCTGTAAGCTAAATATTGCGGCTTTTCTTTCACATCTAATAGATGTCATTGCAAACTAAAGATTCTCCTCAGTCTTAAGTTTTGAGAAGAAAGTTTACTCTTACCACACAGTTTTGGTCCTGGTGTTAACTGTAGTCCCCCTAGTAGTTGTAGTTTATAGTAAGATATTCTTCAGAATAGAATTAACCCAAATTATCTCAACTCTCTGTTATTTGGCCCAGCTGCGTGTTCAGAATCCTGTAAATAATAGCCAAGATTTTCATTCACTTGCACACGAGTACATTTTGTACACAAAACACAGTAACTCCTTTGAACAATAAATATTTATGTTGTGCATCTTCTTGCCAAATGATACAAATACTTGAAGATTATATAGGTTTAAAACAATTGAAAGCAATTAGTCAACTTCAAGGAGGAAACAGTCCCTGGAGGACCATTAGCTAGGGGATGTGGACTTGTTTTAGCCAACAGTAGCTAAAGGTTGGGCAAATACGCTTATGGGGTGTTTGCTTTCTAACTGTCCTGTGTCCTGAGCTTTGTCTGGATCTCGATTCTGAATGAAAATACTCAAGTACATTCCAAGTCATCCAAGGGGTACCCCTGTTTGTATAAAAACAAATCCATTTAGACAATCTCTTTCAGTGTGCTATCGTGCATTACCTAAAAACCAGATACTTGGGTATGATTCCCGATTGCCTTGTATGCTTATGACACATGACTTCACTTGTACTTTGAAGGAAGAAGTATTTCAGATACAGTAGGTAAATTTAATGTAAATATTGATAAGTAACTCCAGTGGTAACATCATTTTTTAAACAAAAAACCCAGCGATTCTGCAGTTGGTTCTGTGCCTGCACAAGTAACGCTGGGATTTCAAAGCTTTTAAGAGGTGTATCTTATGTAAGATATATTGTGTCAGACATCAAACTGTTGCTTGTTACTGCTTCTAGGAATGTAGTTTGGTAGTGAAAGGTGGGCAGAGCTCTTGAGCATAGTGCCAGCATTTCTAAAGAATATCTCTGATAAATGAATGAGGAGCAGCATAAGGATGTGAAGCACCAACATTAATGTTTCATAGCACAGCATAAATCTTCATAGTTACATTTTATTCATCGTAACTGGGAAACAGATGGTTACAAGGTGTAGCTTTTTGTTCTTTGAATCTGTAAAGCAAGCCCTGCCTGATGGTGTTCTCCAAGTGCTGAAGACCACGTTAGAAAACGTTTATCTCAGACCCAAAGTTTGTTACGTTTTGTCAATCAGTGGTGTGCAAGTAGAGGGCAAAAAATAAAACCAGAAAAAAAGCGCCTAAATTCCCCAGGCTTTTGTAGTTTGATACATAAAGTGATCTATAGTGAAGACGAGGGCAGGTGTACAGTTCAGTTGTTAGCATATGGCCAGCTAGACCCTTTGACTTCATTGTGCACATTAAATAATCATGTTCATGAGTTAATTTCAAGCAGATGCGTTTGTAGCATAAAATGTACATGCCCTGGAAAACACGGCCATAAAAGCCTGCAATGCCTGTTTCCAAGACTGCAGTGAGATGGTTTGTGTTAGGGACTGTAGGAAGCAGGCTGCTCTCGACATGGATTCATTGAAATGTTTTGGAGAGTTTGCAGTCAGAAGGTAATTTTGCATTTTTACTGCCTTCATTAAACGTCATCTTCAACTGGGAATCATGTATTTTCCAAACTGATAGTTCTACTCTTACTGCAACAGACTCTGTTTGGTGTGATGTCCTTACATTTTTGAATAAGAAACTTGCTTTAAGACTGATAAATATTTTTACTGATAAATATTTTTTAGGATATACTGCTAGTTTGAAAGCCAATTAGACTGGTTAATAGAGAAGATATTATTTTGACATATTTGACATGACAGATACTTGGACTGTGCTTTTTTGATTGCAATCAGTACTTGGGATTTTTTTTTTGTCCTGTAGCTGTTGAAGTCCTTATCCTTCTGTTTTCTTCTGTCTTCAGCAATTGTTTGCCTGTGCAGGACACAGTCACTGGGTTAGGTGGTAGCACTAATCCACTGCATGGCTTCATGTGCAGAGGGGAAAGAAGTGGAGTGAAAGCCTCATGTTTCCAGCCTACTAGCGCTTAGAAAGATCTCAAGCAGGAGCAATTTTAGATGGATTTCAAACATACAGGTCATATTAGGGTCCTAACTGGGCAGTTCTGGACATCCAGCTTACTTCATTGTTCATAAGGTAACTTTTTCAGTGATCTTTGCCAGGCCCTTTACCTTTTTGCGCTCTTTTCCTTCATTTACTCTTCCTTCTTTTTCCTTCCTTGCTGCCATGGCATTTTTATGTAGCTGCTGTTCCCAGCTGGAGCAAAACTGCCCAGCCAGTGCAGTACGTTGCAGCTCTGTTTCCTCTGCTGACCAGTCCACCACTTACCAGTGACAGGAGCTCCCGTTTGGGTCAAACTCTCCTCTCCTCAGGCTCATGTGCTGCTGGGGAGTGTGGGTGAACAGGTAGGCAGCTCCTGAGCACATCGGGTGCCGCACCTTGTCCTTGGCTCCTTCACAAGCAGAGGATGTCCTTTGTTCCACCAGAACTTAAACTGACGGGACCCCAACAAACTCTCCAGCAAGCCTTTTCACTGGGCAGTGATCCTCAGCCAGCTGGGACTGGAGAGCCTGAGGAATTGAGTTATTCCCACACTGATTTCTAAGGAATATGCTTTATATTATATACCTATTATGATACAATTTCTAGCACTGGTACCTTTTAAAATACCCATGTGATGGCTCTGGGGTCTGGCTGCGTGTCTCGGTCTGTAAGGAAAACTTCAATCTTCCTCCTTAGAGTTAGGTGATAAATCTGTCTGTTCACTGATAAAAATTCAAACCTTTTACTTTAGTGAGAAACCAAGCACTTTGGATCTAATTCACAGCTTCTTCCCTGAGTACTCCATGAGCTTATTTTAAATCAGACAGCCATAATTGTTAATAACAAGAGCTGAAAAAAGAGTATCTCACATAAACTGGAATTGTGATTTATTGTGGCAATCACATTCTTAATTCAAGTGAATAATACAGACAAGATGGGGAATGCCTCTGGTCCCACCTGGCATTGACGGTGCATATATCCCTGTGTAGGTCAGGCCAAACTATTGTGTTACTAATAGAGCATATAAATGTAATAGAAAAACGTACTATAAACCAAAAAAGCCCAGAAAGGTGTTTTGCGTGGGCACTGAAGCTGCGTCCCACGTGCAGCCTGCTGCTTCTCTCGGGAGACAGAGGTGAAAAACCTCAGCTTATTTTCTGTTCTCTTCTAAACCCATGTCTTAGGTACCTGTAGCATCTGTGGATAAAGAAGCATTTGTGCATCACTGCAGGTATTGAAAACAATAGATGCTGTATAGGCAACAATATATGGCAGCATAATCTGAAAGCTGGAAGTGTTGTTGGGAGAAAATTCGGCAGGTTTTATTGCCAGCGCTGAAAGATAAATGGTAACTGAAAATAATTTTGTCCTGCGTTTTATGTCTTACTATTAACAAGGTTTTTAATGCCTTAATAATACAAAGGTAGCCATAATACATCAATATTTCATCTTGTTTAGCCAGTGGTTAGCTGGTGGGGATGAAGAAAAGAGTGGTGTGAGGATTTATGTGGCAAATCCCGCTCTTCCTGTAGCTGCAGTAAATATAGTCCCATAATTTATTTGTCTACAGAAGATGCCATATTTCAGGAGGAAAAAGATGATTCAAGGGCTGTGTCCTTTTGGACAATTAACAGTTTCTGTGACTGGCTGTACCCTGACTGTCTAAATGCCTCCGTTCTAATCAGTGAATTTGGTACTTTTGGAAAAGAGGTTTTTAATTTTGGATTGTCATACAGTATTTTTAATTGGAAGAAGAATGAAAACAAGGATTTTTCTGTTTGGGAAAACTGGAATTCTTGGGGTTTTTTTTCCCTTTCGACTGCTGACAACCTCCTCTACTTGACAACTGGCACAATCTATGCGTGCAATGCTTTTTCTCAGTAATTTTCCATATCACAGGCAGAGGTGCTGGGAGAGAAATATTTGTCTCAGTGGCTGTGTTCACTGATCATGACTAGCCTGAAAACCTCGTTACTAGGTTTGGGGTTTTAGAATGCTAGCTGCAGCTAATTACTCATGATTGAATACATATACAAATATGTGTAACAACAAATGCAGCTGGGAGGCTTGGAAAAAAAATCACACAGGTTATCATGAATTTTGGAGAGTAGAGGGAAGAGCTAAGGTTATATGACTGTCCATATTAATCCATTTCTTCATTTTCAGAACTCTGTATTTACTGAAAGACAATTTTACAAGATGGAATAACGACTGGGCAACCATAACTCACTTAATGAAGCTTTGCTTTTGTCACTCTCTCATTTATTCCTTTACCTTTGGGGAGAGAATTCCTTTATATCATATGTTATAGTGTTAGTTGGGATATATAGATCAAATATTTAGTCTGATCCCACAGGAAACTTCTAATAGCTGTCCATACCAGATATCAGCCAGCAGTGTTCAGACACGTACATCTACTGCAAGCTTTTTCTTTGTGCAACTTGTAGTACTACAGAGCAGAAGAAACTCCTAAATCTAGTGTAGGTTTGATCTAAAGTAGCAGCTTTGGCTTGATACACCTTTTCCCATCTGTTCAGAATAGGTTTAGAAGGGTAGAGGCTTGGAGGGATTAGTCTGCTAAGATGCTTTTCCATTCCTGTAGTTTTCTCATGTTTCTTCTGCATCTTCCTATTGCCCTTCTGTTCCTCTCAAGGAAAAAGCCAAGCTCAAAGCCCCGAGTCAAACATTTCAACAGGGCTGCAAAGAGGGCTTCCACAAATCCAAACCATTTCATGACAAATTTTAGTATTTCTATACATGGTCTTAATATTCAAAATATTAATATCCTTCCCCCTTCTAAGGGGGAGGGATCACTACTTTGCCAAGAGCTCTTGCCAGGAACTGGTGTTTTCTCCGTAGATTTGTACACTGTGTGTCTGGCGGGGAAGAGGAATCATGGTAGCATAATTAATCAGCTGAAATTAACATCGGGAAGATTTAAAATCTGGGCCTAAGGAGACCTGAAAGTTGAGGAAAAGAAATAACCAGGATTTGTTTTCAGGTTCTGAAAGCATAAAGCTTGTAGTACTTTGCAAGTGAGATTTCGTTGTGTTTGTGCATCTGAATATAGCTTCTGTTACAAAGAAAATCTGTAATGATTAGACTTCTGTGGGCTGGGTTTATTAAAAGGTTTAGCTTGTGTTTGGGCATATGTGTTTATGTAGTTATATGTGTGATGTGTGTATATAAATCTATTCCCACACTTGAGACTTCGTGAGCTTTAACTTGAGATTGCTAGGCAACATAGCCCATCGCAGAACCTGCGAGGAGTGAGGAGGGAAGCTGTTCTTTCCTGTATCCCTCACTCTACATTGTATTCATCAATTGTGTCTTTTAATTGCTAATTACTCTCTCCATGCCTTACGCCGAAACTTTGAACCTCTTTTCATTCCAGATAGCGGTTCAGACTTTGACCCAGTTTGGTGAATATATAGTCATGGTTTTTTCTGATGCTGGCTGAAGCTGCTGTCAATAACATGCTATGTTCTCCCACGCGTTATTTTGCATAGTTTGTAAGCTCACAGCCTTTGTAACTTGCTTACTTTTAAGTGAGGCAGGTCTGCAGATGGAATTTGTCTCGAGTTGACGTGTTTTGGAAACGTCACTGTCACGTTTTTCTTTTGTTCTCAGTTGAACTGTATTTACATCAAGTTCCCCTCTGCTTTTAATCCAGCCTGTGAGTGTGTAATTGTTATTTGTGATAGCGGTGACATCTGGATGGTTTGTTTAACACCCGTCAAGGAACCGTGTGCCTACTGAGCTTGCTGGGTAGTGCCAGCGCTTCTCCAGGATAAGTGCTGTGGGGCAGCTTTTAGTACGGTGATGCCTCAGGAGTCATTCCATCCCCGTCAAGGCTTCTCCCTTCCTGCTCTTCCATTTCTACTTAGCTTTGCAGAACATATCCTCCCAGCCTCTGGTCTGCATGCTCAGAATCTTACCTTTGCCAGAAGAACGTAGCCATAGGCATCTGTTGAAGGATTGCTCCTTTGTGGCTTATCTAATAAAATGTTTTGTTTTGTTGGGTTTTTTTTCTGGAAATGTCACATCTAAATAAAGGCCAAGGATCATTTGGCATCTCTGCCAGACCCCCTCCATCATGCTGCGCTTACTGTCACAAGAGATTTAGTTTCACAAGAGAGCAGCTGCAGCAAGTATTCCCAGCGAAAACTGAGTACCAGTCAAAACTGCTTTGGCTTTGACTGCACAACCTGCAGTTTGGGGCAGGGACATGACAGTTTTGTAGGCATGCCCCAGGAGTCAGCAGGTGCTACTGCTCCCATGCTGTCTGTGGAATGGGTGGCCTTTCCCACAGGGTACCGGGGCTCTGTTTCATGCAGCTCTCCTTGCCTGTGCAGTGGATTCCTCTTGGAAATCAGCATGAGGACTTCAGTTTATGGCCACAGGCTTTGTCCTTAAAACAGGGGAGCACTGTGAGGCTGCTACATCTAGGATATGGGCTTTTCTCTAACGATGGAACAACTTACTGTAAGGTTGTTAGTTTTTATGGAATTACGGGACATGGCAACGTTGGCGTCTTGATTTAGCTTTTTACTTAAACCATGAGGAGGGAATTTGGTGTACTGATGGAATCTAGTTAGTGTGCAGATACATTCCATGACACATGAAGGTTCGTGGGCTGGGGTGGGTAGGTAGGTGTGGCACTTCTGGGTCCTTTTTCTCCCCCTCCTGCTTATATGCATACCACATGTCAGGATGGCAGATGAATAATGTGTTCTTTAGTCTAACCATATATTTGCTCTACCTAATTTCTCTTGCTCTTTCGAGGTCTCGAATTCCTTTCTCCCCTTGATTAGTAACCATGGTGCTTGTAATGTGCAGCAATTATAGATTGGAACGTACCAGCATAGAGTAATTTATGCAAAAGTAATTACTTAAATGACTCTTCATTATATTGCAATCAAATGCTAGATGCTCTGGTATAGATGTTACATATCCGATCTCAGCATGCTACTTAAAGTCTTTGAGTCCAATTCTGGGATGATGTAAATCAGTGCAGCTCATCTACACAGCTCCAGTGCTTTGTGAGGGGATGCACAGGCTACTGCAGACTGATTTACAGCTACAAAAGAAAAGCAAGTGAACTTGAAAAGTAGGGCAGAAAGGTAGGTCCCAGCCAGGCTGAAGCATTCGGAGAGCAGTAGGCCCAACGGTCGAACAAGGAGAGCAGTCGTATTCTTTCTTCTCTGAAAGTCCTTTCACATCCTTTTCTGCTTTGTTACTTTAGCCACTGTTGGCCGCAACGGGCTGGGTGATGTTTGTGTCAGTTCTGACTGTAGCTGGGTTTTGTTGGTGTCTGGGGAGGGAGGAGGGGTTGCTGGCTGGCTGAAGACCTCAGCAGTGTGCTGGTCCCAGTTTACCTTTCTGCACATCAGGCAGCTCTGACAGGAGCTCGCTTGGAAGGCTGCGTTGCGAGACGTGCGACTGAGGCTTCAGGATGTCCTGATGAAATTAGCACGTCTACATCGTGTTGCAGGGCAGCGATGAGCGTTTGAAGAGATAGTTGCTTTAATTTAAAGTATTATAATTGACTCCGTTCTGAGTAATGTGGGAGCTCAACCTCATTTCCTCTGTAATTCAGAGTGAAATCTGAAAACATCCAAACGTGATGATGATGCACGGCAAGGTTATTATCCACCAGGTCTTTGTGCAAGCAGCATTGCTGCATTTCATGCTGCATGGCTGTGGTTTGAGTGAGTGCCGGGAAAGCCCTTCTTGCTGATTTCAGTTTTCATTATTTTCAGAGATTTGCACAGAGCACATTTAGTTCAATCAACTCTTATGGAAAGTAATTCCAAGGAAGTCTAAAAATCTCTCAGCTATGGTACTTAACGTGGTCAGCAGGAAATGCCAGTGAGAACCCATCCATCTTTCTGGTTCAGCTGCTTTGTCATTAGATAAACAGCATGGCATCTGTGGTTCACAAAAGTATTTCTTCCAGCGAGACACCATTTTCTGCTTTATATGAAACAGTTCAGTGCTAAATGTCTTCATTTCTTTGTAATTCCACCTCCCGCCCTCCTTTCTGTTTATTATGAGACAACAGCAAACTGATCTCAGGTTGTGTGTGAGGAGTTGATTCCACGTGAAACATTTTAATGTATACCCTTGGCTAGGCTTGTTTATATTAACTGTTAGTACTTGGATTTCATGGTTTTAGTAGTGGACCAGTCCGTGGGAGATTACTGAAGCTTTATTTACATGTCAATGTGCCTGTGAAGTTCACTGCTAAGTTATCTTGCTCTGTGTCTAAGTAATAAACTTCTATGAGGTGCTGGCTGAAACATACTGTTCGTACGAGTTTGCTTAGAATGCACACTTCAAGGCTACAAAAACAGGTGTAAACGGGAGGTTTGAAGATACACTTGGCTTATTTCCATTACCCCTCTCCTTTCAGGAGATTTATGTGTCAGATACCTTGTTTACATACAGGACAGCAGTGAACAGTTCCCTACTGTCAGAAATCACCTTACTGAATGGGAAAGAACAACGAATTTCAGAGGGAAAGAAAATATTTAGTGTTATGAGCTGTCATGCGTTAGGATAAATTTTGTCCCGAGGAACACATATATGAATGACATAGTTCGGGTACTTCCAACATGGGTGAGAAAGATTATCTGAAATCTGTAACTAATTAAACCGTCATACTTTAATAATTAGATGTAATTAAGGAAAACTGTATCCAGTTTTGACAACCTGCAAAACAAAGTTCTCCCACATTACCATTTATGTGTTTCTTTATTTCAAGTCACAAACTGGCAAATTGTCTATAGAAATACTTTGCATTGATGTTGGAAGCCCGCTAAACACTTCCATTAATTTTTGATTAAACAAAATATGTTTGACAATCTGCCAAATTATTACACTTAGGCCAAGATTTACATGGATCCATTGATTGAGACAAAGTAAGCGCAGAAATGACGGTTTTGATCTATCCCATAGTTCTTTACTTCGAAAGTTTTACAGAATTAACTTTTAATTTTAGTTTTTACTTATTAAATAGCTTGTGCTGAGGTCTTGAAAAAGTCTTCTGTGATCAGGTCTTGCGTCGTATTCCATAAATACTAAACTCATCTTCAAGTGTTAGGATTTCAGGTGTCGTCACAGTAACATGTCCTGGTGCCGGACGATCCACAGTTATGGTCAAATGATCCACTTCAGGTATCCCTCAGAATCTTTGTTTCCTTCAGATACGGTGCCTGCTTAGCCTTCTGCTGTTGCAATGTGAAATCTACAGAGACAGGAAGAGTGAGGAAATATTTGGATGTATTTATCAACATTGACACTAATAACGCAATTCACCGAGTTATTCTCTGTAGCCCTAAGCTTTACCAGCATTACTAACATCCACCTTGCTTCCTGTTTTGCAACTCACGGGAAGTGCACAAAGCTCTTGAGGATTTGGGGTGACTCCAGGGATAACAGCTATTTCTTGAAAATGTGATTTTGCTCACTGCACTTGGAAATGCTTCGTTTCATGAATGCGGAATGTGTTCCTCTGGTTTGCTCCATGAAGCTGCATGTCCCGTCCTCCCGTGGTATCAGAAAAAGATCTGCTGCTTCAGAGCTGTTCTTTTCTTGAATAACATCAGACTTTGCAAAAAACCCTCCTTCCAGCAGAAGCCTCAGACCACAGTATTTTCTGTTTTGATGATGAACACGCGTTATGGGGCTACAACCAAGGCAGGCAGAATGTGGCAAGGCTGTTAGTAGCTCTAAAGAGCCAAGTAAGAGTCACCTTGGCAGAAGAAAGAAGCTATCAAAGGAAGAGTAAAAAGGCTGGGGCTCTTTGGTTTGGAAAGGAAAACTCTGTGGTGAGTGAGGATATGGCTGAGATGAGCAAAATCATAAAGTAGAGCAGGGCTGCATGTGACAACACTGAGGGAAATCCATTTAGTGTTTAGAAGAAAAAGCAAATTTGTTTGTTTTCTTTAAGGGTGGTATTGAACTTGTGGAATTCAGAGCAGAAAATGCAGCCAGACAAGAGTGGGAGGTTCTCAGAGGATTAGTCAAACCCGTGGGCAGCAGGTTCACAGTGGTCATTGCAGGGAAGAGGCAGGGAAGCCTTTTTCATGCAGCATTCCCAGGCAGGTGACTGGAGTTGCCTGGGGAGGGAAAGTGGAAATGGAGACAGACAATGCCTGCTCCCAGATCGCTGTTCCTCCAGCTGCAGGCAGACGGGGTCGATCAGCCTGCTCAGATTCAAGGGAGGAAGAGTCATCACTGATCAAAAGAGCAGGCCCAGTAGGGTATTTCTCACACTCATCAGTAAATCTGCACGTTAAAAAATACCCACACCGTGTAGCAGGAGTTGATGAAATTGAAACATAATTTGTTTAGGTTCTTTGCCCATCTCATGGTTTTCGTTTGCAGTACCACTTCTAGCACGTGCTGCTCTCTTCTCATACATACAGCAAGAGCAAAATCTCCAGAGGGCTTCCTTGACTCTCTCACTTCCCCCCCAACTCTTCCCCTGTGCGTGGTTACCCAGTTCTAGTCCCGTGACAGAAAGGCGTAGGCATTGCATAGACGTGCCTCGGAATCCTGCACGATTCTGAATTGCTGCCTCGTTTTCTGCTGAAAACTGTGTAGTGTTAGTCCTGACAAAACCCCAGCCCAAGAAGTGCTGCCTGCTGCTGCCCCAAGCGCAGAGCCCTGCCCAAGGTGGATCTTGGCCATCCAGCTATGAGACAAGGCTGGGCCGGAGCTTTGGAGGCAAACCAAACCGCCTCCAGTTAACGAAGCTTTCCCTTATTATTGCTGTCACCGACCTCCGGTATGAAATGTGCTGTCTGCAGTTAGGAATGCAAGTGGATGTTTGCTGTGCTTCTCTGGTGGTGTGTTGATGGAAATAAAACCGGCAAAAGCTACTTAGTCCTACACTCCAGTAATCACATCCTGGGAGCAGCGTGCAATTAGTCAGCTCGGCTGGCTGAAAGGCTCTGCGCAGTTCTCCTTCAGCCCTGCAGTAAGGTTCAAATGAACAGCTTTGGTAGATGAGTAATAAGATCAAGAATTTGGGTTCTTTGTAGGTGCTTTGGGATGTGGGGGATGGTGACTCAAGGAGCATTATGCAGTGTAGTTTGCATTGACCAGCGCTTGCAGGGTATTGATTGCCTGTCATATGTATATTCACATCATTGCTGGCGAGGGGAGAAGAACTTTAGGATGAAAGGATTAAAAAAATATCCTGCTACAAAATGAAATGTGACACGCTCACAGAGGAGATAAAATCAACGTTGATACCCGTTGGTAAGTCTGAGATCTGGAGGGGAATTCTGCATATAGGAGACTAACAAAGAATAAGCAAATAGCTTAAAAACCAAATCAAAGGAAGGTTTTATTAATCTTTAAGAAACACGACGTAGTTAGTAAAATACATGATCTTACAAATTATTTAGTGTCTAAATGACTGGCTTGCAGGTTTGCATTGGTCAGCCAAGACTGCCTTTGTTTATATAACTTGGTCCTGCCCTTACTCTAGTCTCGGTGTAGAGAGAATTGTTTTACTGAGTTGTTGAGTTAAGCACTTGTCCACTGAAGCTTTCTGATTCAGAAGTGATGTCAGCAAGAAGCAAGTTTTGTAATAAATGCTTTGTGGCAGTGGGTGGGTACGTGTCTGTGTTCCCCTGTCCACTCTAAGCAGGGTACTTCGTGCAGATTGATAACCTGTGTAAGAAACTGTGAGGCTCGTGGTACAGCAAAAGACAAAAATCAGTAAGGATAGGATATTTATTTCCATGTGGGATATTGCTTGAGAGCCAGGACTCCAAACTTAGCACAATTGCTGCTGCATTTTTGTCTCTCTGATCCCCAAATCTCCATCAAGGATAGAATAAATTGAATATGAAGTTTGTAGACCATCAGTATAACATAGCGATAGAAGTACAACTCACATAGTTTTTTCTGGGGATAAGCAATGTTGACTTGGTGTAGGAATTCTCTGGAACACCCTAATCCAGTTCATCCCCGAGCCTCTCTAGAGAGATTCAAACATCCCATTCTCTTTACGTGCTCCCTTTCGTTAGGATTAGAGTCACGTTCCTGCAATTGAAAGAACAGTGTCATGGCATTCATGTTGACATGAGCAACAACGTGATACCCAAATAACCCAGGCAGCAAATACTCACTGCTTTGTAAATGAGCTCTGTATACAGTTTTTTTTTTTTCCTAAGCAAACAAAATCCTACTTAAAATGCATTTAGAGGAAATTAAAGTAGGATCTAATCCAGAGCCCACTAAAATTAATAGAAGAGTTTGTGCATACTGCAGTTCTGTGTGGTAATGAATACATTCAGAGGAACTGTCATCTGCTTACAGGTATTTTCCTAATGAGATGAATAATATGCATTTGCTTTGAATTATTCACTCTGACCACAGACTGGGTGATTCTCATGAAACTGCATAAAAATAAGGAGTAGATCCTAAAGGCAGATTTCACTGAGAGCTTTCTGGAGAGCTTTTTGAATTCAGAAATCTTCCTGTAGAGATCAGCTCTTGCATACTTCCACTGACAAGCTGGAAAGCTTTGACAATAGTCAGAGCTTATTAAGGGCGTAATTGCTGATGAATGGCAAGACATTTCACTTACAATTCAAAGTATGCTTCATACATCAGCCTGAATATTTTAACTGTTATGTAGAATTTAATAGAGAATTAAATCCCTTCTGTCAGATTCTAAAGAATTGTAAAAAGAATCTGTAGAAAGTTTATCACAATTTAATCAGTTCTGGTATCTGTAGAACCTTTTTTGACTCGCAGCAGAGCCCTGCTGTTATACTTGTATTATAGAACTATTTCATATGGTATTCATCAGCTAAATTTCAAGTAAATGTTTATTACTATAATACAAAATGGACTGCTATAAAAAAAAAAAAGTTAAATTGAGCTATATAAATAGAAACCTTTTAAGTGCTTTAAATTATGGGGTTTAATTGTTGTTTCTGTTAATGGGCAAATGCTGGTAAATTTTGGATGACTTTCTAGGCAGTATTTTTAGAATTAAGTATATTCACCTCATAAGTAAATGACCTTGAAGAAGGACATACTACTAAAAGATTGTGCCACTGGCAAAACCAAACTTTGGCTCATGCTGATACTCAAACTTGTTGTGTCCTTAAGTGCAGTATGCCTCTAATCCATTAAAATAATCCAGTACTGCTTTCTGCTGGCATAGAACACAGTACTGGATTATTTTAATGATTTAGAGGCATAAAAGTTTAAAGAACAATGAAACTGAGACCCAAAAGTAATAATGCACACCTTACAAAGGGCGAAGAATGAAGATTTTACCTTGAGAAAATTATGTGTAGATAACACAGTCTGCATAGAATACTACATAGCAGTAGAAAAAAAAGAGAGGCAAGTCTTGATAAGGTGTTGTAAATAGACATGCTTATAATTCATCTTAAATTATTTTGGCACAAACTGAAGAAATAATAAAATTGTATTTGGAGTAATTTGTGCACTTCCAGTGACCTTATAATAAGAAGGACATTGCTGAGATTAGGTTGCAGCAGAGACCTCTAATTTACAGTCTGGAAGATTTGAAAGATTAGCCAAGTTTGATCTGTGAAGCTCTAGGGGGACTAGAATGAGGAGGATATCATCAAGGTGTATAAAACTCCGGGAGAGAGGGAACAGGACTGATGCTAATATGCTATTATTAGAGCTAAGTAATTTAAACCACCAAGGTATCTAAGAATTCGTGGCGTGAGGAGAAATTAATTCATAAGAAATGGAACCACTTTCTTCTATGCGGAGAGCAGGTGGAAAACAGACCCTATATTCTGAGCCTGTGTTCAGTAACTTGGTCCAGAAGGGACCCGAGCAGGAGTTTGACAAAGATAGCTTATGGACAAGTTTGGTTTTGTACAGCCACGTTTGCTGCTTACCGAGGTTGCTTAAAACTAGAGCCGATGTCCAACAGTCATGTTTGCACAACTGACAGGAACGGCAGCTTGTCTTCCTTCTTTCTTGGGGGTCAGGAGCATATGCCCACTTACCTAAAAGCCTTTTATTTCCCAGCTGAGACACTGCTGAGTTTTGCCCTTTCACAGATGGTGATGGAGAGTGAGTGCTGCGTGCCCGCAAGGGTTGCGGTCGTTGCTTTTCCATTCGTTGTTCCCAGCTATGTCTGTTGAAGACATCTTTCTGCCAGTGGGAAACGGTGGGTCACAACATCCCCAGACAAATTATTTTATCTGATCGGAAAATACGTGGAGCAGAGAGACTCTGCCGTGTCTTCTTAAAGATCACGGTGCCATAAACATCACCCACTCACAGGGTATTCGACATTTCCTGGTGCCATTCCCAGCTGCTAAAAAATGTAGACGTGGAAAGGCAATGAATTCTCTGGGTGCTGTTAGCAGGCAATAAAACTGGCAGTAATGCCCTTACTGGGGGTGTTGCTTTGTCCAAAGGAGCTGTTGTCTCGCAAGGAGCTGCACGAGGCTGTTGTGCAGATCCTGTGGGTGATTCGTCTCTAATTCAGCTGGCAAAATAGTGATGGGCACGGTAGAGAACGCATCGAGGCCTCACCTGCTCTCCTAGACAGCTACGGAGAGATAATAATGAAATGTCGTTGGCTTAGGCATCTTTACACTTATCTTTTAGAACCCTTTCAGCTTTTATCAATTTTATGGCAGCTGCAGGCTTTCTCCTGCTTTTTGTCAGGCCTCATTCATTTGTATTATTTTTTTTCTCTTTGGAGAGCCGTGTAATTTTTCCCAAAGCAGAGCTATGCGTCCTCTAGCACTAATAAAATTCTTGTCTCTTTTCATTGCAACTTGCCTCCAGAGCAGGGCCTCCTGGCATACTCTGCAGCGCAGGAGATAAAGTAATCAATAAGCCCGGATCTGAAAATGAAATGCAACATTTGTTTTGTTACTCAGCTCTACGTGGTCTAGAACAGATGGCTTTGTGATGATGCTTTTAGTGTGCTCATAAGGATTTTTGAGTTGTGTATGATTTTTATTTTGAAAATATAAATTGAGTGAATGGTACTAGCACAATGACTTACCACCTATTATCTCCCTTCACAGATCAAGAACTCTAAGTGATGTACAATTAGAGCAATGCTTAATAGAACTCTTGAAATTAAATGGAACTGTAGTATATTGAGTGCATAAAGCCCTCTCACTATTTTATGTTGAAAAAATATTTTAGTCTGTCTTTGCCATTGCTTGTCTGGCTGCTTGCATAGGTTGGTCTGTACTTCCAGCTTACACGGTGGCAGGTAATAAATGTATATGCATCAATATGGTTAGTAAGCGTTATTTATCTGATGGTGGCAGGTATGAGACAAAATGTGGGTGTTATGTTTATTTATCCTTTCTATATTCCTCTGATTATATTTTCCTGCCAGAATTTATTAACATTCAGTTTGTCAGATACAGTAGGGTAGCTGAAAAATAAGAAGAGTGAGCACTTTTGTACTGCTGCATAACCAAAGAGGTGATGTTTGACTACACGGGAGATATCCCTTATCTGGGTTGAGATTTGTGACATTCTTCCTGGGCATTCAGGGAGAGCAACATTGTTATGGCAGCCTTACAGATAATGTCATTTTGAGGGTGGATAAGAGGGATAACCAGAACACTCCAGTGAGTGAGTGCTATTTGATATTCTCAGTTGGTGAGAAACCGTATCCATGAAGAGCATCCCCTCCTACATCCAGGGATAACTGCAGCCAAGCCCCGACGTTTCTTGCTGAGTCACAGGGCAGCACTGAGCTGTGATGCTGTCAGCAGAGCCTGTGGCCATTGCCCGCTTTCTAGGACAGTCCAAGCAAATATGAAACTTTTCTATTGCCTGAGAATTGTCTCAAAAACTCTTGCAATCTCCCCAGTACCCCTCAAGAAGCAGCAGTAGCTTAAATGCACATGAAGAATTCATACCTCCTTTGAACTCTCTCCTCCCAGGTGGTTATTATGGCCAAATTAAAAAAACAGGATCATCAATCTTTGAAATAATTACTGTACATGGGATGCAAAGAGTTTCAGACAGTCAGCAAGGGAACACTTGTTGCATTAATAAAGGTCCAAACTCTCGTTTGGGATTTTTGTAAACTTAGAGGCAGAGAAAATTGCAGTTTGCCATCTACTTTGGAGTAGTATAGCTTCATTTTTGTGGAGTATAAGTGAAACAGTTGGTGAAGGAAACTTCCCAAAACCTCTGAAGATGAAAGTTATTTCGTAAGGCCATGGGTTGGCTGCTCAGTTACCTTCAGGAAGCCGTGGGAGTGCTCCAATTCCATCCATTGCCAAGGGTTTAGCTTCCCTGAGAGAAAAAAGCTGCTCTAATTGCAGGCTGTGGGAGATAGTAAGTGCAGTAGCATTTGGCCAGAAACCAAAGGTGCTGTTGATTTGGGATGGATTTTCCCTCTAGAGGCACCCAAAAGAGGCAAAAGAAAAGGTGCACTGAGATGGTTGAATACCCACTTCTTTCAAAATGCAGTATCCTCAGAAGCAGTCAGTCGGATTGTCTCAGGACTGGGAGGAGGAAGAAGAGGGTTTGGATCAAGATAATCACAGACCAATATTTAGGGATATGTTTGGGGTTTTTTTTCTTTTTAATTTTTTTTCCTATCTTCACCTCAACCCAGGCATCAGATCAGGAGTGTGGGCTGGCAGTGCAGACGGAATGCCTTGGAGCTTTCGATGGAAATAAAACTCAAGTGGGATTGAGAGAATTTGTAGTGAAAGGTACAAGTGTATTACTCCTAGTCTATAAAAATAGTCACGCTTTTATCTCCTGTAATGTAAGTTCTTAATATTGCCTACTTTGCCACTAAATTGAGAACTCTCAGGGAATTAAAGTGAGATTGATTAATTGACAGGGATGTGAAGTAAACACTGTGAAAACAAAGGCATCTCCTTGAAACATTTTATATTTACTTTAAGAGTTTATATGAACATTAAGAGGCTTTTATTGTAACTCTTTCACTGTGAAATTTCATTTACATGCTCAGTGCACTAAAATTTCTTTGCTATGGAGGGATTTTCTTTCAAGTTTTGCTGCTGAAACATATCCTAAATGCTAATTTTTTGTAATGTTGCTTCTTCATCTCCCTGATGGTAGGGATGTTGTCTGCCGGTAGTAATGAATCATTTATGTACTCCGTAGGTCATTAGCATCCATTTTTGTTAGCAATAAAGAATTTAGGTAGTCCTAGATGTAGTATGGGTATCTATGGTAAAAACATTTTCTGTTCAAAACTCAGATTCATGACTTTTTTTGAATCAGTGGACTATGATCGGCTCTCAAACATGATATCCAAACCACTATAAACTATGAGTGTTACTTGAAAATATTTTGATGGTTTTGCCATTTACTATAACCTCACAAGAGGCTTGGAAACCACAGGAAAACTGGGAGTTACAATGTAAGTCAAGGGTTAGGGCTGGGCCAACTGCTAGAAAAATGACAGCCGCTCTCCATTAAACTGTCCCCCTCCCCAGACTGGGAGGGAAGGGGAATAAGGGAGAGAGACTTACAGGTTGGAAGAGAAATCTAAAACAACTGTGATGAAAATAATGATAAAATTAAATATATACAAGTATATATAAAAAAAAAATCAGTATCAAACCTAACCCCTCTGATGGCAATTCCATCACTGTCACCACTGATACTGGGGAGGTCCCAGACTGGACAGCGTGGCAGACAGGAATGGTGTTCAGGAGCTTTATTTCGGGATTGGATTCAGGAAGACACAGATCAGGAGCAAAGGCAGAACAGAGTCCTGCTCGGATGGTGGCAGTTGAAGAGGCTTGACCCTCCTGATCCCTCGCTATATGGAATATGCCACATATGGGCTGGAATCCCTCGCTGGTCAGTTCAGGGTCACCTCTCCTGGCTGCTCCTGCCACCAAGTGCAGACATCTAGGTCTTGCACCCTCAGTGTGGGACAAAAGATTTAGCAGTGACCTTGATGTTGATAGGAGCAAGGAGGAGGAAGAGCCTTTCCGCAGTGACTCCAACCATGGCACGTTACCGCTGCTGGAAGCAGCCGCTGCCTGCAGAACGCCCGGAACTTCAGCCAGGCCAGTCAGTTGGAAGAGACTGAGATGGGAAGCAAAATCACTGAACAGAGTTAGTTCTGTTCTAACTCAAAGCGGGACCCTGTTTAATAGAATAAACACAACAAAACAAACTGTAGGTTCCACTGACATCCACTGGAGCAATGTTGGAAATGCACATCCTTTCGGAGTCAGTGGAGATGGTTGAGGCTTGCGGATTCACCTGTGTGAGATGGCAATAGTCACAATTCCACTCGCTTCAGAGTCTTCCTTAGAAAAAAATAATCTAAAATTTAGAAACAACAGGGATTTCTGCTGTACTCTCAGTGGGTTACCCTGGCCATGCTCATTTCTCTGTACTTCAGAGGCTTTGCACTGGCTGTACAAATACAAGATAGACAGGTTCACTTTCTTTCCATGGCCCTAAGTGTAGAATAGGTTCTTTATATTTGGGTTTAAGATTCAGAAAAACAGAAAATTTATTTCCATGGCTGTAAGAAAAGCTCTTTGATTGCTTAGTGGAACTCTGTAATTATGAATGTGAGATCTCTGCTGATAAAAATTGTAGTCTTAATTTAGAAAAGTGAAAACTTCAGACACCAAACACCTTTCAAGCGTTTTCCAACCTTCGGAATACGAAAGCTGTCCTCTTTCATTATCACCTTGGAGAGAAACCCCAAAGGAAAGGTCACCTCCTTGGAACTGTGAGAAAAAATGATTTGCAGATCAAATGGCTACTGATTGCTAACCAAGTTATCAAGACTTCCAGGCTGCCCATCATCTTTCTTTTCATGCCACCAGAACTCTGAGTGCTCACCTGGCTTGCTAGCTTTGAACAGCATTCCTCAGCCAGCACGTTCTCTGCCACGTTTGGCTTTAATCATGTGTCTGTGCTGAGCCAATTGACATATTGGAAGCAATTTCTGGTTTTGACTGAGAGTATCACTGTTGATCTTGTTTTTCCATCAGAGGACAGAGTCTCCACAGTAACACCCAATCAATCTGCTAGGCTTTAAACTTCCTAGCTAGCCTTCACAAGGCCATGCAGTTAACTTCTTTGGGTTCATTACTACAAGGAGTATTTGGTGTGCCTCCAGAAAGGCTGATTGCAATCCCTAAGTGTGGTGATGGCTGTTCTTCACTGGCATCCCCATCTCACAGACCTCTTCAAGAGCTACTGGCAAAGGTAGGAATGTGTCTGGAAGGATTTACAGCTTTGTCTGCCTTGGCTGTCAGCTATAGTGAATTAGCAAAGTGCACCTGTGAGAGAATGCCTTTGGCATTCTTCTGGTGGTGGTAATCTTGTGCTACTAAGAGAAAAAGTATTTCTTCTGCTATCCATCAAGAAATCAATGGGCAGGCATAGTCGTGCCACTGTGGATTTGTGTTGTGCACTTGCTGTTAGCTCCAGTCCTGGGAATTACCTTACTGATGTCACGTCATTATGGAGCTCTTTTATCAATAACACATCTTCCAAGAGATATTAAGTCATCATGTTAGATCCTATGAAATTGCTGAAAACAGAAAAAAAACCACCCCAAAACTTCAGGGCCTGGCAGATATATATTTAGAGTTTTATGTTGTTTTTTCTGTAACATTGCCTAAAGACTTGATTACTGACTGTGTTGGATAATCTGTCCTTTGCAACCCTTTTCCTCTACCCTTCTCCTTCCCCAGATTTGTTACGGGTTTCATATATTAGCATAAAAGAAAATATTTTTCTAGCATAATCATGCTTTTGAAGAGAGAAAGAATAATAACCTCCTTTTGGTGATCATTTGTGATGGCATCGTGGTAGATGGTCTCCCTGCAGCCACGGGAGAAAGCATTTGTTCCTGTCTTCAGCTCATCAAGGCTGATGCTATAAAAAATGTCTTCCAAGTGTCTAGCTTATGGAATGTCAACTAGATCTTCAGATAAATGAAGATGAAGCTACCTTACCTTATCTAACTCACACTTCAGGCAGGACAAAGGCAGTGAGGAATGTACAACTGAGCACCATCCTTAACTTATCTTTTTATTTATGTTGCTGGTGCAGCAAAATGGGGCTAAAGCTGCTGTCTCGATACTTCATCTTCCATTGCAGAGGCCATAGAGTTAAAACTAAACCAAAATAAAAAAAAGCTCAGGAGATCATTCTTTGCAACAAATTATTCCCAACTGCCTTCCTGTTCTTACCACCGGAGTATCTGAATTTTCCTACGTCATGACAGACAATTTTTCTGAACCAAATCCACTCGGTCTTTTATTCTCAACAATACCTTGGAAGAGATGCTAATGCATCTCTAATTAATCTTTTAATTAATTGACTTTTAAAAGTTGAAAGTCATTATTTCCTAAACACTTACTTGCAAGCTGCAGGAAAAGCAGCTGTAGTGTAACGGCAAAGGAACAGAGTAGCTTGGTGCATCATTTTACAAATTCCCATAAAGGTGCAGAGGCCCAGAGAGGTAAACAGAAGATGGGTCTTGGGCCAGGGTCTGCACTGGAGACGCAGCCCTGCTGCCCTCGCCTTCAGCCTCTCGACGCAGGTGCTGATTTCCTCAGGCTCTGCGTCGAGACTCGGGCTGCATTTTCTATATTATCGTTGTTCTTCATACTTAGTTTCAGATGAAATTGTGATGGATATCATTTTGATTTGTCATTCCTCATGCTGTAAGCTTATCAAATACCTAACCGTTCCAAACAGAACAAAACCAAACATGCAAAAGCTTATAAACAATTCTCTGGAAAACAGACAAACAAGACTATATATATAATTTTTTGTTTTTTTTTTTTTTAAAAAAAGGTTATCCTATAACCTTAAAAAGGGCAGGGGGCGTGTTTAAAAGTAAGAGACTTACTGCTTTGTGTTATTGATTTCATAGTTGCCTCTTAATTCTATTCAGAATACTGTTTTGGGGGAGCAGTGGGTAGTGGGTGAATAAAAATGAAAGAAGGACTATGTGGCTTTTCCTCACAGACACGCAGCGGCTTCTTGGCTGAAGCACAAAAAGCTGTGTGTTAATAGCAGACAGTAACAACGTAAGGGTGGAAATAAAGAATAATATCATGCCTGATGAAAACTGCCAATGCAATTTATGCAGGTAGGATGCAATTACCCACCCTGGAATACAGCCAGGCATGAAGCATCATACTCTCTGTTTCAGCAAATGCAATGGCCACTCGTGATATAACAAGCAGGGATTTTTTTCAAGACATTTGCACATCCAAACCCCGATACTTCACGTGCAGGTGTAAGGGATTTGTGTATTGCTGCCTCAACTGTAGAGGTATTTTTGTGCTGTAAAAGATACTTGGACATATTAACTAATCAGCCATTCCCCTGAATCTTAACAAACAAACAAACAAACAAAAAGGAAAAGAAAAAAAAAACACAACAAAAAAAGGCATCAAACCACACAATACAAAAAAAACCCAACAAACAAGCAAAAAAACCCCCAAGCCCCCCATTTCCTGTGATCCACTGCTTTAGATGTTTTGTTGCTCAAAGTTGTAGCAGGATTTATATATTGCCTTAACCAGATTTTCTTTTTAAAAGCACAGTGCTGTGGGAGTATGTTCAGATTAAAAAGGGGATGTTTGTTTCATGGCTCAATCTTGTTGCAGTATTTTTCTGGAAAACCCAGAGAGTATATAAATGTTGAGTAAATGATTCTAGGACAGTATTTTTCTGGAAGTTGCTTTATTTTATGTAGAAGGCTATGGTAATGCAGTAGCCATTTCAGGCTGGATTTAGAAATTATATGGAAAGTGATGTAGCTCAAGACTCGGACTCCAATATTTCAGAGTTCCACATACCAAAATGTCATTTTTATGCCCTTGAGCCTTAAAAACAGCAGCCCTGAGGTCCTGGTCGAAGGCTGGTCTCCATCCTTCCCGCGTGTGCTTTAGCTGTGTGTTTTGGTCATTTCTGCTGGCTGGATGTTTTCCGTGAGTTCCTTCTGTGGTTCACCCTGCACTGCTTTTCATACTGTATATCCCCCTGACACGGAACTTCTTCTGTTGTTTGGGAAAGATCTCATTTGGGCTGGTTTGACTGAACTTGAGAGGTTGATGGTGAAATGGCACTTGGGAGAAATGCTGTATAGGAGCAAATCATTATGGTCCTTAACTGAGGCTCTTTTAATCCTATTACAGAAGACTAATTAGTGAAAATGTGTATTTTGGAACTTTTCAAATGGTGGTTTTCCCTTTCTCATGATACATTAAAAGTTTCACATTCAACTGGCATCATTTTTATATAACCAAAAATAATACGGCAGATGTACCTTTTGATTTTTCTTGTGTAATATCCACTCGTGATATCATTTAGATGTCAACACTTTCTGAGACTAATCGAGGTGATTTCGTTATCAGTACTCGTTTCTGGAATGAAAACAAAAAAAAAAAAAATAGGAATCATTTATCTTGAGTTCACCCTTGAGCCTTCCTGCAGTTCTGAGATCCTTTTTGTCATTGTCCTCACTTCATGAAGGGTTGATTGCAACAAGCAGACAAATAGGCAGGAAAGATAGCAGCAGACTGACTGAAGCCGTAGTGCTGAAGCCAAAGGAGAAAAGTTTTGGGTGTTTCACGTAAGTGAGCAACCTGCATGTCATCTTTGGCTGAGCCTTTGAACCCGCTGCTGTCCTGTGCAGCAGCAGAGAGCAGCTCTTCCAGGGCAACTCTTTGCCAGTGTCAGCAGGAAGGGCAAACCTTATTCGTCCCACCTCCAGGACTTCTCAGTCCTCCTCTTCCCACTCTTTTTCAAGTTACCTGGCCTACTGCAGACAGAAGACCCTCACCTTTTCCTTTCCTTCCCCATGCTAGAAAGACAAGGCTGTGTAAAAACTGACTTAATGGGAGAAATAAGAAGCAGGGGAGGCAGAAATAGTGTCACCATAGATGAAGATGTAAAGGATGCTGACACTGTGTCCCCAGGCACTGAGACAAAGGACAGGAATAGCCATTCTGTATTCCAGTGAGTTCTCTTTGTCCCCAGAAATCAGGGCACTGAAGAGAAACACCCATTGGGAATGGCCCTGGAAGGTCTTAGCCTCTGCAGAATGGCTGGGCATCGCTGCTAGCTGGCACTGGGATTGTCTCACATCCTACTGGGGGCATAACCTGGGGCAGGAGGACTAACACGAAGGGGACTGGGGAAAGAGAAATAAATCATCTCAGGTGAGGACAGGTCAGAAAGGAAGGCAACTTTCACTAATAGTGGGGCAGTGCCATTTTTCATGGTGAAAATTTCCTCCTTTATAATTGTGCTAATAATTTGCTTGATTGGAGTTGTGTAAAGTATACTTTAAACATTCACATCATATTTTCCTGAAAAAAATCACTATCTCTTTTTTCATATGCAGGCACATTTTGTTGTTTAACTGCCTAGTTCTCATTTAAATCAAAGTGAATTATCTAAACATCTTTGAAGATCCAAATTTACATCTAGAAAGATTATTAAGAATGGAGGGCTCTGTGGCACCTCAATTTAGTAGAAGACTGAAATCAGAGAAGATATTTAAAAAAAAAAAAGGATGCTGTGTTGCTGTATGTTTACTTATTTGTAAAGGGGGTGGTGAGCTTTTGATGCGTGCTTTAAAGTACATTTTTACTTCATTGTAAATATATTTTCCAACTACTGAAAATGTGTAGGCTGGGTAATTAATTTGCATCAGATGAGCATTTTTCAGAAATTAGGAGTCGGCCAACAAATGTCTACTTTCAAATACACATTTAAAATCTTTTCTTCCGCTGAAGATGCCACTGAATTTGCTGTAGATGAGATCATTATCTTTCATTGTCCTTACATTAAAATCAGCTGAGCTTCATTCAGCTTTTTGACTTCTAAGTCTTGTAATTAACTTTTTTAGAAAATATGAATAGAAGACAGAAAACTTGGGAGTTTCTTAGCTCCACTACTGGAGAGTGACAAATTAGCAGAAAGAGATGAAGAGGTTGAAAACTCTACCCACATCTCTCGTATTATTGATGGCAGTATCATGGGGGAATTGAGGTCACGACACTGCTAGAGTGTGTGGCACTCCACGTGTGTGGCAAAACTGACAGATCGAAAGGCTTTCATCCTCTTTCTCTGATACCCTCCAAATGCAATACGCATGTAACACAATGAAATTTCCCTCTCTAAAATTAATATCTAGAATAAATTTCCAGTTGCTTCCTTTTTATTATCTTTTGATGATAAAATATTTGCCATGGAACACTAATGTTCACAAGAAGAGTGTCTAAGGTTGGAGGAAATTTGTTGGGGAAAAAGAATTTTAAAAAAAAAATCATAATAACTTTAAAAAGAAAGTTTATGGAGGAATAGCAATGAAGATCCCTGGCATTGGGAAAAACCCTTATGAGATAATATTCTGGTTCTCTGAAGACAGCAGTCTATATAAAAAGTAGAGTTGGGTAGAAATGAAAAGCACAGAAATAATTTGTCCAGAGGTTCAGGCAAAGCTGATACTTTCAAACTTAACTTCCTTTTTTCCAGTCGATTTCCTTCTGCACAGACCCTTTTATATATTCTGATCATTTTACTTACAAAGAGATTAACAGTTAGCATGTAAAAAAACACAAAGGCTTTCGTTTATGAATTAAAGCTTCTAGTGAAGGCAATTACATCCCAAACCTGTATGAGCCCATGTCAGTCTAATAGATTACAGGAACCCTCTCTGCTTCTCCTTGTCTGAAAACTCCTGGCCTTTGGTGTTGCCTTGCTGAACGGGCTGAAAGCCCTTCCTAAGAGATCTCCAAACTGTTCCAGCCATAGGTAGCTCCTCCAGCAGACTGGTGCTGTCTTACTGGGTGATGTTCAATCTTTATGTTCTGAGACACTGAAGAAAATAGGGATACAGCAGTAGGAGGGACTTGAATCCGGGTTGTGCAGGTGCTTACCTGTTGTGGCAAATCAGATCCTTAAGGGAAACAGTAATAGAGTTGATACAGCGTGGTTTGGGTTCGCAATACGGCAACGCACAAGCTTTAGTACTAAACAAAGCAGATCATCCCTATTATTCTCTGGTCATTCTGTGCAGAAGAATTCTTCTGCCAGGGATTGTACATCCCTAAAGCTAAATCTTTGTAACTGCTTGAAGATACAGTCAGTGGACACTCTTTGGTGCCACTGTGTTTAATCTTAATGCTTGTGCTATAGATGCATCAATGACATTTTTTTTTTTAAGACATTAATTTTAAAATATTTTAATAGTCCTTTGGATTGGAAACAAAGGTTTGTTTGCAATGGTTTCTAAATCCTAGATTTTCCCCTCCTCCTCTTCCCCTTCATAAAGCATCAGTGAGACACTGGAAGAGCTGGAAAGCATTCCTAGCCAAGGCTGATAGAATCCACATAGCTCCAAATAATGAGGAAAAAGTTGCAAATATATTTCCATAAAGTAGGAATCTGTAGTTGTGCTTCAGGTATTGGCACAGACACAGGAGGAGAAATCAATAGTGTAAGTTATTTGTAACTGACCTAATGTGTGATTGTGACCAAAAAGAGGTTAATGTAGCACTAGCAATTACTTACAGCCAGGGGAATTCTGCAGATGTTTAGAAAAAAATACCTTAACAGCATTCTGTATGTGCTGCCATGTAAGCAACACCAGCGGTAAAATCAAACGTCTTTCAAATATGTTTCAAAGCAAACCAAGCAAGCAAACAAAACACGAATAGCAGACCATACTCTCAGATTCTTTCTAGCACTGCAGGATTTACTAAAGATTTTGGGGGGCCCAGTTCTGTCTGCCAGATTTTCTATGGTTCTAGTCCTTACTGGTTGCAGCAAACTGTAAAATTATTTATTTTTCAAGTATGACTGTCAACAATAGCAAAAGGCCTAAATTATTGCTTTCAACTAGCATAAATTGCTGTAGTTCTATTAAAATCACTAGAGCTGTACTGATTTATATCAGTTCTGCTTCTCAAAGGGGTTTTTCGGGTGGTCAGATGAGGTTGTTCCTACAAGAATTTAGTGAAAGGGGATGGCTGTGGGATGATACAGCAGCATCTGGTTGCTGCTACAGAGCAGACTCTGGCAGTAGTGTTTCAAGTCAATGCATTTCTTGATAAGGTGTAGAAGACATTGCAGTCCCACATTATTTCTAAAGAGTGATTAATGAATCGATTCACAAATCCATTTGCGTACCTGCCTCAAGTTACTGATGCACGTCAAGATGCTAAGCATGTGCGGAATCACGGGGTTTCCTTTTCCAGGGTCCTGCTTGCTCTGTGTGACGAGTGGAGGTTAGGAAATGGGTGATCGCTGCCTGTGGAGCCGCTGCCTCGTCCGGCAGGATCTGTGCGTTCCAACGGGGCCGTGTCTCGCGGAACTGTGCAGCAGCCACTCGGGTATAAACCAGAGTGCCTGCCCTCGACGAGCCTGCTGCAGCAACCTGTGGGCAGCCCAAAATACTCCTCTGGAGGAGTGTGAGATTTTCCTGTGTCTGGTAGGACGGTGTTGATTCCAGAGGTCAGTGGCAGCGCCGGAGCATACGGAGAAAATCACGCGGGAAGGAAAACGGGAAAAGTCTATAAAACACAGCCAAGAGTTAGTGGATGGGAGGGCTGTCTAATGTGAAGGGACGATGAAGACTAGCAGCCTCCTGACATGTACTATTTCGTTTTTCCTCCCCTTCCTTGTTGCATTTCCCGTATTTGAACAGACCCTTGCCTCACATGCCATTAGTCCTGTTCATGTAGCCTGTGGCTCCCACTTCATTGAGCAGCAGTGACTGCTATTTAACTTTTAAACTTCCCTTATTATGGTAACTGACTTTAATGCTAACTTTTTTTTTCCCCCCCTGTTACCCTTCAGACAGTGCTTGCCAGAAAAAGTGATCCTGTCCATAACCTTCACATTCTCCTTCCTTCTTACACAGATGTTGAGGATTATCTGGCTGGGCTGATCTCTCACATCACATCACTAATCTCTTTTGTCAGCTTGTCCATTCTTCAGATGTTATCTATTCTTCTGAAGTTCCTCACTTCTGTCCCTCACATTCACTGAAGGAACAGTGACAAAAGATCCAGTGAAAATAGCATCATAATTTACATATTTCAGCTCTTTCTTTAGACTAATGCTAAATGTATAGCGGTACAGCCTTGTCTCTTCTATTTTTGGTTTGTTTCATACCTAGGATTTATTAAGACTGTGTTGATCAATAAGAGATAAAAATTATAGCTCATTGGACTGCTCTGTAGTTGAAAATATTAATACTTAACTCTCAATTGTGATGGAGGACTCTGTTCCTTTTATATTTTTCCCTTGTTATTATCTCCCCACACCAGCTGTCTCCAGTAGAAAGGCAGGCAGATGTCTGTAGACAGCTGTATTTAGAAATTGAAGTACTTTCTAGATTTGAATCCAGGATCTAAAATTTTAAGATCAATGCACAGATACTGTGGAGGTGAGAACTGTTGGTTTCATCTGGGTTTCATCTGAGTACTACATTGACCTAGCGTTCCAATCAATGTTTCATCATGTTCCTATCCTAGGAAAATACCAGCAGGCAAAATTGCACTTGTTCACAGAAGCTCAGCAAGCTGGTACTTATTTTTCAGAAGATGCCATATTTTGAAGAAATACAATACAAATGTATCCGACTGATGATGTAGTAATCCTTATCTCTGAGGAAGTCCACCCAGAAAGAATGTTGAACTGGCTTCATATGTTTTCAGCATTAATTAGCATTCCAGACAGATTACGGCGAGTCTGAGCCCTTAGGTTGCACCAACACAGTATTGTCTTTCAGAGCTGGGTAAGCACAGTAAAATTTCTAATCATCTGTTTTGTTCCTCTACCTCTGGCTCTTGTAGTCAAATACCTGTCAAACAAGTCGGTCAGAAAAGTTAAACGTATTTAAAAAGGCCTAAAGCTTTTTTCCCAACGGGAACCGTGCACCTCGTGGGGTGGAGTTTTGGAACAGGAAGAGCTTTTGTATTATTATTATCCATCGGGTGCAATATTTTCCTGCAGCATCTGGGTATAAGGGAGGCTCCTGCATTTCTCATGGTGGTTGTGGGGGAAATAAGTTTTTCCTGACTGTAATTTCAAGCTCTGCTGGGAGAAATGAGAAGTTGTTTCTCAGGTGGGTTGGTGGCAGCCAGCAGCCAACACCCACCCAGCTGCTCATTTCCTCCCCTCTCCCACGGAACACGGAGGGAGTAGAAGGAAGGCGAGAAGGCTGAGAGATTCAGATAAATATAGTTTAGTAAGTGAAATGAAAGCTGTGTGTGAAAGCAAAGCAAAATAAAGGATTTACTCACTCCTTCCCCATGGCAGGCAGCTGTCCAGCCACTTCCTGGAAAGCAGGACCTAGGCATGAGTTGCTTGGGAAGACAGAGACCATACCCACAATCATCCTGAATTCCTCTACTTTTCCTTGGCCTTTTACTGCTGACTCCATCATACTGTATGGAATATCTCTTTGGTCAGTGTGGGTCAACTGAATTCGCTCCCAGCATCGTACTCACCCCCAGCCTACTAACCAGGGTGGCAGAGTGGGAAAAGGAGAAAGCCTCGGAGCTGCATGAGTACTGCTCAGCAGTGACCAGACCGCTGGGTCAGCCACCAACGCAGAGCACAGACCATGCCCATGGTAGTTCCATCCCAGCCGGATGCAGTCCGGGTCTTCATCTGCTAAGGGAGAGCTGCTGCTGCTTTTCTCTCTGAGTCCAGCAGCAGTAGGCAGTGCTGTTCTTCATGTGAACCATCCTGGCAGCAAAAGGTCAAACTTGATGAATGTCCCTTTAGGTCGACTGCTGCTGGCAGCCCACCTGCCTTTCACCCCTGGCTACTCAGGGCTCTCCCTTACGTGGTGACAAGGCTCTTAACTGCTCTCCGATCTGGGCTTTGCCTTAAAATGCACTGCTCAGCCCTGAGTGTATTTCTGTGGTACCTTGTATCACAGCTCATTGAGCCACATAATAATTCTGCAGGCATCATCACCGCTTCCTCCCATAGCAGATACCTTTGGCATCCGGAGATGGCATTATGGTGGAGTGTGCGCTTCAGGAGCACAGCTCTCCGAGGGCTAGGAAATAGATTAATGAAAGCTACAGAAGCAGCTAATGCATTATATACATTATACAATACTTTTGTGACGCGTTTGAGATTCTTGTGGGAAAATCAACCCCTAAACTCATCACATGTCCATCTTTAAAACAGTTCCGGTTCTGATAGCTAATGTATTTTAAATTCTATTTAAACAGTTTATGAGATGCCCGTAAGATAAAACAGCTTTATTCATTGGAGAGTTTTCTTCTCTCAAGCCTATTAAAATTTCAAATATCAAACATTCCAAGTCCCTGAGCCAAAATTCATAAAGCTTTTGATACATTATTTTACATAAACAAACAGCCATTGTGCCTGATGAATTGATGTTGAATGTGTTATATTAAATTCTTAGATTCCTCAGTTGCTCGAATAGGATTCTTCGCTTTGCAGGACTGTCTGGTTTTACTTCTTGTTTGCTGCAGTAAATGATCGGTATACTAATTGTTCCTAGAATATTGTATCTGCTGTTCTTCAGATTCAAAACTGATCCTGCTCTGAAGAGCTTCCCCCAACTCCTCCTCCACTTACTGAAAGTAATAAATCCATGCCTTTCCTTTTCCAAAGCAATTGAACCACTTTAAACGTCTAGATTGTCTCTGCGCTGTCTCTTCAATTCTCCCACGCTACTTCTTCCCCCTCCTAGCACTTTCCAATATCTTCATTGCCTTTTGTTTTTCAGTGTAACAGCCTCTGTTTCCTCTTAATTTTAGCTTGTCTTATTCTTTCTTCCTGAAGTTGCTTTGCTAGCAATTGCCATGATTTCACATGATCTACTCTTCTTGTCTATACCCTATATATGTTTTTTCTTCATTGTTTTACAATACTGTCTCCTTTAACTTGCTCTTCACATGATGTGTATCTTTCTTTCTCCCTTTTTTTTCCCCCTAAATTCGCATTCACATCTGTGTAAACACCACTTTCCTGATACCTTTTTCCTCGTTTTCCCACTGTTCATCTTCTACACCGTGTCTTTTTCCTCACATCTCTTCCTCCCTTGTGACTTCTGAAGATTTTGCTTGGACCTAAAAGAGGATGGTAGCCAAGAGGAAAGTTTGCTACGCCAGCTTCCAATCCCTGTGTGCAAAATGAAGGTGTTTGATTTATTTATTTTTTTGTTTTTCCTCCTCTAACTAAAAGCAGGGCTTGCTCCATTTTTGGAGTCTGGTCATCGGCCGAAGATTTTTAAGCACTTTGCAGGTGCTAAGAAGCATGTCCTTTGGGGTTATTTTTTGTGTTAATTTACCTTTTTATGTCAAATCATGTGGAAAATTACTTACCAAAGTAGGAAAACATGAGATAAGAACTTTTTTGAATCTGACTACAGCAAGCAGGGAATTTTCATCAAGGCAAAATAATGAAATTAAGAACAGATGCTTTGGGTGAACGAGGCCAACATTTGCTTCTGTTTATATTTGATGCACTCATTAAATATAGATTTTGGTTGCTTGAGCTGTTCAGAAAACATGAAATATTTAGCTTCTACTCTGATATTAATTTGTGGTCACAGGCCCCAGATGTGTAGTGGGATGTGGCACCACAGTATTTGGTCTGAAGACCACAGAGATGTGATGGCACACAATTCTTATGCTCCAGAATTCTACTAAAAATGGCACTGGAATTCCAGCCATAGCCTGTGACATTTCTACATGGACCAAAGTCTGCGTATGATCCCAGCCTTAAGGAACTACAGTGTTGAAAAGTTTGTATTTCCTTACACCTTTGATTCCACAGCAATAACAAAGTTGAAATTTAAGCATAATTATGTAGCTAACTGCGGGCATACTTAGAACACCCACATATCTGTTGAATTGTCCAAACAGTTTGCAGATATATTTAGATGTGTCCTGAGCTGTGTTAGCTTTTTTAATAGAACTGAATAGCTTTAAATGCAGACTACTCTACCGAGGCTGCTGGTTAATGTGCCTCTGTCATGTTCAACATTTCAAGGATCATATTTCAAAGAGAGTTTATTTTTAAATTGCATTTGAGTCTGCAGTTTAGAAAAAAAAAATCAGCAAACGGGGCTAAGTAAATGCGCTCACTTTTATCCTGTCAGTATTAATTTTCTGCACAATATTTGGAATGATTTCATATTCTGTTTAAATGAAATACTTTCAGGTCTTTCTGTGGAAAGATAGTACAGCTTTTGATTAGACACATTGCCTGCTTTGCTTCTGTGTACTGCTGGTGCCTGCTTGCTTCGCTAAGTCATATGTGAACATAACACTGACTCTGTGAGCAGATTCTTGCTTTCAGTTCCTCCACGGTGCGGGCTGGAGAGGCAGCAATAGCTGCGAGTGCTGCAGCGCATTCCTACAGGAACACAAATTTTGAAAGCAATACTGGAAAGTATGGTTGGCTCTGTTACGGGCAAGCCGGATGAATATAGGAGCTCTTTCAATAAATTAGTTGAGTGAGTGACATGAATTTCAGTGGCTTGAATTTCCTTGAAAAACAAGAGGAATTAGATTATGCCTACCACAATTTCTGTAGCTAAAGCTGGCGTAATTGTTGTCTCAGTTCAGGAAACAATCTCTCTGTTAGCATGTTTTACAGTTTAGCTGGTCTGCGTTGTGGTGGCAACTGTCATGCTTGGAGATTGTTTTATATCCTTCTACTGAAAGAAGCAAGCAATGAAACTTCACCTTTTTTTTGGTGCTACATAAAATGAGAAATAAAAGCAGGCATATTTTGCTTCTGTCGTTAATCAATAAGTGTAAGGAAGCTATTTTAACCACAAGAAAAGCACACTCAAATTGTAAGGTCATGCTTCTTGTGGAGTCAGCAGTTTCCTGAGTAATGCCATGGAACAAAGCCCAAAGGTGCAGTCACAGGGAAGCTTCTGGGGCATTTCTTAGATCTAGCAGCAAGAGCAGCTCTTTCACCCAGCATCTCAGGCTGGTCCAAATCACATTTAGTATAAAATGGACTGCATGTCTAACAGGGAAGGAGATCTTGTTTCAGAGTATGATGAATGTCCCTAAGTCTCATTCGCCGTATCTGTAGAAAAGAAACAATTCAAACATGATGTTAGGGCACTATAAAATGAATGGCATTGCCATCCTCTGCAGGCTGGCTACGGGGAAGGATGCTGTTTACATGGCAGTATTTATGTGTTATGTTTTCTTCTGCTGCTGGTAGCATTTTCTGATGAGAAAATTTTTCTCTTCCTCCTTTTGCCTTTGTATAACTTAGATCGTTTTAAGAGCTGGAGTCTTATTTTCACCACACACATTACGTCCTGTTTTATATCAAAGAACATCTTTTCTTACATCCTCGTTATGAGGGAGGTCAAACCCTGGAAGAGGGGTTCAGAGAGGCGATGGGATTTCCATCCCTGGAGGCTTTCCAAACTCAGTGGGGCAATGCCCTGAGCAACCAGATCTAACCTGCTTTGAGACAGAGGTTGGACTAGGTGACCTTAAACGGTCTCTTCCAACATACATTTTTCTGCCTTTCTGGGGTTGTTAGAACTGAGTTGTGTTTTTTCAGGGTAATTATAAAGGTGGTATTATATAGCCCTGAGACTGATCTATTTTGGCACAGGAGTGATGGGAGTATACAATTAATTTCTAGAACAAGTTTTTATCACCATTCTTAAATACATAACCAAGGAATTGGACTTAGAGCCAAATGGGGGGAATGGATAGCTTAGGGCTAAACCAGCCCACCTGTAGGTTATGAGGGAGGAGCAGCTCTGGAGTGACTGAACCTCTGCCACCTGTCCTTTGTTTCATTTTGACTAACCCAGAAAAGCTGGGAATGATGACAACTGATTATCTTGGTTTGTTTACAGCCCTGGCATGTTGATATGTTTTTCTGATCGCTTCTCAAGTGCAAGTATACACTTATTCCTATAATTAAAAGGCTTCAGATGACTGTTTATTTACCTGCTTAAAGAACAGTTAATGGATTGCCCTTATTAAGCTTTCATAATATCTTTAATAGGTGGTTTATGTAAAAGGTTAAAGATAGTGTATGGCAGTTTTGCAGAGCTGTCTCAAGGATGTGACTTGCTAGTTTTGTTGACTAGCAGAAGAGTTGGAGGAAATGAACTTTTGGTTACCCTTACAGAAATGCATCTACTGTGAAGAAGAATGTACACACTACTCACAAATCCCTTCCTTTTGTCAACCTAAACCCACTCTGTAGCTTCTTACCAACTAGTAAGTGGGGAGAGCACTGAAGAGATCAGCAATATAGTACAATTTATGTTCTAGAGCCTTTTGTTGCAGATAGCATTGCTGAGCAGTTAAGAAGCTCCCTAGGTTTAAGTCTGTGGTGTTCACACCTGTAAGTTAGAGTTACACCTCCAAGCTTTAAAGTCTGAAGCCAGTCTTCCAGGCGAGGCACCCCGTTGCCACTGTTGATCTCTCTCTTGCACAGACGCTGTGAGACTGCTCCAGGGTGGACTTCCACAGTTCACTGCCGGAGCAGCAGAGCCTGTGTCTCACAGACACCCCGGGAGCTGCGCTGTGTCGTCAGGGCAGCACGCTCGGTGAAGCACGGGGGTGTTACCTTTGTGCAGTGTGGCCTTTCCTTCTTTGACTGGTGTGACTCCTTCACAGGTTTTTAGTAGGAGAAGTGAACAGAAGGTACGAACTAGCAACAACCCTGGTTTTCTGGTCCTATTCCAGAGATGCAGCTCAATTAGTGGTCTAGTAAATTCTGTGGCTGAATTAATTACTGAACTTTTGCATAAGTTTGCAGCGTGCTTTATCGTATTCTGCCATGAACTGAAATACTCTGTAGGGGATGCAGAACGGGGGTGGAACAGAAATGGTTGTCCATATTAGAAATATGAATATATTTGGCAAGGTGGAAGAATTGGGTTTATTTACTTTAAAAAAAATGAAGACCATAATACTGTTCAGTGGTGTAAAAAATGACTGGAAGAGTTCAGGAATGAAGGATTCTGCAAATGTACTTAGGGCAAGAGATAATGAAAGCAGATTGTAGCAAAGGAGTCGAGGTTAGATATGGAGAAACTTTTAAACTAAAGATTGTGAAGCATTGAAATAGATTGCCTGGGGAGACTGCAGCATTTCCATCTCCTGGAGGTTTTTAAATATAGACGAGGCAAATATCTGAGAGGAATAGTTTATATATAATTGATCCTGCTGAGGGGACTTAAAGGACCTTTTAAGATCATCCTAGCTCTCTTCTACTCCTTCTTTGTAAATAGTTTGACTTGTGCAGGCTTCTGAAGAACTCTGCTGAAAATCAAATTTTCTAGATTATCTTTGTTGCCACAATCAAAAACGCTTTGAGTTCGAAAACACAATGGATTATGTGTTTTGCTTTGTCATATGGGTGGTTGTGTTTGGTGTTGAATGGATAATGCTAATTATTGCTAAATACTAAGTTTAGAAGTTTGATGTGGTGAAAAAATGATTTAATATGTTCCAAGAATAGAAACGAATGGACTACTTTTGTCAAAAGTATTTTTCAGTGGGAAAAGTTACAGAAAAAATTGTACAGACTCTGATTAATATTCTCTCTGAGAAATATAATGGGAAATTTATGACATTTCAGCTCAAGCAGAGTTTCATTTTCATTCCAAGCTTTGCATTTTTCATTTGTGTGGTGTTTCATGGCATAAGTCAAAGCACAAACTCCGACAATGGTTTTTGACATATCACAATGTGATTGATATAGCAAAATATGATATGATTGGTAAAAAAAAAACCCAAAAAGTTGTGAAAATCAGCAGGGCATTTTCTGTTCCTGGTCAGATTGTCTCGACTGTTTCATAGTGAAACACATGGATGCGATGCAATGGCATAACCACGTTTTAACGTAACATTACAGATGTGTTACTGCAAAGAGCTGTTGGCTGAGTTAGGACACTGGCTGCTGAGCCTGTTCTCAAATCAGCGCATCCTTTGGGTTTCAATCCCAGGGAACTGCACCAGGATTTCACCTTTCACAGGGTCACAAGTCCCTTTCTCCTCCTTGCAAACTGTAAGACAATGGCCAGTGCTGACAAGGGAGGAACAGTGTAAACTCCTGAATGTAAACAAGCAGAATTGTAACACTTAAACTGGTTATTTTATAAATTTCCACTTAGTTGCCACATGTTGTTGAGAAAACATTCTGTTAAACACTGGGTGTCGCAAACAGAGTCTGAAGGCTGTTTCTGAGGAGCTCAGGAAGAGTTAATCCCCTGTGATTTCTATTTTTTTTTTTTTTCTGAAGATCATTAGTGTTGCCCAGCATCTCCAGCTGACTCTGCAGAATAGCACCTGGGTTAATCAGGGTGTGAAGCCATAAATAGGGTCCTCACAGCTGGCTTGCCTTTTGCCACTTTGAACTAAGGAGCTGACTGGAGCTGGTGGACTTTTGACTTTCCAATGCTGAAAAATTTCCAAGAAGGTAAGTGAATGTAGGAGTGTTTTTACTATTACAATAATCAGTCTTTATTGTGAATTTTCTGCTGTACAGAAACAGGATTAAGAAGTAGTAGGTAGTGTAATGAATTTAAGGCAGTGAATTTAAGGTAATGAACTTAAGGAAATCCAGAAAGATTTGAGTGTGGGTAAATTAATCCCTTTTTAGATATTTCATAAAAACATATTATTGTGGAGTTTGCAATAGAGGGGCACAGTAAAGAAATAATCTTTGAGAGTAATCAAAGCAAAGCCTACACTTCACTGCAAGTAATATTTTAAAATAGATTGAAAGTATTAATGTATTCTGCTTTCTGGAATTACTGGAGAGAGAGAACTTCATTCTATGGAGAAAAAATGATGGATAATGAAATAACTTAAAGAAGATTGTTGGTTTAGATGAGAAATGACAGGAGACAGCTTAGATAAAAACAGCATAGATCTTTGTATCTGAGGTGAGAAAATAGTTCTCTCTAAACGTTGAGAAAATAAATACATTGTGGTTTGTTATGTCTCACCGTGACCAGAATCACAGAATGTTTTAGAGTGGAAGGGACCTGTAGAGGTCATCTGTTCCAACCCCCCTGCAGTGATCAGGGACATCCATAACTGGAGCAAGTTGTTCAGAGCCCCAGCCAACCTCGCTGTGAATGGGTTCAGGGATGGGGCTTCTATCACCTCTCTGGGCAACCTGGGCCAGTGTTTCATTGCTCTCAGCACTAAAAAAAAATTCTTTTTTGCATGTGGTCTGAATTTCCTCTGAGTTTACAACTGCTACGCTTTGTCCTGTCACAACAGGCCCTGCAGAAAGATTGTCCCCATCTTTCTTATAGGCCCCCTTTAAGTACTGAAAGGTCACCATAAAGTGTCCTCAGAGCCTTCTCTTTCCAGGCTGAACAACCCCAATTCTCTCAGCTTGGCCTGGTGGGTGCTCAGCCCTCTGACTGGTTTTTCTGGCCCTCCTCTGGACTTGCTCCAGCAAGTCCATGTCCTTGTTGAGCTGGACACAGGGCTCCCCAGGGTGGACCACAGCAGCACAGCCATCTCCCTTGACCCGCAGAACATGCTTCTTTTGATGCAGCCCAGGATAGAGTTGGCGTTTGGGCTGGGAGCACACATTGCCAGCTCACGTCCAGCATTTCGTCCATGGGTACCGACAAGTCCTCCTTCGCAGGGCTGCTCTCAGTCCCTTCCCCTCCCAGGCTGTATCAATACCAGTGACTGCCCCGACCCAGGTGTGGGATCTTTCTCCTTGCCCTTGTTACAGCTCATGAGGTTCACATGGGCCCTCTTCCCAAGCCTTGCAGGTCCCTCTGGATGGCATCCTGCCTTCAGGTGTCTCAGTGCACCCCTCAGCTCGGGGTCACCTGCAGGCGTGCAGAGCGTGTGCTCGATCCCACTGTGTCATTAATAAAGATACTAAACAGCACTGGTCCCACTGGGGACACCACTTGCCAGCAACCAGTTCACCACTGCCCAGTTGGTCTGGGCTGCGTACAGCCGCCGTGTCCCGGAGAGCAGAAAGGTGCCGCGGGGCAGTGCCTGGTGGAAGGTGCAAAGATCCCTCATGTGCTCTCTAATCAGCTGGTGGGTGGCTGGGCATTAATTAACGGTACTGTAAGTAGCATGGGGGGGGAAGAGATGAGAAGGGGATAACAGTATAAAAATACATTGTTTATCAGTGGCCGTGTACTTCACCTTTTCTAAGTTGTGCTATTTTAAAACTGAATGTAATTAGAAGAACAAGTCAGAGGGGAAAAAGGAAACTTTTTTCTTGCTTTTGCTGATAAAGGTTTGCACTGCTCAATATTTCATAGAGCTGAGATCCTAGTTTGAGGGGAAAAACAACACCGTTTTCATTTAGATTGGCTTTGTAATGAAATACCTGTGGGAGTCCCAGATAATAATGAGACCTGAAAAAGTCCATGGTTTAGTGATAGCAGAGCTGTGAGGCTCTCCGAGTGGTGAAGAGGTAAAAGTAAACTGGTGTTTTTCTTGGCTTCACTCGGGCAAGGAGCATGGGAAGTGCCAGAGAGCTGTGTGTTCAGAAATGGAGTACCTGGCACTCTCTGGAGACAAATATTCCAAATGAAATCTCCTGTCAGGCAAATAAAAATGTAGGATATATTTAATAAAAATATTCTAAAGTCAGCAGAAGGCAGAGAGCAGCTACACTTGGGTTTTGAGGGGAAAAAAAACCACAACCACCACCTCGCTTGGTTAAAACAGTTTTGTTATCAAGCACAAACACAACTTTGAGAGCGTATAAAATTTATCTAATAGGTTGATTCCCAGGAAAATTTGGTTATAGTCTGACAGTATTTTGAGACTTTTTCTGTTAGAAAATGAGGATTTGACCTGTTAGTCTGCAAGTGTTGTCTTAGATAAATTCTTTTTAGTACACAGTTTACTGGCATGATAAGGAAGACTGACTCTTCTGAAATTCCTGATAGTAGTTCAGTTTATGTATTTGACCTTGGTGAAAACCTCATCGAATCAGAACTTTCTGCAATATAAAATATTTGGAGAAGGGGTAAAAGCCTATTAAATAATAAAATCTGCTTTTCTACTGTCTCTCAGGAAGAGTGTATGTCTGATATTAAACTGTTGCTTCACTTATCTCAGCCAAAGGGATGGGGTGATTTAAGCTGTGTAAGAACTCACCTTCTAGATTTTTCACTGGGGTATGAACATGCCATTATGTCCATCTGTAATAATTTGATTGCAGGTAGCTTTGTGAATCACTGATAAGTGTCTTCCAACAGTTTTTACTTCTAAGAAAATTCCCTGACAATGTAACTGTATTGTACATGAAAAGGAAAACGCCATTTGAAAAGATAGATGCCTTTTTTCAGGCTTAATTTTGTTGCCTGCATTGGCAAACTATAAAAGTAATGTTTATTCAATCAAATATTGAGACAGACAAAAGCACAATGACATTGTAGTAATGATAAAACCAGAGGGAAATGTGTGGTTTATGGAATGATGTGCAGTAAGATATCACACAGCACACATTCGCTGAGGAAATGTATGGATTCTAGCCAGTTCCAAATACTAGGTTTGGGGTTTTTCCACTTTGTTAAATTACGCAGTTAAAACATATTAATTGATTGCAATATCAAGGCCCATTGGTTAATACCTTCTGCTTATGTCTTTACATCCCATGAGAAGGAGGCTGTGCTGTCGCTGAGAAAGTCATTGATGTTGCAATAAAATGTCGTGGTGCATATGTAACCTTATGTCCTAAGGTGAGAAACATGTGCCCACCTCATTTTCCCATCGCTGTGTACGGCACTTTTTGTACAGAATTTCCCGCTGGCTGAGATCCAGCCCCAATATAGAGTCAGTCACAACTGAGAAGATAATGTGGAGCTGTTGGGATGAACCGCGGGAGGTGTTCCGAGCGTTTCCGTGCTATTGGAGGAAGAAAAGAGAGGAGGAGGTGCACAAGGATACAGTCAGTGTTGTACTATGGGCTTAAATAAAATGTAACATCTGGCTGATTGCCAAGCAGTTCATTGGGCAGATGCAGGGTTATTTTAGCACTGCAGTTATGCCAGGTTTTATTATTTTTTTTATACTCCATTTAATTATTGCACAGGAACATTTGTGAGAACTTCACTGAATTAACTTTGGGGGAGAACGTGGATTTTTAGTGTAGTTTGCAGGTTCTGATGGTTTTTGCTCTGCCGTGTGTGTAGCTTTGCAGCATTGCTGCTGTGGAGTGTTTCTAAAAAAGAAAAATAAAAGGAAAAATCACTCTATGTGAGTACAGCTGTAAGAAATCCTTTTAAAAAATGTAAACGGGGATTTTGTGAGGCTGTGTATCTGTGTGGGCCTGCAGTGAACCGGCTCTTGCTGACCTTCCCAGAAAGCAGAGTTCTGCCACAAGCTGTGCCTGAGCTTGTGTATGGCCTCCTGATCTTCCACAGCAAAAAGGCACAATTATTTCTGATGCAGAGTGGCAGAACCTCGCCACTAGAAATGAAACTAGTATCATCTCCTCTTTGCTTGCTCAGATAGTCCCTTTGACATTGATCTCTACACTTGAGCTGCAGCAGAAAAATGGTAGAGGCTACAGCAAGAGGAAACGTTCCTCGGGGGCTGCGGGGCAAGCCTGGACCTACGGCGTGGGTTTGAGAGAGAGCTCAGACCAGAGGTGCTGTGTTTCCCACCCCCAGGGGTTTGCTGACTGGGTGCTTTGTTGAACTGCAAACGTTCTCCTAAAACCTGTCTGAGGGAGAAGCAGGAGCAGCTCTATTAAATAAAGTGGTCTAGTTTTCTGTGCTCAGTATTGTATAGAACTTAGGGCCAGTTCTGTCTCTGGATAAAATTATTTGTGGCCGACTATTCATGGATTTCCCATTGCCTAGCAATTATAGCAAGGCTGAATATAAGTAAGTCTGTAGGTCTCTTACTTTCCTTCTGTTGACATCAACCATTCCGCCTCCAGTCTCAGGCACAATAGCCAGAAGCCTTACCAAACGGAGCTTTCAGAATGGCTTTCTTGGAATTTCAGTGGAGTGCACAAAGCATAAGACCTTTAGATCACTTCTGAATGTGGGAAGCCACAAAGATTGGCTTTAGCACTGTATTTTCCTGGTCCTTAACTTACCTTTGAGTTATCCTTTCCAAACCATGCATCATGCCCTCGCAAGCTTTGGGAAATATGATGGATGAGATGTCAGTGGGACGGAGGCTGTTTGGGGTAGAAAGGAGATGGAGATCTATGCTGAGATCTAACAAAGTTTGGGGGAAACCCTGTAGCTCTAATGCTGTAGTGAAAGCCTGGCAATATGGGTTGTTTCAGGATGCTTTGGCACGTGGCTGATATGAGGGGTTAAGGTTTGTTGTTTGGCATGGTTTTTTTTCTAAGATAATTTGAATGGCTTTTTTAATGCTTTATTAAATTATAGCCCTTCAAAGTTTAGAGATTCACATTGCTCTTTAGGAGTAATCTGACTTCAGAACAGGACTGGCTGCTAATGAATAATAGAAGATACAAAAAAATGAGAGCAGATAACAAATGATTAGTTGTATTTTGATTTGTTTGAAAGTTGGTGTCAGTGGTTTAATCTCTCGAGCCATTCCAGTGGCTTTCAGCTCGAATATTGGTTAGTCTATGCAGTGAATTAGTTCCACAAGATTTTTTGTTACTCTGAATTCTACCTGATATTAAACTTTGTTATTCGTTTCTCATAAGGCTTCATAAGATCCAAACCAGAAGATTGTGTTTGAAGCCAGGAATTAAAATGTAATGCCTTTTCTTTGAGAAATGGAGCAGGAATGAGTGTGATAACTCCTCTGTTTAGTCAGGCTCTTGAGGATGTTATGTTTCCTTGGCACTTTGAACGAAGGGTGTTTTTTTGGAACTAATTTTCAGTCACTTTTAGCAGCTGCGTCTTTAATACCAATAAGAAATGACTTGTAAAACTGCTGTGAAAACTGAAAACAGAGGCTTTGGGCATTTAGTCTGCTTCAGTGAACTATAGATTGCTTTCTACAGCTCTGCTGGCTGAATGCTGCAGGTAGAGAAATATGGCAAAAAGAATCAGCAGTAAGTATGAGAGAAGGGCTTGGTAAAGAAATTTGACTTATCCTTGTCCTCAGTAATATGAACCTTAGCTCACTTGTATTAGTTTTTCTGTCTGCCTTCCAGCCTTTTTACTCAGTGTATATATATTCATATGTAACCTCATACTGGTTTAGTTTATTGACCACTTCCAATTAGCTTAATTCATGCCTATCCACTATTTGAATAACGTTCCCGATACACTTTGTTGCCATCTCTCTTAGTGACATTAACAGGCTGTGGCTATCATGTTCGCTGTTCCATCTTAGATGTTTATTTTGCAGTGTATTTCTTTTGTGAAACAGTGAAGGGCAGGGGACTGAATATACTGACTTCTTGCTGCTAGCCTAAGGTTCTCTGTGATTAAATGGGAAAAGCCTTTTTATAGATATTTCAGTGGAATGTAAAATCCATAGTGGCAGTATAGAAATGCAGTCGGGTTCAGCTGAGGCTTTGTGTGTTAAAAAGATGGTCAGCTGAAATTCAGATCGGCTGAACTCTGCCATTTTTAGGCATGGAGAGTTTAAATAGAATAAGATTCTTGGGGCGAATATGGGTGTGTTGTCTGAAATCCCGAGAGGTGTGAACAAGATGAGGAATTATTCATTAACTCAGCCACTGTTTCTCCCAGTATTTCAATGGAGGTTGTGTGGTGGGGGGAAGTTCCTGACATCACCTCGGAGAGTGTCCAAAGAAACAAAAGAACAATGGGACTTATTGCTCCAGAACTTTTGTAGGCAGTAAATTGAAGTGAGTTGAAAATGTTGGGCTTTCTTTATTCCACTCATCTTGATGTACTGCCCCCTTTCTGGGAGGGAAGAAGCAGAGAGAAAAAGCAGATAAATCTGCCCCTTAGGTAGTGCAGTGGGAGTCAGTTAATGGTATGATCCCATTTGAATGCCGTAACCAGATCCAGCCAGGTGTATTACCTAGGCAGTAGAAATGCAGAGTTAAGGAAGAGACCTAAGGTAGAAAGAAATAAATTGAGGCCCCAGTAAGGTGGGTGCTCTCTGCAAAGCAGAGCTGCTCTGAAAGCATCCAGGGAGAGTACAGCAAGTGGCAGACAGCTGACAAGAGCTGCTGTTTGGCGTCTGCTGGAGCCTGGTTCCCAGCTGAGTGGGATGGGAGAGGCTGAAATCCTGGGGAAGTTACAGGAGAGATCAGTGGCCTCTCGCTATTAACCGAGCGTGGAAGGTCAGGGTCAGTCCCACTGAGAGCTGATGGGCATAAATCCAATTTAAGTGGGCTTTAAACACTTTAAAACCTCTCGCAGAGGTCTCCTATGGCGTACTTATTTCAACTGAAATTACATGCTGATTTGCACCCCTGGCACTGGGGTAACAGATCATCGTTAATGACTCCCCAGATATTTAGAATTAACAGAAATAGCAGTTTGAAAATGTCCAAAGTATTGCATTGCTGTTGAAGATGGCCCATTTCTGCACAGAACTCTGAAAGCACGGTGTGCTTGGTCATTTTGGTAACTGCCACGGAGGCAGAGACGTAGACAACACCTTTTAACATCTATTTGCAAAGGTATCTCTCTGCAGAGTGAAAAGAAATCCCACACATTCCAAAAAGACTACGTAGACTTTTCATAATATTAAAATACATAACTGAAAATTGTCTTAAACTTACTTAAAAATAAAGCTCTCCTCCATGTAAACCCAAATCAGACAGGTAAATCTTTCTACCAGCATAGGGCAAAGAGGAAGCATGTTTTATTCATGTGGCAAGCTGCTACTTTGCACTGATGCAAATAAAAGTACATGTGAACCAACAGCTGCTCTCAAACAGCTTGCTGCATCTCACAATCTGCTGAAGGAGCACAGCTGGAGAAATCTGCAGAACATTTTTATCTGTAAATCAAACATAAACTAGGAGAGTATTAAGTACTGTACATACAATATCATCAGTGTTTACAAAGGGCTTCCTCATGCTGTACATAGGGGAAATTACTTCTGGTTTTAGACTGTCTTCTATAAAATATCCAGCCAACCCAGAATTTCCAAGGTACCTATTCCTACTTCAAGCACTTCAGTGCCTGTTGATACCATGCAGATGTTTTACCGGGCTTGCACTGGCTAACATCTTGCCTGATGGAATATTAATACTGTTTTGACTTGAAATTGTGTTGTGTCCTTCCCTTGAGTAAGATGCTGATCTGGGATGGACAGCAGGTACTCAAAGAAATCCTCATGTCAACCTCAAGAGAAGATATTTCCGATTCAGAGAAGTCAAACCTGTCAAGCAGATTTGCTGCTTGTTTCATTGTTTGAGAAAGCAAACTTTTCTTCTTTCCTCTTGTGCATAGTTGAGACGGTTGGGGAAAGCCATGGAGGCTGGCTCTGTTTCTAAAGGGGTGAGGAAGAGTTTGCCTCTAACAAGGTAGCAGAGACATCTTTTGCCCTAACTTAACTAAATAAATAAATAAAACCTGAAAGTCACTCAGTTGTGATTTGGGAAACACAAGCCTAATGTAGCTTAGTATTTTCTCACCCGCAAAAAAAAAAATAAATATATCACTTGTCAGCAGAGAGGTAAAAGTGTCACCCATCACCCTTGAGCACAGCTCTGTGTTCGCATGACCGTTGGGCTGGCAGGTGGTAGCTGGTAAGCTGAGCCAAGAGTCAGCGTGGGAGATGATGAAATGGGGGCTGTCTGAGATGGTTAGTGACACATATAAACTTCAGAGGCCATTGAACTGGTGGGTGAGAATGAAAGCAGTGTATTAAGCCTTTGTACACTGGAGAATTAAGGAATAAATGCTTGTGGAGCTTCTGAAGGCAGAGTAAACCATAGCAAACAGACATATCAGTCTTTAAAAAAAAAAAACAATTAGCTGTTTCTCTGAGTCTTCATCATGTTATGCTGTAGCAGAAGAGCGCAGGTTCATTTGCATAGAAGATGCAGTATAAAAGACATGTAATGTGGTATATTTGAAGTGTTGTAACGCATTGTATTGTTTACAGCCAAGAACTCCATGGCAGGTAATTGCTTACCCTTAAATATTTACATAACCACCAGCAGTTAGGAATTTTGACTGGAAGAAAATTATCTTTCTATTGCTTTTAAGGATTTAGCTTTGGTTGTATTATTATGTTTTTTTCCTTAATATACCAGGTAACAATTAGGTCTTTGTAACTTCAAATAGTTATTTTCCTTTTACAGATCAGTGCTCTTAAGTACCTGTAAGTGCTGAGAGCATCTGAACAGGTACATGTAAGCTTTGCTGCATCAGGAATATTGCACAGAGAACTACTTAGTTCATAGAGTTAAAAAATTATTATCTGAAGTCAGTGCCATTTCTGTCCCTTGAACCAGAAATTATTTCTCACAACGTGAGAGAATTGTGTTTGCTCTTTGGCGTTTGGTTAGTGGCGATGGTACTGCGGCATTGCCTTGCCTTCCATGTCCTTTAATTGTTTTCGTGTGCCTTAATTAGTTAGAAATAGCATCTACTTATGTTCACGCCTGGTAGCTTCCTCCTGTGCTTCCAGGTTAAGTGGAGATTCACAAAATTCTGCCTTTCTTTGGAAACAGCCATTAACATGAGTCCACTGGTTATGAAGTTCTGTGTGCAGGAACGTAGCTTTTAGGGACAGAAACGTCAAGAAATTTTGCAAGCAAAGGAAAACTTACTAATGGGATGGAAATTAAAATGCCTCCTCCTGTGCTGAAGGAGAATGTGGGTTTTTTTGTGGATGTCTGATTTGTCATTGGGGTCTTTGTTCTGTTCTAACTTCTTCGGCTTTTAATGAAAGTTTTGGCTTTATTGCTTAAATACTGCTTTAATTTCCAGTTAAAATAAAGTGAGTATAGCTGTAATGAAGCATTATCTGCAAAGAGTGATTTTGAGTTATAATTTCCTTTTTTTGAAGATGCTGCAACTTATTTTTTATTTTACTGTGCCTTGCTTTTATCTCCTTTAAAAACAATCTGATCCATAGTATTTCCTATTCAGGCATTGCTCTCTGAATAAAAGAGTAACTTTGTTATTAAAGAGGACAGCTGAAGCATATAAATGAGAAACCTATAAAGGCAACCACAATGGAAAAATATTAGCAGTTTGGATAGGCATATTAAACAAGATGCAAATAAATTGCTTTGTTTTCCCCCCTACATAGATCAGAGCTTTCACCTCTGAGAGTGTTGCAAACACAAGACGAAACAAACTAGCAATAAATGTGGGGTATATAAAAGCCATTTAAATGCCCAAAATTTGTGTTATGATACCGACGTGTCCCTAAACTCTACTTTTACATCAAATAATTCTACCCGACAAAAGCAACTAGAAAAAAATTGAACAAAACTAGACTTTTAAAACTAGAATTGCTTAAGCTATTTACATTGCAATCGTACTTAGTGCAGCTCGGAATTCCCAGAAATGGCAAGGAAACTCCGTGCTCGTTTACTAGATCTAACATTGTTATAGCTTGTGTTAATTATCAGCTGTCTTAGTTACTGAGGTGCAGTGCATTTTCATCTCATTTAATTCTGGGGAAGGAGGAAGGGGTGACGGTGTCTGGTACAGAAGCAGCTCTCGGATGTAAGAGAGAAAAGAAAGGTGGGATTTTCTGTGGATCGGTCAGATAAGTAGTCGACAAATGCGGATTTGAAGGTGAGTGTTTGGAGTGTGGGTTCTTGTGGTTTGCTTTCCTTTAATTTGGCCTCGTGACCAGGTTTATGCTGTTTGAAGTGGTATGGCAGTTATTTGTTAACGAAAGCATTTCAGCACCTTACACTGCCTTCTTCTGCACTGGAAAATTGACTGCTGTACTGTCCCTCTTTACATTTCACAGTCGGAGCAACAGATACATTATTTTTTAAAACAAGCCATTTAATGCAGATTACTCCTGGAGGATAAAGATAATTTCATGTTGGAATTGCAAAGACATGCTTGATCAGAAAGGAAAAACAGAACAAAATAATTTCGCATCAAACTAGCCTTTGCTTTTAGTGACATTTTATTTCAGGAGACAAATTGAAGGCTGTTAGAGTAACAGGCTTATTTTGCTATGGACAGGGAAAGCAGAATTGTTTTATAAGTTAGAACTGAAGATATGTAACAATTAATAACGAGGTGATTTTTGACATCTTATTCAGGCAAATGTGCACTAAAATGCATTTGTTTCAGTTATTATTACATTCTGACTTCATTTGGAAGGGTGTTTTTTCTTCACAGCCTGTCTTACCCGCTGATGCAAGACGGAGAATTTTTCTGGTCAGATTTTACAGGGGAGGATGGAGGGTTCTTTAAAAAAACCAAAAATGAACAGGAATAAATAAACATTTATGTGAGGTTTAAAAGAGTTGAAGCTACCTGAAAAGGGCACCGTACAGCTACACTTAAAATAGTTTATTTTAAAAGTACAGAATATATTTTCTCTGTTCACTTCATAACCACCCCAATGCGCAGACAGCAAATCAAGAACATACATTTTGTCCAAGTGCATTACTTCCAGAAATATCCAACAGTTTTGAGACATTTCTAGGGGAAATGCATCATAATGCAGCACTAGCAGAGACTGAAGACAGAGATTTGTTCTAAAAGCAGCCCCAGGTATTGATTTTAAGTTTTCAGTTTTGTAAGTTTTTTTAAGCTTTGTAAACATTCATAAGATCCCCTCCGAGGCTTCTCTTCTCCAGACTAAACATCCCCAGGACTATCAGCCTTTCCTCAAACCTTGACCTACTGGACACTCTTCTTAATGCACCCCAGGATACAATTGGCTTTCTTGGCCAAAAATTACTCTATGCACAGAACTTAAGTTATTAGAGGTGTAGCACCTACATCAGTAGCTAAACGACGTGTGACTTACAAGACCAAGTGAAGTCTTGGGACTTCATTACTTCTTAGGGAAACAATAGTGTTTCCACCTCCTTTACTCAGACCACAAAGCAACTTGAGAGTTGCTGCAAACCAGTGGGATTGGGGTGAAAAGCACTGTAAGAGGTTCAGTTTCTAGGTACTCTGTGTGAAAGGAATGAGTAAATTGCTAGTCGTGATCATCCAATTGAAGCTTCAGGTGATTTCCAGAAGACTGATGTGATTCTCTGCAGCTTTCTTTTAGTGTCGGTACCTTCTCGATGCTCTCACAGGGGTGGTTTCCAAGAGTGTACAGCAAGATAATGGTAGAAGACACGGGTGTAAGAGCTGTGTGTGGCCTTCGTGGGAGCGTGCAACGCACGGTGCTGACAGGGGCTTGCAGCCAGCTGGTTAGCGACCCTGATTCAACATTTCAGACCCAGGAAACAGATGTGAGCGTCTGGGTTTGGTTTTGAAAGGATGTGTTAAGCAGGAGTGCGAGTAAAAAAAATGAGTGACAGTAGCAACTTTTGGGTAAAATGTATTAGTGCAATTAAAGGACATGAATTATAAATCTACAACGTGGTAAACAGTAAGAGAGAGAAGAACTCGGGGGCTGTCCAGAGGCAGTGTTGGAATTATTGTAGGTACAGACATCACGTTTTATCATGGTTAAGAATCGCAGTCTGCAGGACAAGGGCAGAGTGTCCCCATTTATTTGGTGATTACCACTTACTCTGAGATAGGTGGATTTGGAATTTTTTTTTGCAAATGGTAATTAGAGTCTGGACTTCCCAGCTTACCCCTGCCTGAGCAAACTGAATATGTACAGAGATGTTAGTCAATTACTGTTGTGATTATTTTTTCTTTTCTTTTGTTTTTTAAATAAACGCTGGAAGAGAAATTGTATTTTCAGCATACTTCACCTTTTTCTGCATTTTCACAACTCTGCCAGAAAGCAGGAAACCTGACCCAGGTCAAGGAGTCCTTTATACTAGTGATGCTCTCTGCTTCCTTCATTGGAGAACTGTACCCAACAGGAGACATTAAGAATGAAGTTATACATTCTATTTCATTCCCATTTACTCTTTTTTTTTTTATTTTTCCCCCCTCCATTATCATTTATAGTCATTCTCTTTAGTTATTTTGCTTTAGTATCTTTCTTAATCAAGACAATGGCTGTCCATGAGAGATCGCAACGCTAGCTGAAGCTGCCAGGTTATGTGATGCTTTGGTGCTCATACTTACATCAAATCTTAGAGCAATGGGTAATGTTTTTATTTGGAGTATGCATCTGGCATAAAGCCAGGAAGACGTGGTGCCAAAACAAGTGTCATTCTAATAGGATATTGGAGCAATTTATCTTCAGATTGCTTTCCTTTTTCTTGGTTTTAATCTTCCGTTTGTCTGCTGTTTTGATTATGTTCTTTTAGAGTTGTTTCTCTGTTGCCTCCTTTGCTGAAAGTAAGATGAACATTCAGAATAAACTTTTGAAGACTTCTTTCCTTGGTGAGTGTTTCAAAAGGCAAACTGGGCTTACAATTGCCAGCACAAAATACTCTCTATAGCCACAGCATAGACCTCATACTCTGCTTCATAGACTTTATGTAGCCAGTGTTTACAAGCGCTTTGGATGTCGAGCTTTGCTTACACCTCAGGGCCTCCAAGCTTCTTAATATGACACAATTATCTGAAGTGTTAAAAAGCACACGGTTCTGTTCAAGGACTTGCCTTTTTCTCTTCCTTGTAAGTGTGCTGTGTGCTGTACTCAGCTCTCAAATGATTGAAGGAGGAATAGAGATATTACAGGAAAGTAGTCGTGTACAGTTAATTGTCAGATCTCAATTTAAAAAGAAAGAGCAAGCTGGTTCTCTCTGTTCCCAGAGATAATTGGGATTGTCTCAGAATGAAATTCACTTGGCAGGGAACGTGGTTTATTTCAGTTTTGCCTTCTCTCTGGTGTGTGTGGTGGCATCCTGTGTGATTTACTTTTGTTCCATTAGAACAGACTTATTAGAGTTAGGACATCAGTGGGACATCTCTGAGGAGACTGATTTGTCATAATGAGAGTGAATGGAGATGACTGTGGCATGATTGGGACATTTTCACTAAGAATTCCACTTAATGAAGATGCATTGAACAAGCGCCGTGTGTGATTAGCCCGGTCTTAAATTAGCATGAAATTCTAGACTTCGTCCATTAAAAGTAGTTTCCAGGCAAAGGCTAAAGGAAATAAATGATTATTTTTGCATTTATCACTTTGTTTTCCTTTACTTTCTTGAATACGTGTGTATGTGTGTGTATATATCTGTGTGTAAGTAAGTGCTTTATGCACCTGCCTCAGTCAGGGCAATGACTGCCTCTGAGAATTCTGTCTGAGCTTGTGAGATTACAGGGTTTCTTATTTATTGTCAAGTTTAATTAGCGCAGAATGACTCAAGCATATTTACAATTTGTTGAGTCCTGGTGCACTTACCAAAAACCAGCATCCAAGTCAGTCCCTTATCGAATGCTGGGCAAAGGCTCCAGCTGTGGTGAAAGCACAGAGAAATAAGACCAAACTGGCCACTGTTATCAGATACTTCCACCTCTTCTGTTCTTTTGTGTCTTACCTGAAGTGGATCTTAACCAGCCTTGTTTGGGGATTTTCAGAACCAATCCAGTGTCATCTTCCCAGTTGATAACTGGACTAAAATCTAGGGCTCTGCGACTTTGGCAGCATCATTAGTTGGTAAAGTGTGATGGGCCCTGCTGGTGTAAATGATGATGTTCTTTGACAAATAAACTCGGATAGAATTGCAAAGGAGTCGTGAGGTCATGTGAATTTTCCTATGCAGATCTGAAAATTCTTCCCTCTTAGGAATTTTAAGTTTGTCTTAAGAGGTCAGTTAAGCTTTTCTAGAGACACTTTATAGGAAGGCAGTGATGTAATTTCTCTAGATGTTGAAGCAAGAAAGACATAGCACTTCTGGTTGAGGAAGTGCTGTTTGTTGAGATACACGGTCTGGGTGAGCGGTTCTTCCTCAGCAGCCAGGACCCTTTCCTTCCACCCATGAGAGCAAGGATGGTGCTCACTGTGGACAGGCAGCACATAAACCATTGCTGCTGCTTGGTTTTGTATATAAAAGATCTTTGTGTTGGTGATAATTTGTTGTTAGATCAGGGCAAATATTTGTTGTCAGATATTGGCTGTTCCAGGGAATCATGTGTAGCTTGAAACCAAAGGTGTGTGAGGGATGGTGAAAGGAATAAGGCAGAAAGGTAGGTGTGATTCTTCCTCTGGTCAAGGACTGACTTGGCTGTTCCCATGGCAACAGAGCTCAATGCTCTTCTTAGGCAGCTGCTGATTACACTTTGAATTTTATTTGCATTCATGATTAAGGAGGAGTATAAAAGGACTGAGGTAAAGAATTAAAAAAGCAATAAGAGGATAAAAGACCTTTCAATCAGTGCTCCTTAGAAGCTTTAATTAAAAAAGTAGAAGGAGGAGGAGGGAAAGGAATAGAGATGGAAAATGATTGTAAAATTTTAGAAATTTTTATTAAATGGATGAATTACTGTTTCCAGAGATACTGGACAGATTGCTAACATCACCGTGAACAACTTCTATTTCATACCTTATACCATACAAAAAGCAGATTTCTTCATTAGAGGGAGGGCTACTGTGCTTCGGTATAAAAAATGGAATCTAAAACTGGATTGAAATGAAGGCTTTGCATTGTGTTAAAACATCTTGGGTTTTTCAGACCTGACTCTGCTTTTCCTATTGCTGCTCTGATAATGCGTTTCACCCTTACTTTTTAGTCCTGTTTTGTTTTGTTAGGCATTTTTTTTTTTTATCAATCATCATACTTCTATGTAATACATGTCAAGTACATACTATGTTTATGTGTGTATCATACATATGCATTTATTACTCCTGTGTAAAGAGGGAAATGCTGCCACAGGAATTGAGATGCAATGGCAGTTTACAAAAGTCTCTTCTACCCTTAGTTGATGTGCAGCTCAGTTGAATTTCTGATGTCATTGAAACAAAACACAGAATTTGACATTTCAAATATACTTTGGAGTAGGTGATTGTGAACTTTTTATATTCCTTCTAATAAAATAAAGCTTTATGAGAGTCTGACAGTAAGCAAATAGTCCCTCGCTTTCCAGGAAGAGGGAGGTTGAAGGTAGGAATAGGATTTACAATAGAGGAGAGTTTAGCCATTCTCTTCAGTAGAACCAAGTTTCCTCTGTGGATCTTCATCTTCCAAGTGCTGCATCCTGGTCATGAAAATCCACATTTTTCATTTCAGTTGATATGTTTGTATGGTATCATTAATAATTCCAAGTTAAACAATTGTTAAATGTTGCAGTAGTATGTACTAATACAGGTAGTTAATGCATTTATTATTGGTGAGCTGCTGTGGGATTTGCCATGTCCAAACACAGCAGTCTGTCTCTAAATGGTTTTGTTGTCCCATCTCTGTCTGCTTTTGTCCATCAAGTCTCATTCTAGCCAGAAACTTTCCAGCTCACGGTTATGGAGATAGACTCTTTTCAGTGGTGCCCCGCAGCAGGACAAGGGGCAATGGGCACAATCTGGAATCCAGAGGGTTCCATCTAAATATGAGAGAAAAAAGTTCTTTACTGTGAGGGTGATGAAGCCCTGGAACAGGCTGCCCAGGGGGGCTGTGGAGTCGTCTCCTGCAGAGAGATTCAGAACTCACCCGGTGCTCTGGGCAGACCTGCTTTGGTGGGGGGTTGGATTGGATGATCTCTAGAGTTCTCTTCCAGCGTCAATGGTTCTGTGATGTCCTGGCTACATGTGCCATGGACCAAACCCAAGTGATGCCAGGGAAGCAGGACCTTTCTCTTTCTGAATCAAATACATATACAACATTAGGGGGGGTCAAGCAGTGGGGCAGCCTGCAAGAATTCACACAGAGGAAGGGAAACTGGGGCCTTTGTACCCTTATTTTGCCTCATGTTGAGAGGAATTTGACCGTGGATACTGTTTACATTCTTGTCTGTATTGGATAAGCAATGTCTGTTAAAAGGAGGAGCTGGTTTGAGATAGCAAGTTCCATCTGGGTGGCAAGGGTTGCGGTTATTCGGTTAAGCGATGGTGGTTAACAGCTATGCGTTGTGTCTGCTGCATTGTGGCAGATTTTTAGGCTTGTTTGCCAGCTGGTGGAAATATTATTTGGAATGATGTATGGCAAAGCAGACATGGACTGACAGAAGTAAGCATATTTCAATATCTAACCTCTATGGGTAAATATACACAAAAATTAGTTCTACAGAGCTTTTGGAAACTTTGAAATCGCTATCATGTTTCAAAATTAAAAGTAATGCATTTCAATGTTAGCTGTTAGAATGAAAAGCAGGTTCCTAATGCTAAATCCTCATACCTAAGACGAGGTACCTATGAGGACTGAACAAAGCAAAACAAGATATATAGCCTTCTATTGGGAGATATTTATGTCTCTTAACAGGCTGTTCTAAAGTAAAGTGGTTCAATTCTAGCAGTACTGTATTTTAAAAATTGTTTAATGCTTGAATCAGCCTCTTGTCTTCCACAGCAAACTCTCAGAGCTTTTCTGCTAAGGTAACTGATGTGGCACAGACATCCCACCTGTTGAACGCCTCCTTCCCTTCTCTAGTGGTACTTGGAGTTTTGATCCTGCAAGATTTCATATTTTTTTATTGAACCGCTAGCCTGTCTATTATGTCAAAAGGTGATTCAAACTTTTAAAGGGTTCTCGGCAGGGAATACTGAAGAAAATAGGTATTGAGAAGATGAGTGAGAAAAAACCACAGAGGGTATAATTTGTCACTGCTGAAACTCATTACTGATGTGGAAGAGATCTGTGAAGAGTTGAGCATTTCCACTAGAAAATGTCAGAATCGTTTCTAAGTGAGATTTGTAACAATCCACGTGATGAAAATGAGTGTTTGCTGCTGCTCTGCTGTGGTAAATCTGATGCCAGAAGGAAGCAGGCTGCAGTATACCCAGAGCAGTGACCGCTGTCTCCGAGGTCCAATCCCTTCAGGTGACAGATGTTCATCCTGAATGGGCCACGGTCCCTCGGGAACGTCTGCTCTGACATGGAGCCCCCGCTCCAATCTTCATCGCCTCTGCTGCTTTCATCACCCCCTTCCCTTCTCCATGGTCCTTCCTCCTCTCTCCCGTGTTTTCCGCCCTTTGGATGCCGTGCTCCCCACGGTGCGGCCGGCCCGGCTGCGGGGCTGAGCCGCTCGGCCAGCGGAACTTCATTTGCTGCTCTTGCTTGGTCGTTTCTAAAGAGTATTAAAGAACATTAATCTAAAGAATATTAAAGCAGTTACATCATTGGCAAATAGCTCCTGTACAACCTTCCTGTTCTGTGATAGAAAGAGTTCCCGAGGAGGATTGGGGGTTTGAGAAGGGCTGGGAGAGGTAACTGCACATGTCACTAAATTAAATAATAGGACTAGGTATGTGTTTTTATCTGCGTTTGCTTCTCTCTCTGCCACACAAGTCATCCAGAGTGGTAAATCCTGGCTTTCATTAACGCAAAAAACCAAACCAACAAAAACCCAACCAAAGAAAAACAAACAAAAATGCAAAAAAAAAAAACCCAAAACCAAACTAGCGAGGAGAAGTTCTCAAGTGTTAAAAAGCCAACAAATATCTTTCTGGTGCTGTATTTTAGTTTATTTCCATTTTTCAATCTAGGAAGCATACTGGGAAACTGCCACGTCAAGAAAATGAGTTCGACTCAGCTGTACAAATTTCCATCGGGTATGAAATAGTCTCCTGAAAATCATCTGAGTTTTTGTCCCGAAATCAAAGTTGTATAGGAAAATGTCCCAAGATTGGTAGCATCCGTGAAGTGTTTTGATTGTAGCAAACAACCTTCACGTGATAAACTGGCGTGGCTGCCAGTTAAGCTAAAGAATAGACAAAGATTGCCTTAAAAATAAGGCATTTAAAGAAATGTTTCCCACTGCTGAGTAAGGAATTTCATAGATATATTAATTTCTGAAGCGAGCCTAGAGTTTTTCTATGGTTTCAATGAATTGAAATCGATGTGGTCTGAATGATTTGAGATGCACATTTGCACGCATGAATGTGATAAAAATAACCAACTGGAGCACAGTAAGGCACGTGGTAATTGCACTGCCTGGCTTCAGCACTCGCAAAGTGATTGCAGTAGGCGCGAACGAAAAGACGGGTTTGGAAATCCGTGGCCAAAATGGACTGCAGTCAAACTTGAGCTAGCTGAAGCATTTGGAAAAAGCTCAGGTAGTTGGCAAGCCATGAGCTGGCTGCTGCTGAATGCAGGGTACGCTGCCATCTTCTTCTGGGCACGCGGATGCGCTTCGGTTTCAGTGGATTTGTTTGATACTATGTATGTTTGCTTGGTTAGATTTCTCTCAGCTCCCCTCCCCCATGCTCAAATTCTGTTTTTAAAAGAAAAAATATTTGTCTTTCATTCTGGTAGGGAGCCTACTGCACGTTTCACCCGTGGTGGGTGTGGTGTGCTGCTTGAAAACTGCATCCTGATGAGAGTTCGTACCTGTTGGCTTGGCAACAGTTTTCTTAATTTAATTTCTTCCATCCTAGATGTTATGAGAAGATGTAATCTAGATGCCCCTACTCTAGGAAATCACTTACTCTGAAAAGTGAACATTTCTTCTCTGCTGTAAATATGGAGCATTTCGACAAATCATTCCGTGATGAACAAGGTTCTCCGTGACATCTGTGAGCCCCAGCCCTAGCGGTCTCCGGTTCTGACAATTATTTTATGTATTTATTTTTTCTCTCCCCTTAAACTGGCAAATGCAATGTAGCAGGGAATTAATGTCTCTATCAGAGCAGCTTGCTCTTAAATTATAATCGATTGATTGGCCTGCACTCAGGCCAGCAACCATTCTCACAAGGTTCTGGTTTTATGTTTCTTTGCCCGGATGAGCCCAAAGAGCATTTGCAATGTGTGTTTACATGGTCTTTTTTCCTTAGTTTCTTTTAACCCTCTTTTTCTTTCTAATGAGCTAAAAATCAATGCAGCTTTCTGAGTTGCTTTTGAAGGCATGCGATGTCTCTGTCGCTCGCGTCCTCTGTGGAAATGTTACCATAGTGCTTGTGGTCAAACATCAGTCACTGATTCCCACAGAGAAGATTTTGCTTCCGAAGTTGGACTTGGCACATCATGGCAAATCACCCCGCAGCCAGCGAGCGAGCGACAGGAGTTACTGCCTGTTTCCTCTGCATGGGGCTGTTAGCCACTGAGATCACCTTTGCACATCATTTTTCTGTAGCACCAAAAGTAATTTATAACTGTAAGACCAATTTCTATGTTCACTTCTGGCTAAAAAAATATATATATATAAAAAAATAGAATAGCACAGTATCTTGTGTATGTGTTTTGGGTTTGGGCTTGTTTTTTGACAGCTTCTTAGCACTTTCCAGCTGATGACTCACACAGTTCCCCATTTCCAGGCTATTTACTCAACGTGATGGCTCTCGGGTAGCTGCTGATGTGGGCTGTGGTTGTAGCTGACATTTCCTTGGTGGAGCTAACGGGAAGTCTGCTTCTCTAAAGGCCATGAAATTTGGGGCCCCCTGCTTGCTTTTCTTATAAATCTGAGCATATCGATTCCTCCAAAGCCTCTCTACAAATGCCAAAGGGAGTGGAAAAAAATAAACATTTTCTTCCCTGCCCCACTTTTTTCTTACCTGTGTTTCTCTCAACCTGCTGAAGTTGTTCAGATGCATGAAATAGTAAGTGTGAGAGTATCTTCCAATGGTGCTTAGGGAACTGTTATTTAAAAAACAAACAAAAAACCCAACAAAAACACCGAAAGAATCAAGATTAATTTGTTTGTTTGTTTTAAGAAGTGCATTCAGGCTAGAGAGTTGCCTGAGCCACTTAGCAACACAAATATTCCTTGCGCCAGGGTTAGTTTTGGCAGCAGCAAAGAAAATGCTGTTCTGAGGTTCAGTGTCCAGGCTTGAATGTGATGAAAGAAGGGTGATGAAGTAGTAAGAAAGTTTTAATTAAATGTCGTGTTTTAAGGATGCTCTGATGGCTTAGATTCCATCCAGTGACTCGGCAACCTGAAATGGCCTGTGTGTAGTAAGGAAGGAGGAAAGTACCTTTTGATGTTGTTATCCTCTATGCTTTCTGAGGGGGAACCAGAAGTGATGAATCCATCGGGATTTGAAGCGGTGTTACCTCCAGCAATCTCATACGATTCTTCTGCTGCTGCACAGTGCTTTTCTTAGCCTCAGAGAACTGATCAGTACATCCCAGCTGACACAGAGCAGTACTATCAGGTAGCTGTAGTAGTTCTCTTATCTTTCCAGTGTTATGGGACAAGGCAGCCTTCCCCTAGGAAAAATGGTACCAGAGAAAAAGAGGCAAATGAATCCATTGTGGATTTTTATTATTTTTTTGATAATTCCGTAACAGTGTGGAATTCCATTTTCTTCTACTAGCGATGAATTTGACCCAGTTTTTCCACTCAGAACAAGTTATTTATTGCTGATGGGAATTACACTGATGCTTTTTTCCATTACATGTAGAAGTGGAGCTCTTGTGCATGCTCCAGCACAACTTAGTTGGAAGTATTTATGCAGGGGCACAATGGATTTTTTTTTTTTTCCTCCCAAAGTAACCAGGAAGGTTAATGTGGTGACAGGATGTAGAATATTTACCTTTCCATTTCTATTTTCAGTGAGTTTTGGATCAGCATCTCGAGCTTTTTGTTTCCCCTTATTCCCAATGAGTGCCATGAACATTATTTCTGGATTATTATGGGCTAAGTCTGATTCAGTCTTTCCTGGCGCAGTATTTTCAGTCTATAAAAATACCAGTCTTTTAAACTCTTCCACCTGCGCTATTTCACTAAATCTAGACAAGGTGTGAAGGTTGGTCATTGTATTTTTTGTCTTTTGATGTTTTTGACAGCAAAGCTTTTAGGTGTGTCGGGTTTGTTCAGATGCAAAGCAGTCTGAGCTCCTGTAATCTCCCAGTATGTGGGTGAGGTAAATTGTCTCCCATGTAACTCTAACTTCAGTATCTGTAGTTATTGCCTCATGAAAAGAGCTGGCTGTGCTCATTTGTGGTCCCTGCTTAAAAGCATATCTGTCTTATAAACTAGCACGGTCCAGAAATTCCCATTCAGGGAAGAATAAAAGCAAAGCAGAGTAGAGGAAGTAGATTCCTTTAAGTGCCTAAGATGAGGCTATTTGTCATATTTATATTTTTGGCTTTAGTGTGGTGAGAAGTGTCCCTAGTTTCTGTAAGAGAAAATTCAGGATAGGAGCAAAATTTGAAGGGTTAAATAATAAGATACAGTCCTTGAAGCATTATATGGTTTCAGTTTCTGCAGTTACTACTTTATTATCTTGTTTGCGTTTCCTGTTTGCCTGGCAGCTCCTTAGTTGGGTTGGGTCTGGGGGGCCAGGAAGTCTTTAGGGTTTTGGATTTTCATTTTTCTTAATTTTTTTTGCATTTAAAAAATGTCAGTAACACAAAGAAGTGAGACTTCTTAGTCAGTTCCTCAGAAGTATTACTCTTTTTGGCAATCTAAAAAATGGCAAAATACCAGTTAAGCATTAAATCCTGTTGTGCACTTATTTTGATTTTATGATGTCATCTACCCTAAATTATATTAAATAAGGAACATTTGTCTTTCAGAATATGCATAAAGTATCATCACAGGATTCTTTATATTGCTGGGTTTGAAGATTCTGTATCACGTTCTGTTGTGCCTGACTTTCAGAGGAACATCTCCCATTTGACAGATTAGGGGACAGAGGCATAGTGTGCGTGTTACTGAACACTAGGATAGCACAGAGTGTAAATTTTTGTCTTGTCAGATGTTTCATGACCCCCTGCAGCAGAGGTGCAGTTACCTTGCTGGTTTACAGGTCCCAGCAGAGTAGGATCCCGTCGGTGAACTGCAGCGTTAGCGCTGTGCGTTTGCCCAGGAGGAGCGAGGCAATTGGCACTCCTTGCCTTTGAGATGCTTGCTGGAGGTGTGTTCTGTGTATGTTCTCAGCAGTCTGCTAAAGACAGCTTGGATCGTGTGAGATTCCATGCCTGTGTGCAATTACACTACTTGCTTTGGCTGCTGAAGAGATTAAAAGAATAAAATATGAAAGAAAACTTTATTTCAGTAGACAAGAAGTATCTGCTCTACACAAAAAAATCCCATCTGCAGTTCTTGTAGGTAGCAGCGGGAGAGGAGAGCCTGGATTCACAGAATTCCTAAGGGAGGAGATTTTCTTTTACAAGGCAGCTGAGCGGTTTGTGCTCGTAGCCAGCATATAGGAGGCACAGATTCTCTTCTGCCACAAATGATTTCAACTTGTATTTCTGATAATCACTGTACTATAAGTTACACTGTACTGTACAAGTCCCTTGGACTGAGCTGCATGATGTGGTGGTGGTAAGTATAGAAGAAAACTGTGTCTAAATCCAGCACATCCTGAATGATGGCTGTAATTGCTGGTGTGCTGATTATGTGTGGAAGCATTGCTCATGAGTCCGAAGTTTCTTCGAGTAGGTGGGGCAACAAAAATTGTATTTTCCAGCAAGCTTATAATTAATGAAGAACTTTTCCCAGTACTGCAGGTCCTCAAAGAATATCTGTGCTTGGGTTGCAAGGGCTGTATCACATAAAGGAAAAGCAATTCAGCACTGTGGCAGAACAAGTAGGTAAAGAGATGGGTTTATGAGCCCAGATTCAGGTGAACCGATTTAATGCCGGCATTTAAAGGCATCATCAGTCTTCTGGATGAAAAACCCGTGACTTCTGCTTGCAGAGACAACTCTGCTGTGAGAGTTATACAGAGGGTCCTGTCTTAGCTCTTCTAAAACACTGTGACTGTAACTCGATAGTTAAAACCCTGCAGCAGCCCATGGTGCTGGGGGCTTTACCCACCCTGCCTGCAACAGCTACAGTGGTGATGTCCCAAGAAAATGAAGTTGAGGCTTTACTTTGCATTGCACTTTCTGTCACACAGTCTTGAATACACCTGTATTGATTGACCTGAACTGGTAACGTTCAGGACGCAGTTGTTAGGATCTATAATCATCCTTCTGTTGATATTGCAGAGTAAATGCATGGCTTGCCAAGCAAACAGAATGCTATAGTGTGTCTGCATTGAATTGGTTGGACTTTTCTTTTTTTCCCCCACTAATTTAGATTGCTTTGGGTATGTGCCAGCTTAGGTCAGGTTGTAAGATCTAGTCTGAAGTTTTTTTAAAAGTGCCTTTATTTATAGTGTAGCTGGCAGTGACCCTTCCTCTTCATACCAGCTTGAAAAACCGGGTGCTTCTGTAGGTGGAAGCTAGGGCGTGAAAACTACGAAGTCTAGAAACGTGGACTGCCCCTTGGCTGGGGTTTTGGATGACTGTGGAGGGAAGCATGGCTGCCTGTAACTGAGGGCAAAGTCTGCCAAAAAGCAATCTTTTGCCAGCCAGCAGTGCCCCCTCCTCTCTCACAGATGTCGGTGCCAGGCTGCCTGTCCTTATGGAAAGGTTTCCCTGGTTTCTCCAGGCTTACTTCACATCATAAGGGTGTGCTATTTAAAAATTCTCTCACGTGAAGTGGTCAGGTTTCTGATTTGCTAATCTTTTCTGTTTCAGCTGCGGGAAAATGGTCATAGTGGGTATTTTAAAACAGCTCCCCTACTAATGTTATCATTCTTTATGTGAGCAGCGTTCTCTATAAAGTGTATTGTTTTGTCTAATCTATTTTTCATAACAACAGTACTGTTAACAATTCCCTTTGCAGTTGTATCTATTAAAAATAAAACAATGGTATCAGTAGTATGTGCTATAGTCTTCCTTGGTGAAAGGAGTAACAGTAGGGCCCGGCTCTGCCATGGGGTGTGCTGGTGTGAATCCCTGAGCCTGTGCCAGCTCCTGGTAACAGCAGAGAGACAAGAGCCCGAGGGAGTGGGCACTTCACCTACTCTGCAGCCAGAGTTCCAGTTTCTGTCACGCTCCCAGGTATAAGAAGTGCAGTTTGCCTGTGAAGAAGGCTGTCCTTTAGCTGACAGAAGCGTGCGATGCAGTGACATCTCACTGTTCTCGTGATTAGAGGGCACTGGGATGTGTTCGACTGGGGATTGTGCCTCTGAACTCACCGTGGCCTCAACAGCACTGGTCATGTTTCTGAGAAACACCTGAATCAGGTCCTAGAAAAGGTAACGTATAAAGGTGCCTTTTGGTCTGCACTCCTCTGAAGTTCCCTCCGCTGCTAAGAGCTTTTACGGTACGTGTCAGTGTTCAAATTCCCTCCACTGCTAAGAGCTTTTATG
>JANVCC010000059.1:1118136-1359384 GCA_025345505.1 Todiramphus chloris collaris
ATGGTACGTGTCAGTGTTCAAATTCCCTCCACTGCTAAGAGCTTTTACGGTACGTGTCAGTGTTCTCCAGCAAAAGCTGCTGCTTCTGTGGCCGTAGACTTGGAGACCTTCCCGAGTCTCTACATGGGAATAAAAGGGGACTGAGCTCCCCTGTGGAAGTTCACTTTCCTGCAAATCACAGCGCAGAGGGAGGAATTTCTATATTGTCTTTACAGCAAACATCAAAAACGAGGTTAACAGGTGGGTTCCGTGGTTAGACTGTGGCTGCGGGTTGTCCCTCTGGGGTGGGGGAGGTCTCTTCAAGACCCTAAACCTGCATCTCCTTTAATTAAAGAGAAAGGAGGTCTTGGGGAAACAGGACCTCTCACGGTGGAGCTGGAATAAGGCATGCTGCTGATGCAAAACCAGGGAGGCATTTAGTGGAGCTGCAACCACAGTTTCAGGTTGTCACCGAAACCTCAGGATATTGGGATGCTCTAAGTGCTGACTGGCACCAAGCAGTCCAAAAAACATGAGATGATAGGGGAAAACAGCATTTCTTACTCAAAGAAACTGTTGAGGCTGTTGAATTTGTGGGAAAATTGCTTTAAGCAGGGCTTTTTCCTGTATTTCCAGGATGGTGTCTATTTTTCCATTAGGTAAAGATTGGGAACAGGGCTGGCTCAGGGGTTTTTTGGTTCAGGTTTGTTTTCTTGTTGTTTATTTGTTGTTTTTTCCTTGTTTTAAATGTTCTACCAGTTTCTGTTGTTTGAAAATCTTAGACATACGTCAAGATACTAGGCTCACTCTTTGCCATTCTTTATTTAATATCCCTGGATTTTAATGCTGTTTGGTTTTGGCTCTAGAAGTGTCAGTGATGCTGAGAATAAGAGGACTTTTTTTTTTCCCCCTCTTTTCTTTTTGCTCTGTCTCCCCTTTTATTTCTTACTTCGGGAAATGTGGTAATTTGCCTGTCCTGATATATGTTTCAGACTTCTTTGCAAATCATCTTATTTGCTGGTGTTTCACACTGCTTGCCTGCCTTCACACGGAGCAAGGAGGAATGAGAGCTGCCTTAATTCAGACGGCAGTTCCAGACTAGAAAAGGCTTTCCACTTTCTATTGTGGGGACAAAATCACTGGGGTTTGGGTCATCTCTTGCACTAATACTAAATAAGTACCTGTGTTAACTGAAGCCTTACCAAGCACTGACCTTAGACTTTTTTCTGTGGTTGGATGACTTAAAGGCCTAGAAATGCAGGCAGCTTCCATAAATAATGGAGACTATGTTCTTAAAGTTAAAGTCAGTCTTTTTCTCTTAGTTTTGCCGTTGTCCCGTGCAGCTTGTCCCAGAATATTGCTGTGCCTAAGGGGAAATTGGAGACAGTTGTGTGATATTTTCTGTGTATATGTACATATTTGTGTGTATGGGTGCTGCAGACATAGCAAATAAGAAACTGCTTACATCTCATTCCTAAAAAATTCTGTGTTTTCCACTACGTTCCTATTAAAAATAAGATGGTATCAAGAGCAGCAAGGGGGAGAGAGTGAGGGAAGGATACAGGCTAGCTAGCAATGCCTGAGTATGTACCGCTCTGAAATTCCCTTGCTAACAAAGGAAAATAATTGATTGTATGGAACTTGAGAACTGGCAGAGTGTACTCGGCTCTCTCCTCACTAATTCCTAGGCAAAGATCAGGCATAACTCTTGGAAAAGTCAGGAAGCTTCACACCTTTCAAAACTGGTGAAATGATACCAGGGCTATTTGCTAAGCTTAAGCCTCCTGTTTTATACAGCTTGTGCAGAGAGGGGCTTACGGGCGATGGAATAATGTGCCAGAATTATGCAAACTCATGCGTTACAATGCATTTTGAAGTTATTTACTCTTGGCAGCTAGTCAGCTGTAATTAAATTTCTGAAAACTGACCTTCTTCCTTTCTTTCCCGTGGAATGCCTCTCGCAGCAGACTAATGAGATGCGGTGGGGAAGGCAGGCAGTGTCTGTTCTCTGATCAGACCGGCCCAAAGGCAGGAAGACCATGCGGGCACTGCTCACGGTACCAGGAAAATTCTGCTTTCCTCAGGCCGAAAGGCACAGTTTTGAAACTTCAGCATTTTTTCTATTGTGCGTGCAGGATTCAAACAGCAGAATTGGGCATTTAGAGTGCCACTTCTATATATATATGGACCGGCTTTTTCCTGCTTACCTACATACTGGGCAGAAAAACAGAGCTGTGTTTTGTAACTCCATCTTTTCAGAAGTGCTACTTAATCTTTTCTGTACTTCAGATATTGTGGTAAAAGGGGAATAACTATACTGCCTTGATTTCCTAAAGTATTGGACATGACTGAATGAAAAGAATATGGTTTGTGTTGGTTCTTTTCTCTTCTTTGTCTCATTGCCCTGCTATGGCATGATAGCTGTAGGTCCACTGATCAGGGGGTGGTGTAGAGATCTCCAGCTTAGTGCCAGTCTCAGGGCAGCCTAAATGAGCAAGGGTCCTTATTTTCCACATGGGTGCAGAACTCGATCCTGGAGCTGAACATCCAGGTGTGATGCCCCGGAGACATCTGAAGCGAACACAATAGGATTCTTGTCAATTGATGTCTGATAGTTGTTTGGTGTGTCTTTTGTTGGACACATGTCTCTTTGTTGTCAGAGATGGATTTTAAGTCTCCTGGCAATCCTGTTTTGCTGTGGTGCACGTGGTTTAGAACAACTGCTGCTTCCAGTTAAGGTCAAGTGGTTTAGTGTTGCCCAAACACTCCGTATTGAAAAGGTGTATTTTCCATTTTGGAGGTATGCAAATTTCCTTTTCTGTGACATTGGGAAAAGTCAAGGGAAAGAAAAGCTACATTATCTTCTTTTCCTGGCGTCTCACGTAACCATTAAAGTCAAAGCAATCTCAGTAAAAGGTTGCAACTGGCACCAAAGGAATGCTGCACTGTTATTATTCCTGGAGTAAGAGAGCAAAAATAGACTCCCCGAGTTAGGCACATTTTGTCTTCTCTCTCCTCTTCACGTGCTGAGGCTTCTGCCAAGCCCTGCTGCTGCCTTGTCTGTAACATGCACCGAGCTGATTTTTCCTCAGTGCCCTTTTAACTGACACATTTGTCAGTGCATTGGCCATCTACCACGTCAGCTGCTGCAGCATCACTGGCACTGGCCTCCTTGCTGTACCTTCTGCTCTCTCCTATTGCTCGCACATTGCAGCAAACCGCATCCCTCCTCCTTGATGTCTGAATGGATTTATCACTTCCCAACTGCAAATCTCCCTGCCTCATCGCTTACTGGCTAACGCTGAACACCCTTCTCTGTGACCTCAGAGCTGTGATCACATCCCTTTACTCTTCGTAGTCCTTTGTTCCTTGAGAAAACCTACGGTCTTCTTTTTTGCTGTCCCCGCGCCTGCCACTACTACTGCTTTAACATTTCTGAGTTGATGTATTGACTACATAAGCACTGCACCCTCAGCCCTTGTTAAACGTGGTGTTCTGGGTTTCACCATCGCATGTGGTTGTCAGTGGCTGTAGCTTGTCTGAGGCTGTTCGTGCCGACGACACTGCCTGTCACATATGCAGCCACGCTGAGGATGTTTGCAAGGAGCACAGGCTGAGATGCTGGGTCCCTCTGTGGTGGGTACCAGATGCCCAGTCTGGTACGAGCGCATGCCTTTCTCCAAAGCACCTGATCATAAGTGGTTATTTCTAAGGAGCTGAATTTTCCACCCCCCATCTTGTCTCAATACCTAAAGATTTCCTTTCGCTTGAACGCTGTATTTATAATTTTCCTTGTGAAATGATTGTTCCCGTGTTGACTATTTCTGCTTACAATGCATTCCTCATGTCTTGTGGCATCTTGTGTTGCCCACCAAGACTTTGCCTCCCACCTGCAGCTCTGCCTGCCTGAACCCCATGCCATCCCCATGAGGTGCGTGCCTGTGTCTCAGGAGTGCGGCACGTGCCCTCCGGTTCTCATCGTGCTCTGGGGTCTCTGTGCCTCTGGAACTCTTTGTCACTTAGTCCCCTTGTTGTAGGCCACACCACCTTGCCTTTCAGATCTTGCCTTTTCATAAAGCTTGGTTATATTGGGCTCAGAACATAATGGCACAATATGCACAATAATGCACCAAATAAACAATGAAAAGCTGCAACAAAAGACATTGTTTTCAGTCTTTGTGCATGTTTTAGCTTGGCACGGAAAACTATTTCCTTGCTTTGCTTTCTGACCTTGGGCACATAATTCCCCTTGACACAACTGGGTTTTTTTTTCCTCCTGTGAAATAGAGATGAAGATGCTGAGCTTCCTTGCAAAGCATTTTCAGAGCTACAAATAAAAAAGTGTTCTATAAAAGGTAGTTGATATTTTTATTCTTACCATGATTGTTATTCTGTGTGTCAGTCAGCAAAATAAGGACAATGTCTATTCTTAGCAAATAATAATGGTGATAGCTGTTTTGACTCGCCGAAGGTTTCCTTGAGTGGCTAAGTTGCTAATGGAACTGATGTTCTGAACTCCTACAGACTTCTCATTTTTCTCACACCCATGTATTTTTTGCAACTGATGTACTGTCTTCCTTTTTATTCTCACACAAAGCTTTTTTATCTCGATGTAGAATCTGTTTCCCTCTTTCATGGCAAATGCAAGATCTGGCCTTAGCATTGTTTGTTCTTCAAATTGCTCTGTTCGATTCACTTGTCTAGTAGAATTGACTTTTCATTTTTTTCCTTTTTTACAAAAAAAAAAAAAGGAATTAAATGTGTGCCTTTTTGGCTTATGAAAATACTTTTCTTCGCCTATGATGGCCCATTAAAAAAAAGAAAGTTGCTCTACTGCCCCCTTAGCAGAATATTCCCTGAATGTTTGCTGTTTGCACTGTTGGGAAGAAAGCTCTCCCAGATTGCTCTTCACAGATTTCTTTTCCTTTGGGGGATGGTCTTATTTTGAGCAGCGTTGTTCAGTAATATCGAGGCTTGGGAGAATGCCAAGCTCATCCAGGACGGCACAGGCAGCTCTTTCCATTGTGGGGCTTCCAATTAAACTAATGCTACCAGCTGCGTGTTCTTTTGTCTGCCCTGGCCTAGGTTGTGGTATTGTGCTTCACACAGCAGAGCCCGTTGTCTCCATACTAATAGTTTGGGCAAGGAGGGGGAGCGATGAAACGTGAGCATTCGGGAGAGGGAGGGGATGTAAAGGAACTTCTGGCAATGGGAATTATGCTAAGAAGTCAGCCTTCTAACCTTGGGAGAATTGGTTGCAGGGAATACAAATGTAATCCTTTGTATTTAGCTGATGCAGAAGCGTTGTACAGAGGTGTCAGAGTATCATAATTGCCAAAGCGGATGAGAAATCTGATTGCGCGGCCAAAGTTATTCATGTGAGAAAGAAGCAGCAGAGGTGGTACCAGGGTATGAGCCTTCAGATTCTCAGTCCTGGGCTAAGTCCTCTAGATCTTGTTTCTTGACATCGGAGGAAACAGAGTGAAGTAGATGGGGAAAAATGTTTAAACGTTAAGAGATGGAGGAGGTGTGAAGGGGGAGAGCAAGTTGCTTTGCCTGGCGAGAAGAGACAATGGGAGGGCAAACGCCAGTGTTCTGCGATGTTCAGGGGAAGAAGCAGCAGATAGGAAGGTAAAGTTACATCCTGGGTAGAAAGAGTGGAAGGGAAAATTGCCAGACAACATGGCTAATAGGTGACAAGGAAGGTGTCATTTTTGTCAAATGGCATCAAGTGCTGAGTTTTATTTTCTTAGCGAGAATGTTGCCCTGGCTTGTTCTGAGCAAGTCCATGAATGAGAATTGTTGATGGTCAAGGTTTAAACAGGTTTTGTGGTTGATGTTTTTTTCCCCAAACACTTCTACACAGTACACAAGTAAATCCTCATGATTTTGTCAGGATGTGATCTTTTGGTAAAGTTGTCTTTTATATTAAGCTGCTTTAAGATTCAGCCTTTTTGTTCCTGTATAATTGCTGTCATGCAGCAATTGTCTGCTGTGCACAGGCAGACTGCACAGCAGCTTTAAAAAGGGTGCCAGCATTAAAAAAAAAGAGAGTAATAGCATTAAAAAGGGTATCAGATGCTATGCAATGCTTAATGACTTCTCAAACAGTGCTGGTTAGGCACATTAAAAGATTGAGCAATAGTGCAAGGGTGAAGATGGACGAAGTAAGGGATGGAGGAAGCTGCATAGTAGACTGTCATAGTACACACTTGGTCATGAAATAGGTGATCAAGTGGAATCTACCGATGGGTATGCAGGAAATGAAAAGTTTTCCTTTTGCTGCACAGATGGATGGAAACTTCTCGCGCAACACTGCGAGCAAGGATGCTGGCAGGGTGTGAGGTTTGGCTCGTGCCAGTGAGGGATCAGCACCAGAAAAAGGGAGGATTTTGGAATTATTCTTGGAGTCTAGGCCTGGATTTCCTTGCATTACTTATTTTCCCATGGGCCACATTAGCACTGCAGGAAGACATCTCTGGATCCTAGACAGGGTTCCAGAAGTCAGTTCTGTGATGTGCGTCTAGTCCTTTCTCCAGTGCAGGTCACTGCCCGGCTTTAATTGATTTAACCCTCTGCTCTCCCTGCCCCTCTTCACCCATTAGCATTCGTTCTGAGCCGTTCTGTGCCTGAGCTGCCTGGCACAGGCTCTGCTCTCCAGGTCTGTCAGCGCTACGGCCTCTTCTTTTGGGAGCATACTACTTGTGTTCACATGCCAGGGGAGACAGCAGCTAAAGCCATTCTCCAGCTGAAGATTTGTGACCGTGTAACTTCTAAATGTTTTTCAAAGCAGTTCAGGCTTCTTGAAGGGCTGGGAGCCATCACTGCTTTGAGACAAAGCCTGGATGAGAATTTAGGAAGCCTTCCATTTGGTAGCCTTCTCGATCTGTCCTCTTTTCAAGCTCTCCTATTGCATCCTGCAAGAATATGGTGTCAAAATACCTTCTGTGTATAAATCTCGCCTCTGTGCAAACTTGTGAGACTTCTAGTTTAGTTTTTCAAGACTCAGCTGAATTACTCAGCCTTAATGTGACGGATTTAACGTTACCACAATCAGCAAAGCCTGTATGCAGGAAGAAATCTGACCCAGAAAAGACATAAAAACATCCAAAAGTAATCGTGGTGGTTTGTGCAATGGAGATGCAAATACACTGTCTGGCAATATTTTCTGCTCTTAGTTATCAGAAGTTTGGATTATTTTTCCCAGAGATCCCAAGGCTTAGAAAGCACAGCTGTTAATACTCAAACACAAGTTTGTTTTATAGTCAAGACAAACTAAAATCCCTTAAAGGTTAATTACAAGTGAATTTAAAATACTGTCAGCAGCCTGAGTTGTGTATAATGTAGTGGAGAGAAGGGGGAGGTTGGCTAATCTTTACAGTGAAAGATGTAAATGAAGTGGCTTTCTGTAGCCTTATCAAGAAAAAAACCAGGATAGACGGTGTTATCTGTACTGCAGAGGAGCATATTCTTTAAAACCCAGGCAATAATATTTTTTCTTTCCTCCCCATCTTACCCTTATTTCCTTCTGAAGAGTTTTCAGGATATATTAAAAATGTGCTGTCAGTCATCTTGAAATAATTCAGTTCTAAGTCTGGGATGAACCATTGTGTTATGAAGGGAAAATAATTTGCAAGAGCAGAGTTGCTATCCAAAGCGACTAAAAAGATTTATTGAAAACTTGAGGCCAGGCTCACTTGATCTTGGGGCTCATAATGATGCTTCATCCTTACTTGTGCAGCTGAGATTAAGAACACAAAAAAAACCCAAACAAACCTGTAGTTTACCTGTTTAAACTTCTTGTAAGTTTTCATGGCTTTTTTTCCTGTGACTACATCATCTTTCTGCAGTGAATCCATGAATGTTTTGTGACTGCTGTTTAAGGGTGACAAAGACCACTGAAAATTACCTTGTGGTGCACATGAACACTTGATGAGCAGGGAGCAGAACATCTCAGTGGAAGAAATCCAGACTTTAACCTTATTCCTTACTCTTTGCAACAGGCAGCGTGCATGCTGTGGTCTATCAGTCTTCATCACTCTCCTGACACTTGGAAAGGATTTGAGGAGCAGTCGGCAGCATATTGTCCTCAAAGTAAACAAGAAATAATAGTTTATATTTTCAAAGTTACATTGATGTTCTGATTGCCTAATATCCATAGACAGGGGCTCAAGATGCCTGATGTTGTATTTTGCCCCTTGAACCAGCTGTTCATCCTGATTTGGATGTGTATTAGTACCAACAGGGTGATGATGAATTTCCATTAATCAGTCTGGAAGCAGTCTCTTCATGGCTAATGTATGGGAAAACCTGAGGTTCTTGGGGACTGGATTTCTCTCCCTGACCTCTGGCTGGATTGTTGTTTCCCCACTATTGTGTTGGAATGGGGAAGGAATCTGCATATCCTTCCAGGGAACCTGTGATCCATCTGGTGTTGAATCATGCAGGCCCCAAAATAGAGCAAGAGGCTATAAAAAGCCATGTTTCTGTGGAAAGGTTGTCCTCACCTTCTACAGAAGTCAGGGGAAAGCTAATTTGGCCCTATTGTATGGAGCCCTCCTGCTTTCCAGAGCCTTTGGAGCACGTCCAAAGCACAGAGCAGATGCCCAGGGAAAAAAAAAAAAAACTTTTTGTAACTCTTCATTTTTCATCACAAAAGAGAAATGCGTGTGAAGAGAGGTTTTTCTTTTTCCACAGCTTCACATTCAGCTAAATAGCTTTAAGGCGCGAATCTCTGTGGGTAATATGTGGAAAACATCCCGGAGCAGTGAGATTTAAAGGATACCAGCTTTGAAAAGGACGTCCAGGGGAATGACATTGGGGTGTCCAAGTCAAGCCCATGGAGATCTTTGGGAATAAGGTTTAGATCTAATTTCTGTTCACTTACCCTGTACTCAATCAAAGAACGGTCCTGGAAGGAGCCTGGTGGTTTCCAAGTTACAGCAGATGAAAAAGACCATAGAATACATCTCTGATGATTTAAAGGGTAGCTACCACTCCTTGCACAAAGCTTTGGCAGTTACTGAAGTCTCCAGAGATCTGACAATTTTTTTTTTTTCCATTTTGGTTTGTGAGTTTCTGGTGTATGAGGGTGATTTGTTATGATTTATTATCAGAAAGAAAAAGGGGGAAATAAATAAGAAAATGCTCACAGTCGTAGCAATAATTTGATCTCCAGTAGACCCTCTTTTTTTTTTTCCTGCTTATTTATTCCTGCATCTGTTTTTAAACTTGCTTTTCCTTATAGAGTTTATATATATATATATATTTTCCCCCCCCATATTACAGCAACTAGTAGTTATTTAAGGAGCTACCATTGTTTCCATTTTATAGAGAACACATTTTAAGGACATATTTGTAACCATAGCCATTTAAATTCTGCTTTGCTGGAAGTGCTTATACAAGCTGATAGCCTCGATATAAATTATTTATTTCAAACTGCATTGGCTTTGCTCTTTATTTTAAAAAATAGCACACTGAACACAAAATTAGTTGTTGGGCTTTTTTTTTTTTTTTTCCTTTACATACTCAGCCAAACTAACTTAGATGTGATTTTACTCTAAAATATTGCTTTTTGTGTTACTGGCAATCAGCCCACTAGTGCTGGAAATGCAGTAACTTTGCATTTTGAGAAAGACCAGCTCAGCTGAGAGTTGCGTGCCGGGTGCTGTGTATAGCTACGGTGGAGAAACGGTTTCAGTTACCTTGGTTTATAAATGTTCTTGGTGTTCTTTCTAAGCAACGTGCAAAACTCTGTGGGAAGTTTTATTCCTTCATCTGTTGAAGATGCAGCTTTTGGTAGCACCTGCTAGCTGGTGGTTTTGAGGGTCAGTTAAGGTCTGGACAACTTAATGCTGCCAGTTTTCTGTGCCTTCGCTGTTAAACTCGCAGTGGAGCTGTGTACAGGTTTCTACTGGTTCTGCTGTCCTCACTGAGGACTTAAGAGACACAGCAATGTTTTTCTTTCTCTATTTGATGGCAAACTAATATTCCTTGATCATATTGTCAGTAGACTAAATACAGGCTTGGAAATACAGTCTCTGAGGAGGTGATAGTAAATGAAATTGCAGCAGGGTTTTGAATTGTAAGACAGCATTTAAGTCCTTTCAGAAATAAATGTGTGTGAATATTTTTAAACGCGGATGGGACAAAATATGATTTGGGTATTTCTGGGTCAAGAAGGGGATGCAACCAGGATTTCAAATATGTTTGAACTAGAGCTTTTTAGTCAATAGATAAGTTGCAATTGAAAGATTTGGATTACTAGGAAAAGGATTTAATAGAACTTTTGTCAGTGAGGTGAAAAAGGGTTGAGAAAACATGTAGACCTCAGTCTGACGCTTTTTGCCAGTCAGTTCTTCCACTGGGGCCAACAATTCTGCTTGGTTAAGGAATATATGACTATCATACGGGATATGGGATGGTATAGGCTTTACTTTGTACGTCTGTGTTGTGTAGCAACTTGCTGTGCAGAGAATAATCCAGTCAGACTGACTCGGAGGCAAACCCTGCAGCTCGTGCACTCGTGTTCTAGAGAAGCCTGCCTCTGAGATCACAGCCCTTTCTCCAGCCGTGTACTAAGTAGTCTCTGAGTGCACAGGAATAAGGTCTATTTGCAAGCATAATTAAGTGCATATTGCCCCAATCCAGCACACATGATTCTCATAAGCATATCATGAAAGAAAGAGCCACATGGGCAACTTCAGTCCTGAGGCTATTGTGACAAACGCGGCGCAGTGTCAAGAGAGAAGGTTTTAATCCTTTATTCAGTTTGTTTGCCAGTATTGGCATTCAGCCCTGTGGAGCTAACTGTTCTGTGCTGTTTTCTTCCCCTTCTTGTTTCAGTAACAATTTTCACAAAGAGCACGTTTCCCACTTCATGGCATTCCAGGGAGTGAACTGGTTATTCTTAGTCTGAAAGTGTGCCTGGAAATTTAGATGTTTTCAAGCAGTTTTTGTAATGCAGTTCGACTCTGCTATATTTTTTAAAGTCCTGTTTGAGAGACTGGAGGGTCGCACCATGTACCTTATTTGAACACGTGGCATCAGGACCATGAAGACTTAAATTTTCGTTGAATTAAAAGCAGGCTTTTGTAAAATGTAACATCAATTTTGTCTATCGATACCTAGCTATCAAGATATCTATTGACATACAGAGAGCTACAGGTATTTATTGATGGGTAGATCCATACATCGGTAAAAATAGTTTGTCTCTCAAGCAGTAGCATTCTTATGGGCATGTAACCTAGATATTGCAGTACTTGCTGCAGGAGAACCATACCAGGAGTTTCAGCATCTCCCTAAAAAGATACCTTGACAAGCCTTTTATCTTTGTTGAAAGCGATGATGAACAATGTAACAAGCAGCCTAAGAGATTAATGCATAATAAGATTGTTTTGAAATGTTCTGAATATTAGAAACTCCTGAGATACAGATTTATTTTTTTTTCTTCTCAATTACCAATGGTATTTGGTACTTTCTGAAAAAGGATGCTAGTGGTTATTGAAACTGTGTCACCTTTAACCTGAAGGCCACAAGCTAGCCCAAAAGCTGAGCTACATACAGAGCATGTGCAGAGGGAACGCTTTCTCCTAAGCCAAGAAACCCTTGAAGCCCCTCTGTGGGAGCACTTGCCTTCCCATATTTATCTGCCCGAGGGAATTCCGAGGTGTTCCTGTTGGATGGAGCCTCAACAGCATCAGCGTGCCCTGGGAATCCACCGTGGCGTGTTCCACATCTCCGTATCTGAGCCAGGATAGCACAGTGGCTTCATGAGAAGGTGTGTCTCTGCCTCCCTGACCCCTGCTGCTGTACCCTGGCCACTAAATCAGTCTCCCCAGGAGCCTGAACGTGCAACTCCGTTCCTCACACTGTAAATATTTCCATCGAGATCGATAAGAGATTGTGAAGTAAAAAATTACTCACTGTGAGTAAGAGCCATATGATATGAGACAACAGGTCTGGCGCTAAAATATGTTTTGGTATTTTTAGGGGAATATATTATCACACGTGGGTTTCGTGGCTCTGCCTGCACCTGTCGTGGCCGCAGAATGTTCCTGCAAAATAAGTAATTGCACAGTTCAGTGTCAGATATTCGTATGTAAATACATATTACTCTTTGCCATCCCATTACCTCATTTACATCTCTAAGTGCAGGTTTAACTGCACGTGTTGTTTCTTCATTCAAGCTCTCGAGTCTGTTAGAAACCCAGTCTAAACACTCGACTGCTTTATTTCACAGGGTAATACTTCTGAATTACAGACCGAATCATTATTAATTCTTTTGATATGTATTGATTGCATTAACATTAATCATGATAAACACCTTTGGTATTAATTTGGATATCATTGGTATTGTACTTCAGACTGTTTGCTGTAACTCAGCCCTCATTAACAAGACCATTAGTTACAAGGTGTTATTTTTCACATAAACAACTCCATGCCTTTGTTGCTGAAGTGAGGAGAGTCAATGTGTATAGGCTCTCTGCTCAATTTTAATAGCATGTTGCCATTTAAAAGACTATCTGTTGGGGGTTTTTATTGTTGTGGTGGTGGTACGTCGGTTGTTGTTTTGTTTTGTTTTTTTTTTAAAGAAGAATAAATTACATAAATTTATTGCATATCTCTCTTAAAACCCAAAAGCAACTCAGTTTCTGCTTGGACACATTAATATCCATAATCATATTCAGTTGTCTTCCAAAGTTGACAGTAAGCCTGAGCTGTTATTTCTTCAAGTTTTCTTTATATAATGCAAAGATCCTATTAATGGAGCTGTTGTGCTAGACTTTGAAGAATGCTTATCTCCTTGGGTGGTTATGTTAATTCAGTAGCTGGAATCAGTTCTTAATGTTCCTTAGGAGGCCCAGGGGTGGGTCTTGTTCTCAAGGGATGATTTATTTCTGGGCAAGGTGGACAGGGCAGTCTTCCAGCTTTCACCACGAGACAGCTCAAAGCGAATAGAGAAGCCTTGTGATTTTGGTGAATTTTTGGTCTGTTACCCAGTGTGTGAAATGGTATCCGTACGTCACTTGACTGAGCCCGCTGCGTCCCAGCGTCTGCGTTTCAGCGGCAGAAGAGCCCCTGCGCGCTGAGCCGCTCTCACCTCCTCTCTCTGTCTTCCCTTCCAGCCTGTGACCTGATGAACCAAGGCATCCTGGCCCTCGTCAGCTCCATCGGGTGCACGTCGGCGGGATCCCTGCAGTCGCTGGCGGATGCCATGCACATCCCGCACCTCTTCATCCAGCGCTCCCCGGCGGGAACGCCCAGGAGCGGCTGTGGGCTCACCAGGAGCAGCCGCAACGACGACTACACCCTCTCTGTCCGCCCCCCTGTCTACTTAAATGATGTCATCCTGAGAGTGGTCACAGAATACGCCTGGCAGAAATTCATTATTTTTTACGATAACGACTACGGTAAGTATTTATTTTTTAGCAGGGTGTTTTTTGTCGAGCCCATAATTCTATGGGAAGCAGTCACATTACATCTTTATAGCCTTCCAACAGATTATGTTCTGTTTGTGAGCATTTATGGTTCTGTCAGCATTTCACAGCACCTCTGAGAAAACTACTTCTAAAATCCATCAACGTTTACAGGTTTATTTGATAATTCCTTTGTTGGAGTTAGCTGATAAATGGAGAACTTACGTGGCTTTCTCTCCTGCCCGTGTTTGTGAAGCATAAAAGTTTTTAGCAAGCTCTCTTGTTTTTTGGACTAGAGAAATGCAAGGTGACAATTCAGGAGGCAACGTGTAATCTGTTCTGAATTGTTTCTGCGTGGTGGATCTCTCCTCTTTGTCGGTGTGTATTTGATAGCCAGAAGCTGAAGGAGTGGTGAATGTAGGTCAGGGGCCTCGGATAGAATGCTCCTAAATTCAGAACGCTGAGCTGCTGTTCATAAACATGAAACTTGTAGAGAGAACTTTGTAGAGCAAAGTTGAGGAGGAGGGCCTGGAGAAGACAACGTTCCTTTGCTGTTCACTCAGTGTTCCTGAGAGGTGCTGGACCGATGGCTGCTGTGTGATGCGGTTTGTGCCACCCGCCGCGGTGACTCGGCCCCGATGGGTGCGGGTGCCTTCTAGAGGAGAGCTGGACACGTTTCTCTGCTATAGGTGCATTGTCTGACTACATTTTTCCCTTCTCCTTGTCTTTTTTTTTTTTCCCAATGCAAAATTGCCTTGAAACCAGACCTATTTTGTTCAGTTGCACCCATTATTCACAAGTAGGATCGGTTTGGATGAAGATTTTAAAACTTACTTTCAGAGTTCAATCTTTAAGTTATGGAAAAATGCTCACTTCAGCGATTTGCTGTGCATAATATCTGGTTCATTCAGGTCAGGTGTTATTGATTTTTGTTCCCTGTCTACATAATAAATTCTTAAATTAGAAAGATAGAAAATGATGAATAGGAGAATTCCTATTTATAACGAACTGGCACCTAATGCACCACCGTAGGATAAGGAACACACACAAAAAAAACCATCCAGAAAGCTGACAGCAAGGAGTATTTTTATGCATGTCCCATGGAATTTGTGCATTTAAGTACCAGATATCTTTTTGCATGTATTTTTGAGTTTAAAAAAAATGCAAATAAATTTCATAATTAGTATTTTTTTAATAATTATATTTGTAAACACTAGATTTAAATTATTCAAGTTTGATTATTTAATTTGAGAATGCAGTTCAGGCACTGTGTCATTTTGTCCTTGATTTCTGGGTAAGAATCTCATTATGGTGTGACTTATGTAACACAGATGCCTGCCTGCAAGGAATAAGTTTCAGACCAGTAGCTCATTCAGTGACACATCATCCCCAGACGTGATATGTGGCAGATATTAAGGCTTTTCTACCAACCTCTGCGGTGTTCTGACATCAGTAGGCTGCAAGCGATGCCACACAGGCTGAGACAGATGGGTAATCTGACTCTGATCAATGATCACCATCGTGTGCATCAAGAAAAGGTGCAAAAAAAAAAAAATTCTACATTTAGTATGTCCTGAGCAGTCTGTTCCCTTTTAACCGTTTGTGTGGCTTGGGTATTTTGCGAGGGGGGTGTCGGGGGTTTTGCGTTGTCTGTTGTAGTTTGTGTGCGCGTAGCTTGGGACTAACACCACGAATGGAAAGATGTGAAACGCAACCTGCAGTTGAAGTTAACCTGCAGCTCTGAACAGGGCTATTGTCTGAGCCAAGGCGTAATGTTTCTTCAAGCTGTGCTAAATCCCTGATTTCAACAGCCATCCTAGGGCAGCCAGCACTTTCTGTATTCTCATTTTGCTTCCTACGGTTTCTTTATAAAATTGTGAGTTGCTGGTTTCATTGACTGTCTCCTCCAGCACTTCCAGTACAGAGTGAGAGAGCAGAACTTTCAGATCACCAGCTCTGACCTCAGGCCTCTCTTGGCATTTCCTTCACTGGGAGAGGTGCTCCTGTCTCTCCGGTCCTCCTTCTTGCTCATATTGGAATGCACCTCTAATTCCTCGCTCCCCATTTCAGGTGAAATCATGAGGCTTGACACGGTATTTTGCCCATTCTTAGCCGGTTTTTGATCTATGGCAGTAGTCTTCCTAGTACATGTGATGACATTATATTCTTACCAGTCCCTAGAGAGCAATCTTGCCAAGAGCTTATTATAAATCTTAATAAATGATGTCACTTTCTCCCCTTTTCCTGCTATTTTATTGATACACTCAAAGCATTTCCACTATGTTATCAGTGCAGATTTTCTCTTCCCAGGTTCTATATTGACCAAAGAGGGGCTTGCACAGAGGGAAGGGCACAGAAATTCAGGGTGTGAAAAGAGGAGCTGGAATCAGTCGTTACTGGGATATAGAGTGGAGTCTGGATTTGGTATTCACCCTGCTGTGACCTCCTCAAGTCCCATCCAGCTCTAATTATTCTATGACTGCATGATGTTTGAGAAAGTCATTCATTTAGATGGGCCTATAGACGTGAAATACTTTTGAAAAAATCAGCTCAAATCCCAGTAGCAGTTTGAGTTTTATAAAAGAGATGGCTCAAGAACCACAGAAGAGCTCAAGGAAGGGAACGTTACTGTTGGTGCCTGTGCCTGGGTTAGAATGAAATCAAGACTGGGCACGGAGACGTGGGGTGGAAGTCCAGGGCTAAGCCACCCCGTTGGGCAGTGTCAGAGCAGCTGAGGAGGGTTGCAGCAGCCTCTGGAAGTTTCCTGGCACATTGCTCAGCTTACCTGAGAGAATCTGCCGCAGGATGAGATTTATTTCTTTTCTCAGCTCACACAGACTGTTAGGAAGCTTTGCTCAGTTTAACTGCTTGCAGTAGTTAATATTAGATGGTTTAATGTAATACTTAGTATTAAACATTAAAGTAGGTGGGCGATCAACACTTGCATTAGGATGAAATTCATATTAGGCAAAGATTATTGACATGTTCTGCACGGTCCTCTGCAGAACTGACACGTGCAAACAGCAGTTTCTTGCCCTGGAGGGTTGTTTTTTTTTGTGTGTGGTTGTTTTTCCTTTTCAAGTTGTGTATCATAACATTAAGTGATGTCTCCACAGCAGTAAGTGACACTTGAAAAGTAATGGAATATCCTTATTTTCTTTCCCATTGTTGCCATATTTTTGTAAGTTAGGAAGCATGACAACACTGTTTGACTGACTGGTTCCAGCAACCAGCAGAATCCCAGTACTTCTCTTTATGAGAAATTATTTGGTATAGTGACTTAGTTGGATTTATAGCTCCATACTTTACTTATGTTATTGGTATTATTTCCAGTAATAATTTTACTCTGTGAAAGAAAATGTGTCTTTCATAATTGGAATAAATGTTTCTACAGTAAAATTGAGCTCATATCCAAAGTAAATACTGTGCCAAACCAGATCCCTTGCACCATTAAAAGAGGCTGCAACCATTTATGTGTCAGCTTTTCATTATCATAGTCTTTTAATCCTATGAATTGAATTGCTTTTTATTTATTTTCATTTTTTTAAATCTTGCAGTTTATCTCCTTTTTATTATCAGAGAATTAGAGAATTGATTATAATTGGAAATGTGTCTTTCTTCAGGGCTGAGAGTTATTTCCCCAATGTTATCCTTTTTTAAAGCTCCCAAGTTTATTCAGTTTTAACATTGAACACTTTGTCTATCTAAATGCTAGAAGATCCAAGTCTATTTACAGGTTCTTGACCAAATTCTTTCATGAAGTCATAAGCAGTTGAGTGTTGTAATGATGTAGAAATGCATTTCTGAAATAATGGATATCTAAGTTTTTAATGTTTTTTTTTTTTTTCTCCTCAAGTAAGATTGTAGGTAGGCTGGTTATTCTAACACAAAACTAAAGACATCTTGATAATAATAATGAAAAGTCTTTTGCTGCTGTTGACTTTGTTAAGATGAGTAACTAGTAAAGATTTTAGTAAAACCAGTCTTCTGTTAGTGTGAAGAGCCTGGCCAGTAACGAATGTGAGGCTAACACACACTAACAGCTGAAGAACAGGGAGGACAGGAAAAAGAACACTGTAACTTGAATAGGCTTTGCTGATATTTGGTTTTATTTCATTTACTGCAATTGCATCTTTACCTTTAGTGTATAAACTCAGATGGAACTTGTGAAAATCCCCATGAGTTGTCTTTTCCCCCATCTCTGCTCTCTGCAGGGCTGATCTAGCTCAAAAGCCCAGCAAAACCAGTGCAGTTAGTCCCCTTGTTTTCTTCCTTGAGGTAAAGCAAGATAAAGGCCTGCCTTGCAGATTTTATGAAATCTGATTTTGTTTCGTATGAGGACATTAAAAGCATTCAAGGACAATTCTGCACTTCTTCAAATGCCATTAAGGACAGTCTTCTTGTGGAGTTAGAGTAGGCGGCACGAAATGCAGCAAAATTATGCAGTAGATTGATGTCTTTCTCAACCTGCTATTAAAATTACTATCCACACAGTCTGCACAAGCCAAATTTACTTCATTGAAGCAGCTAAATCGGCTCCTGCTCTTTTCATTCTTGACTGCTCAGCTCAGACTGTAGGGTCACTGTGCTGCAGAGGGCAGCTGTGCAGCTCCTTCTTACGAGTGGGTGTAGAGACTGGACAGTGCCTCCACGAAGTCTCTGGACAGTTCCGTAGGACCATCAGCACCCTTTTCAGGAAAGGCATTTTCTGACTGGACACTATAACATAAAACGTGTACCTCTGGAAATTGCAAAGTGTAGACTTGTAAAAAAAAGCCGCTGATGTCTGGAAATATTCGGAGCAGGTTTTGCCAAGTTACTGTACCCTTACTTCACGGTTTCAACTAGCACCTGACAACGGCCAGTCCCCAAATAGTGACATGAAAAAGACCCTTTCACGTTCACTCGCAGAGAAAAATAAATGAAATAGTCATCTGAGGTCTGAGTGTGTGAGCCCAGGCTGCATGAGCAGAGCAGTTGACCTAGAATCCCAGCGTATTGTTGGTTTTTCTCTCTGCAGCGTATCAACAAGGGGCAAGCTTTTGTAATTCGTGTCTTACTCTTCAGGCAGTTTACAGTTCGCTGTATTTTCCAGGGATGCGTAGATACTTCTCTGTAGTAGTAAATTCTTTATGAAGAAACCAGTCAATCATTGCAAGAACATAATTGTGATTTTTGTGCAATTGACAGTGTAGGTATCTCTGCATCTCAAAGATGAAAGGGAGCACGTCTAGCTGTTTGAAAACATTTATTTTTAATGTTTTCTTGGTGCCAAAGCAGATAGAAGGATTCTGCACTTTATCAAGGAAGGTTGTGGGAATAAAGTTGTTCCTAGAGAGTGAATTTTCTCTGATTTCCTATTCTCTTTCATAGTGGTGGCAGTAGTATTTTAAAACCCTTCTGTATTTAAAAAAAAAAAAAAGTTAAGAAACTCCAGTTCTCTGTCCAAATTTCTGGCCTGTGTTTTTCATCCAGCACACTTTTGATATGCAACCATCACTGTTCATTTATGCAATATTTACTGACGCCAGGACTAAGATATCTTTGCTTATAGTTTTTCTGACCTTGCTACTCATACCCATTTGGCAGTGGGTATTTCCCACTCCATTAGGCAATAATTTAATTGTAACTTTTGTAAAAGAACTTCTAACTTCTGTAAAGAAAAGAAACAAAAGAAGCATTAAGGCTGTGAAAGGGATTTTCTCTGTGAGCCTAAGGGAGGCATTCCCATAGCAAGTGGAGGCTGAAGCAGTAATGGAAGACTTGCTGCTGGGGGAGGGAGGAGGTTAGCAGTAGGAAAGAGTTTAGAGGGCTTTTGTCTCATGGAAACTTCCTCATGAATCTCCCTTTTGCTCCTCAGCATACACAGGGGTTTCAGATTGTTTGTGCACCAGGAAGGGATGAAGGCAGTGGTGTGAGGTACCTGGTCACATCACTAAACAGAGGTCTCAAGCACAATCTGAGGGGGGATTTCGGAGAAGGACAGAAAATAAAATCTCAAGGTGGACAAGAGGTACCTCTCATAAACTTGAACATAGGAAGTTTGATCTAAACACGAGGAACCTTTTTACTCTGAGGCTGACTGGAACAGGCTGCTCGGAGGGGTCATGGAGTCTCCATCTCAGGAGACATTCAGAACTCCACTAGATCTCTTCCTGTGGGACCTCATCTATGTGGCCTTGCTCTGTCAGGGGGGTTGAACTAGCTGATCTCCAGAGGTCCCTTCCAATCCCTACCGTTCTGTGAGAGCAGTGAGGTCTCTACTACTGAGGATTCCAGCCCAAGTAAAATGGTCTGTGAAACTATGAAGAAAAAAGAGAGCGTTCTTGCCACCCCTGCACCAGGAAGGTGGTTGCCCAGCTGTACTTATGGGCCCCAGATTCGTGATGTCTCCCTTAAAAACCAGAAATAAATATGTGATGACCACTGACAAAGACATGCTTGAAACTGTAACATTTTCAAATCATTTCAAGTTTTAATGCAAGTTTAATAAAGATTCATAAAAGAATCATTCTGTCTTTAATCGATTGCAAACGCTTATAATTACCCCGAGGCTGTTTTCAGCTGCCTGATGACTATAATATTCTCAAGTCTGTCTCCAGACAGTCTTAAAACTGTTTATTACTCATCTGGATCTCTGCCAGCTTCCCGTACTCATTTATTCACTGTGCCTCAATAAACATATAATTAATTCAAGCTTATTATTGAACTTTTTTTCTTCCCCATTAGTATTTATTATGTCATCCAGATAAGGAAAGGAACATGTGTTTTTCATCTGTCTAACTTTAATGTGTCACTTCATTGTATTGCAAGTCAACAGCTTTTTGTGAGAACTTTCGTAACAACTTGCTTTTGCTGGCTGACATGACCACAGAAAATGGAATATGTATTTTGGTTGACCTTAAAATTATTCAACTTCTGAGATAACTGAGCTATTCTATAAAATTTCTCTAGTGGAATAATGGCCATGCTTCTGCTGCTTAATGCTGTAATAGTTGGGGAAATGCATTCCAGGAGCTAGAAGTGACTGCGTAGAAAGGTAAGAGAGGGTTTTTCATTCACTCGTGTTGCTGTCTCTAAGGGTGGAAGAGATAAAGTATTGGAAGGCTTGGCCTGACAGCCATCTGTGTTGCATTAGTAAGGAACAAAGACACGATTTTTTTATGTTATCTAGAATTTCAGTGCTGAGGTTAAATACCTTCTTTAAGATCTTCTCAGAACTATTAAAATGGAGTTTGTAAACCAGCATTTTGGCAGCTAAATAAATGAACAGTTATCAAATGAGGAAACTCGAACAAAGTAATTGGCACGTGGAATTGAAGAAATTATACCACGGTTGGGAAAAGGGCATGAGTTAGGCATAATGACATCATAAATGTCAGGTAGTATCGTAAATGGAAAAGAAAACTGCTGAGAGTTTTAACCAGCCAAGAAAAAGAGGAAGCAGAGAGGCAGGAAAAAGAGCTAGAAAATACTTATCACTGGATTTCTATATCTTAGTTTATCAGCATCTCTCCCATGGCTTATGTTCTTCACAGCACCAGTCCACTCATAAAATATTCCTGTTTCTGTAAACTTTTAATCAACTGAAAACATTACTGAGGAGCAGATTGATGCGCAGTCAGAAAATAATTTGTGTTAAGTAAGATTTTAAGACACACAGTCACACTTGGTTTATTCCCAGGAAGTCTGCAAGGACAGTCACTTTGCTGTTCCTCACCACCTCCTCAGCAGGGGATGTATGGTTCCTCAGGCATGCGAAAACCATCAGGGAGCAGCTGAGACTTAGGGAGGGAGTTGGTGTACCATATGGGCACAGCCATAGATTCCTTGCTGTTAAACAAAGGCGTATATCTAGGCAGAGGTATAGAGTTCTATTGTACAGTTGTACAGGATTTAAGTATAATTCTTCAAGTTTGGCATGATTTTTAACAGGAGAATAAATACTGAAGATAAACAGCACTAGTCTCTAAGTCATTATCATCTCTGGAGGCACTAAGCAAGTAGAATTTATTTCTTTGCAAAAGGTTGTTTTACTCAAAAGGCAACTCCTAGAATCCTTTTGGAAATCTCTACTGCAAACTGTAGTCAAAAAAGGAATTGAATGAAGAGGTAGGAAGCAGATTACACAATCAAAAGCATGTGGTTATAGAGTATGTTGCCTTGTCAGCCTCCACGACTGAGGGGTGATCACAATCTGACTCCCTTTCTATATCTGAGAAGCTAAGGTAGCAGCTGATACTCTTAAGGATTAGTTCTAGCTTGAAGTTTATTTATCTCTTTTATCCTTTGCTTTCTTTTCTCTTTCCAGTTAAAAAAACTGAGAAACCAGAGAAGAAAAATACTGTGTCAGTCCCCAGTAAGGTTGGAAACTGAAGTCTTGCAGGACATGAAAACTGCAAAAGCTAGTACCTCCCCCCAGCTTGATTCACTTACTTGAGATGATCTATATTGATTTTTCTTGTTTAGAGGGTAGGCTCTAATAATTGATATATGACTTCAAACAAAAAGTAGCTGATGTAAATGACATTTGAATGGTCCTATAAATTAAGTATTATGTAGGCATCTCAGTAGGGCTACAGTAGTTCATACCAAATAGCAAAATTGAAATTGCTTGGTTTTGTTATGGTTTGAAATGGAAACACCTTCAAAAAAGGAAAAAAAAAGTATGTAAGTATATTTTTCTTCCTTTTCTTCAACTGGAGAGTTTTGAGAATATTTATTGTCTTTTTTCCGGATGTGTGAAAGTTCAGAAAATTGCAAGAAAGGGAGGAAAAAACAGTCATCATTTACAAGTTTTCAGTTTCCCCTGAGAATACCATCCTCACTTATTAGATTCCAGAAATTTTCATAATGTACATTATATTCCATATGTAATTAAACATTTGAGCTTGAATTTGCTTATGATGAGTTTGAAGTACTGCTGTGTTCTCTGAATCCACATCATCCAGCTGAAATAATGCAGGTAACTTCTCCCTCTCGGTTCCCAAGTACTAATACAAAAGGGCTATGTAGGTTTTATTTTTCTTTGTTTGTTTTACTTCAGAGGCTGACTAAATTACATGTAAGCTGACTAATGAGAGGGAATCCCACTGCTGGGAAAGTGCGATGAAGAACTGTTGTTGACTCATCATGCTAAATTGTTGTTTTCCTCAGTTTAGATCTTGGCCATGTTAATGTTAATAAATATCACCATGTGCACAGGAATGCCAGCACTGTGAGCACTTTGGTCAGGGCTTTAAGCAGAGCAGGGGCACCAGCATCTAGAGTCCAGCTGGAGCTGCACAGCTCCCCTCTGCACAGTGCCTTCCCGTCATTAATAGTTGCTGTCAAGTTAGCCATCAGTGCGTGAGGAGGAATCGCTGTGCTAGACTTACAAAGCTTTCTTGATAAGCATTTGAACAGTGTCATCTGTTCTACAGTGGCTTTTCTCATCAACTGTACAAATAAAGTGGTGTTTTGTGTAAATCAGGCAGTGAATATTTATGACAGGTGCATTCACCTTTACTGCCACGGCTGAATCAGATGGTGTTTGTCATCCAGATACTGTGAGGAAAGCGTCCTCACGTCTCAAATGGTATCAGAGGGAGGATGAGCTAATGACTGTAAACCAGGTTTGAGATAACCAAAGTGGTGAGCGTATGACTCATAATTTAGGAGCGATGCAATGATAGAGGTGGATGGATTCATTTGTTGCCATTGGTGAATAGTGACATCTTTCTCATCTGGTCATAGTGTGATCTGAAGGTTTTTTAGGATCTTTCATCTATTCTGACTTGTAGATTTCGTTTTTAATAAAGGCTATATAGATATTATATATATATATAAAGGAGGTGCTTTGCACATGAGTTGTTTATTTAATATTTGCTCTTCACTTTGTACAGCTTATAAAATCCTCACTGCCTATATATACACTGGTTTTCCTGTGTGAGATGCCTGAACCCCAGCATATTTTGTTCTAGAATGTCCTGATCGATAGACTTTCCCCCAGATGGATTAGGGAACTTGGTCCCTCTGAAATTATTACTCAGCATAGAACAGAGAAGTGAGAGGTACTTCTGATCCAGTGATATAAAAGCCCTTGTGGAAAGACTACATTTAATTTTTTTATTAAGATCAGGTTATGGAAGTCAATAATCTTCTTCCAGTTTTATCATATATACAATGTAGAGACCTCACTGGAAAGAGAGCAAAGACACAGTTTCTCCTGTAATCTGGTTTTGAGGAAAGCTATGGATTTTAATTCCTGCAGATCTCTGGAAAATACTGGTTCCTTTTCCCTGTCATCTGGCTGTGCACATTTTCTACCCCGTATTTTCTCAGCTTTTCACTAGTGCTTTTTATTTAACGGTTCTGTTTGTTTTGGGTGAGGTCTGAGTGCTCCTGCTGGGTTGGTCATTTAAGGAGATTTAGGTACAGAACCCCTAATCTGTGAAGGATGCTTAGCTCTGCTCTGAGCGTGCTTTGCAACAGCATTTCAGACACTTTCCTGTTTCTTGGAGTTTCTCCACGATTGCAGAGGTGGTTCAGTTGAAAGGCGGTGGGAGTTTAGGTGCTTGCACTTGAGTTGACTTGTGCTTCATTTTCTAAGTGAGTTCCTAGCTCAGGTCCCCAACAACTGGACACAGTAACTTATTTCAGACCTCAGCTTGAGCAGCATTGTGCCGAGCGCCTGCGTTTGGAAACATCGGTCAGATCTTCACAGCTTAGGAGTGCACGAGCCTTGTGCTCGGCCGTGCAGGATGCTCCCTCTGCACACGCAGCTCAGCTGTGGCTGCAGCCTCCCTGGTGGATCTCCTGGGCATCAGCAGTGCAGAGAGTAAGAGCTTCCTACCGATCTCTGCCTCATGGTGGCACAGTTAGAGATGGGTGGTCGGAGAAGGTCATTTCCAACACAGTCCTTGAAAAATTTTGCTTGCCTTCGTCTTTTCTCGTTAGACTTTCCAAGCCAACTTCACAATCCCTTAAATCAACAGAAATTTTGGTTGAAAAGAGAATGTTTTTGTAATATTTCTTCGAAATTTCCAAGCCTTGCTTATAGCTGCTGCTGACTACCTGCTGCAGAACGGCACGGCGTTCTCGTGCTCACGGGGAGAGCGGCTGTGCCGCGGAAAAGCAGAAAACGTAATACTGATGGAGTTGGGAGAGGAGATACCAAATTTGGCTCTAGCGTTGGTCTGTCCCTATGTAGTAATTTTGGCTTTCCTCAGTAAGGATAATTAATACTTGTGATAGTGGGCAGCTCTTCAGCATTTCTGGAAATGACTGTGACTCATTCAATTTAAACAGAAAATAGAAATGCGTCTTCTGGCTGGGCAACAAGGTTGGCTAGCAAATTCAGGGCAAAAAACACCTGTGTTCCAGACATGAACAGCCCTGTGTCTCTGCAGCAGAGCCATCTGTGCCACAGGTTGCTTGCCAGATTTTTCTGCAGAAGGAGTTTATCTATTAGAAAGCTGATTCCACAGTGCAGCGTGGATATGTGCCACTTCCAGACAATCCACGCAGGAAAGATAATGCCGCCCATTCAGTGGCAGCATCTGTTCTTTGGCGTACACTTTGAATATGATCATTGCCAGTGACTTGCTGCTGAAATATTGGAAGCACCATCACGATTTAAATAGCAGGGTGTTTTTGTGTGCTCTCTGCTGTTTCATAGCAGCAGGTGAGCATCACCAGTACTGCCAGTCTTCTACTGGGTAAGCTGAGGTATAAGCAATGTCTGTATTTATTTCCTGCCCGCAGCTTTGTGTTGCATCGGTGCCAAAGGCAGAGCTAGTGAAGGAGGTGTATGAACCCTGGGTTGGGGTCCTTTCTGTTAGAATGGTGCTGTTTTCCTAACAGCGTATCACACAGATGCCAAACCAGTGTCATGCTCTCCTAATAAGCGTGGAACTGTAGAATAATGCTGTACCTCTGTCCCTTCATCCCTTTCTTTGGTGAAGATACAATATAGTCCTTCCATGGTTTACATTTGCACATACTCATGACAAAGACGGTTGATTCCATAATCTGGCTTCTGGGACAAGATGCGTTATACAGAATATCAGCTGATAATTCCAGTGTGGTTATAAATTCAGATCAAGTGAGATTATGTTCCTGTTTTGAAAGGAGAAATAAAACTACATTTGGTCATTCCTGCTTACCCTGCTCTGGTGTCAGAAAAGACAGCATAGTTTTATGCTGTAGAATTAAAGTTCTTAAAAAGGTTTTCACAGCCTAAGTAATTTTTTCCTCTGGATATTTTGATAATGTATCTAGAACCCATCTACATGTGTTCCTTGTGCTTCAATCATTTTGACTCCAGCTAGTCAGTTTTATCCCGTTTTTATTCCAGTTTATATTATTTGTCTGGATTTTGAGTAACTCTGAGCTGGTGAGCAACTTTAGAATGAAGGGGTTAAAGTGGGAAGAAGTTACTTCTTTATTTGCATAAAACTAGGCATATTTGTAGCAGTTTGAATAATCTTGTTGCTTCTTAAGTTGGTATTTAAAGTGACAAAAAAAATTCCAACATCTCTGATTAGATTGAATTTAATTTTCCTGATTTAGATATTAAATAGAAACTGTAATTAGTATCTGATTCTCTTATGGAACTTTATTTTTAGGGTAAGCATGTATTTTATTCATGTTTAAACTATTCTTCAAGTGCTCAGTCACACTGGTATTTCAGCAGTGTCTGAAGAATGGGGTTGCAGTGCCGAATGCTTAAAATAGCCTAGGTGCCGAAAATACCATTTCTTTCCAGTTCCTGGTGTTTTAGAGAAGACTAAATGGTTTCCATTATTTCTTCTGGTCTTAAAATGAACTTCAGTTCCTCTAAAAGCTCTTACCTGTCAGCGTGGCCAGAGAGAATGTAGCTACTCTGATCCCAGGAAAGGAAACAGCAGTTTGCACATTCCGCTGTTCTCTGTGTTTTCTCTCGGGGTTACCCCAAGATGTTACCATGATGTGCTAGCACGGTGTCACTTGTACCCCCTCCAAAACAGACCATGCTGAGGGCCAGCCAAGAGCCCTTTCCTGCGAGATCTCATGGCTGTCCATGTAACTTCTGTTCTAGGGCTTGCAGTATGCTGTGCTCGGGCATCCCTCTGCTTCACTTTCAGTCTCAGATTTCTAGCCTTTTGCTGTCCTCTCCCATCATGTGCAAACTGCATCTAAGGTGCTCCCAGTAGTATGATTCTCCATCCCATATTTACTCTAAACCTTATGTTCGGATTAGATAGAGCCCTTCTCTTGCCCGCCCTGTATACGAAGGGCACGGCGTAGGGGAAAACCATAGTTGAAGATGAAAGATGTCAGAGTAGCCAAGCAGTTGTGAAAATCTAACTGGAAGCTTTCTCAAATGTAGGATGTTCCACGAAGACACATGATCAGCCTGTGGCCTCAGACCTGACGATTCCTCTGGATAATGAGCAGTCAAGACAAGGGACCGACAGGGCACCTTCTCCTGTTCTAGTGCATTAAAAAATGCCATGAGCATAGCTGAGGAAGAGCTCCAGTGAATATACTGTGGGAGCCTACCTGACACTCAACCAGATGCTTCTGTGAGATGAATTGAACAGGTATTTGTGTCTTTTTTTTTTCCACTTACCAATAAACATCCTGTTTGGCTTTTGTTTTTCCTAGATATCCGTGGAATACAAGAGTTTTTGGACAAAGTGTCTCAACAGGGAATGGATGTAGCATTGCAGAAAGTGGAAAACAACATCAATAAAATGATCACGGGACTCTTCGCCACGATGCGGATAGAAGAGCTGAACCGCTACCGGGACACTCTGAGACGGGCTATTCTCATAATGAACCCCTCGACAGCCAAGTCGTTCATAACAGAGGTATGTGCTTAGCCCTGCTAACTTCTTGTTTTGCTGACCAGGACTTCAGCTGTTTGTCGAAGGATTCAGTTTATTTGCCTTCATAAAACCAAACAAACGAAACCAACGAACCAACCAAAACTACGAAAAATGTAAATATTCTGTCTTCTAATCATGCACGGGTGTGTTTTCATGCTCATAAATGTGCATACAGAGCAGTGTAATTACATTTTGCATGACCAAAAGCATTTAGGAAATATGCAGAAGAATTAGCCCTCAAACTTCTGTGTGAAGCCTGCGGATATTGTATTGCTATTGCCTCGCTCATTGAGTCCCTCGCTAAACAAATCTTTACAACTGAAAACTTTGTTATTATTTACATATATATTTAACATGTGCTTGTGGATAAAATGTGTCTACCTGATTTGCAGTTCATTTTTTATATAAAATAATGTTTGAAATATTTGTGATGTTCCACTGAGTAGTAGTAAGGTAGTGGCTTTTACGAAGGATTGTATGCGAATGAAGAATTTAAGACAGGCTAAAGTTATGCTTAAATATTTAAGCAAAAACTACAAGCAACATGGACAACATTTCCAAAAAGCCCTTCAGGTTTTAGTGATGGAAGGCTTGTGTATCATTTTTGACTGTGACTTGTGTCGTGAGATGGTTCCTTTCACACAGCACTGTGCTGTTTCAAAGGTGGATTTTTTATTATTTTTTTTTTACATGCATGGATGCTCTTCATCATCAACCTATGGTTAAAAATATATTTGTTTCCTGTTCCATAGAAATATGCTTTCTCTGTAATAATTTTTCTTTGGATCTATCTGTAACTTGTGTTAATTTTATACTTTCCAATTGCCTAGGTCTTCAAAAACAGAGGCTTAAGAACTAACTCTGCATATGTCGTCTCAAGTGAATGCCTTTTAGAAACATTAGTAGGAAAGAATTGTTTTATTTCCTTTTGAATTTTGTTTTTTGCTCTTGTTTTTTTTTTGGCTAGGCACTTTGCTGTCCTCGTTACACACTGAACCTTGCTAATTCTGAGTCATGTGAGGGTTTGCTGCTCTATCCAAATGTCTGTGGTGCCTCATAAGATGTAAACAACTTGTGGGCATATTTTCGGTGGTTCTGCACTGTTTTCATCATCCAAGTCACCGATGTTTTATTTTTCACTAAGTGGCATTGTAAGATGTTTCACATTTCAAGCAGCAGGGTTCAGGGCTCTAGCTGCAGTAACTCAGCGAGACGGAACTCCTGTGTTCTTCCTAAAGAGAAGAAAAAGCACTTTCTTTATCATTTATTTTTACACTGTCAAGCATAGTAACGAAGTCATTGTCATCTTTTGAAGTTGCTTGTTGTCAAGAAAGCAAAAGGTTTATTTTGGAGTTCTTCGTTTGACGTTGGCCACTCAAAACTCCAAAACCCAACAAAAAAAACCCCAAACAACTAAACCAATCCTACAGTCCCATTCCCCACCCCCCAAAAAAAACATTCCCAAACCAAACACACCAACAAAAAATTCCAAATGTTTCTCCTTTCATGGAGACTGTGAGGCTATCAGGAAATATTGGTACCTCCTTTTGTGAGTGGGTTTCAAAGAGAGAGTCTCAGACAGGGCACTAGGTCACAGATTTTGCCAGCATAACAGTATTTATTTGGGGTGTGATGTGAGGCTGGTAGAGCTGACAGCAGTAGCCTCTCAACAGGAGGAGCTGCTCAAACAGAAGCGTGATTCCTGCTCTGCGTCCTTTGGCAATTCAGTTTAACAGCGCATTCAGCAGGTGAACCGTAGGACGTTAGTAAGAAACGACTGCATATGTAGACAAGCCCTCGGGGGGTTTTACGCCTTTTCTGCCCAGGAGATGCTTGTGTCTGCCTAGCTGGATTGGGCTGTCAGCCTCTCTCCCCAGCCCTCAGCTAGCCGGTGCTGCCGGGTCCCCTGGAGGAGTGCTGTGGCTGAAGCCCCGCTTTGTGCGCCCGAGAAGAGGGTTCATTCACGCGGAGCAGCTGGAGCCACCCGCGTGTCATTGCTATGCAAGGAACAGCTCTGCCAGGGTAACCAGGCACCCGCTGGCCCGTGTAAATGGGCAGGCCCTACACTGGAGATGCCTTCTGATAGAATTTATCTTTGTTCTGACTCTTTGAAATTCTTATCTTCTAAGAAAGAACATTCTGGGTTTAAATTTAACAACTTTCCTTAGGTTTTTTTTATTGAAAAAAAGAACAAACAACATTGCTTTTTTGATATTGGATCCCTTCTTTCTCTCAAGCCTTTGTATCTCTCGAGCTTGCAGAGGTCAGATCTATACACACTCAAGAAAGCAGAGATTAAGATGTAAATACATTATTCTGGCTATGGAGAGAAAACCTCACCTTCTCATTTGTCCTGTAGGGCATAGAAAGGCAGGAGGACTTGGGAGCAGGTGTCACAGCATCTCTTCTGACTGACTAAAGGGTTAATCTAAAGCAAGAGGGAGGAGACAGACAAATTCTCCCCTGTCCTTCTTTGCTTCAATCTGCGGATGGAAGACAGTAGGGAAAAAAAATCTGCTGAAATAGTGACATTCAGTGGGGTTAAGGAGAGTGGAGATACAGAGCTAGAGGAGATTGGGGCTCCCCCCGTGTCAGTTTGTGGCAGTATCTCAGAAAATCCTTTGCCAGGGACATACTGGTGACTTACTGGGTTTTTTTCAGTAGGGTGAGGTCTTTTTGTACCCTCAAATAATTATGCAGATCCTACAGGTGAAGCAAACTATTCCCACTGAGACGTCTATGATTGCTGAAAAGCACCTCAGAACCAACCACCTTGCACAAAACTTGCTGTGCTATCTGATGGTGCTGGTGGCTGATGTCAGCCCTGTGCCACTTGTTTGCTTTTGGTTTTGGGCTGGGATTTTTTTGCACATGTCCTTCTGATCTGTGATGAATTTGTAGGATATGAAAAACCACATAGGGGAAAAGGAATGGGATGTCCTTGCCAGCTTGGCATGAGAGCAAAGATCGAGGGTCAGGTGGCAGAAAACAAAAGCAACGGAGGTTCTGGGGATGACAAAGCAATCTGGGGAAGCAGGACTTCAGGAAGCAAGCCAGGTGTCCTCAGTGAGGCCAAGATGCTGTCAGTGCATCTCTGCTTACAACATTATTTCTGTTTAGCTAAGGAAACTGCCTTATCAACCGTGCGCAGGAATATGGATGCGTTCTGTGCAAAGACTCCGGGAGATGATAACAAGCCTACAAGGGGTGGGATGATTCAGCTGATTTGGCTTCATAGATATCAAAGAAAATTGTGTTGACTAGTGGAAAAACTTTACAGATTGAAAATTCAGTCAGAGATGGGTGAAAAAGCCCTCGTGTCAGCCAGGGGCTTTGCTGGAGTTTTGCCAGGCGAGCTCTGGGAGTTGTTGATGCCACTTCAGCTGCCAGTTCTTCCCCTTGATGGAGGGATTACCACCCCAGCAGCAAACCTGGTGGCTGTGACAGCACACCTTGCTGCCCCCTCTGCTCTTGGTTCTCTTGCAGGGGTGGTGATTCTTACAGAAAGAGGTGAGAACACTTTCTCTGCAGCAGGTTATCTAGCAAGAATTCCAACAGAGCTGCTGTGAGGGCTTGACCGTTTCAAGCCACCGCTGCAGTGAGCCCTGCCAGCTCCCAGGCTGGAGACAGTACTGCTCTTCAGCTCACCGTGCACTCTGTGTTTTGTGTAAGTAAAAATACTAACCTTTTATTATTCAAAGGCTCCATTTTGCACTAAAGTTGGTTACTGAGCCCCATAACATAAGGACTTCAAGCAGGCCGGTGATCATACTGGAGATACTGCAAATGCTTGCTGTTAAACATCTGCTTAAAGTTAAGCTCACGTGCATCGCAGAACTGGGTTATGATTATTCAAAACGTATATTCAACAAAACCAGCAGCTTCCAAGTCTGACAGCTGGAGCAGGCAGTCCCGACCCGTGCGTATGCAGACATGCTGACTGTTCCAGCCTCTGTAGCTGCTGGTTTGTCTTTGTTAATTTTCAAAGAAAATTGAAGTTACATAGCTTTGAGGTGTTAGTATGATCTGCTACACGTGATTTTTGCAAATTAAAATCTTTTGGCTTTTTTCTACCCCAGATTGATGTGGGACAGTGCTAAAATAATGTTACCTTGGATGACGAGAGGCTGCTCTACCACTTTAATAAATAACTCTATAAATGAAATGTTAAACAGGGAAAATAGAATAAATCATATAAATTAAGACCTGAAGAGTTCTTGCCATGTAGTGGGCAAATGAAAAAGAAAGAGAAAAGTGAATGCTTAAGAAGCAAATGTAGTTTAAAAATGGCTTATGTTATTGAACCTTCACCTTTTTTTTTCCTAATGGTTACTGCAAATAGAACAAGAAGCAACGTTTATTCTGTGAAATTAGATTATTCCTGGTAGCAAGTGTCCTGCTTTTTATTATATTTGATTATTATTTCTCTGTTGAAAATACTAGGTCATTTTAAACTGAAGTATTTGAAAAAAAAAAACCTTTTTTTTTCATACAGTGACATTGTTACTGTTTTACTGGGGTTCAGCTTTAGATCTAATCGTGCAGCAAATCACAGGTCATTCGGATATAAGGACGGGGATTTGCTTTAGTGTTACGCAGAGCTCTGAACAAGCTTATTTCCTTAAATAACTTACTTGATGTGAATTAGGAAAGTTTATTCAACTTTTTCTCCACAAGGTTTATTCAGCCTTTGTGTCCAAAGTTCATGCAAGTGCAGTCTCTTTTTTTTATTATTATTATTATTTCTTTTTAACCTTATTTTGTGATGCTGTGCTTATTGGGTTTTAAAGGTATACATACTAAGGAATGTCATGATAACATTTGACTGTTTTGTTGCTCTCTTGTTTAATGTGGAAAATTACCTTGTCTGTAGTCAAAAGCATGGTATGCAGACATGAGGTGAAGTGAATGCATCCAAAAATAGGAGTTAAGGAGCTGATGCACCTGGGTGCTACTTCCACTGAAACCTGTGGCAAAAGTTGTGTAGTTTCCAGTGGGAGCAGATAGCAGTGGGGCTGGCTCAGGTGTAGACAGATAACGTACACAGCAGGGAGAGCTGGGGGACTCCAGATGGGTATCAAGTCCACGTAATTATCTCTGGAGAAGATACTGTCATCTAATGAATCTCTTAACTGTGTGTGTTAAGGGGTACTCGGCCTCTATTTGTGGCATGCCTGAATTTGTAGCTCTGCTGTTAACTACTGGGTACCTGTACAGGTGCCTCTTTCAAATCCTGTCAATCTGAGCTTTTCATCTTCTTCCGTTTAATGCATGCTACATGTGTGCCACAGGCTGCCAGTCCCAGGTACACGCATCAAACTGGGGTTTAGGAAAGCTGTCTTCTCTCCTGCCCCGAGTGTGCAGTGTGACCTCTGAACGTGTTGCTGAGTCCCACTTGATTGCTTCTTCCCGTGGTAAAAAGTAGGAGCAATGCCTGCACAGCTAAATAGTGACATCCGTGCGTGTACAGCCGTGTGTTTTCTGCACATTCATCCACCATCTAAAACCCACCCCGGGTTTTGTTTTTAAATGAACTCTCCTGCCTGAAGTGTTTCTTCTTGTCAAGGGAACACGGAGATTGGATGAGAAAGGATTTATCAGTTGAATTGAGCAGTGATGAACTGATCCAGTGATGGACTGGAAAAGCATCCACAGGTCTAATGGGAAGCCTGTTGGATTTTCCATTAGGCTGGGGGATGACTTGATGGTTTATCACATTTGTAGGCACATCATAATTTCCTGGGCACTCCTGAATGCAGTGGTAGCTGGTAGCTAATTGACACTAATAATAATGAAAAAGATAATTTTTCCATCATGCTGATATGAAGGATTACTCCCTTCAGAGATTTTCAGCGTTTTCTTTGAGAAAGGTTGTGATCTCTGGGAATTTTTAAGCAATCCTATTTACATAAAATACAAGTCTGAAGTCTCTAAAGGCAACCATTGTTCAAGCAGTTCTCTTCGAGGTGGCACTGATGAAGGTGAAGGGCGAGCAGCAGCCATGTGAACTTGCCCACTGCTATTTTTGTACCTCCTTTTCCTATCCTTTCATCATAAGTGTATATGTTGATTATACTGGAATTTATCTAAACCACATCTTGCACTGTCAGTGACTGTTCCTCTGCCTTTCTTAGAAGCAAGCTGAACGCTCTAATCTTTGAGGTCATCTTTCTCACCATTTTTTTTGGAGTGTTGGAGCTTTTTAGACCTGCATTCTCCTGGAGAGCAGAGTTGGCTTTTTGAGTCCATTCTCTAGATCGTAACTTGTGCTGGAATAAATCCCATACAGTGTGCTGCACTATAATTTGGTTTCCTTAATAACAGTGTGACAAAATGTAACAAAAATGTAACAGAATGTAACAAAGTGAAACAAAATGTAACAAAAGGTATCTTCTTAGTTGTTTGTTTTTCGCCAGCATTAAACACAGAATTTACATCTGCAAACTGAGCTAGAGGCTTAAAGGCTTTTTTGCTTCCTAGGATCTTCCAAATCTCTAGTAAAGGGATGTTCAGTATTCTGAACAACCTTTTTGAACAAGTGGAAACTTTCATCTTTTAAATGTAGCAGAAAAGTCTCTTTGCTGAATTTTTTTAACCTGTGAGAAGGGAAGCTGGGGTCTTTCCCAACCTTGGTGATTCTATGATTCTAAAATTCTTCACCCTGGAGTATAAGAAACCAAGAAAAAGTACCCTGCTATAGGTAATCTTTGACCAGTATTCTTGATTGGAACTGACTGCCTTCTCTGAATCTTGGAACTAACTAGAGAGCTTTTAAAGTCTCTTCTTCTATCCTTAATTCTCTTCCTGTTCCAATCTGTAACTTGGAATGCAGATTCATGGGTCTAAGTGCAACTCTTTAGTTTTATTACCATTTCTTAAGTAATTTATTACAAATATTTATGAAAACTGTAGCTAAACTCCTAGTATGTCTGTTTGAGAGAAGAGGACCTTTGGCAATTAAGTGACCAGTGACTAGAAGATATATTATGTACTTTATGAAGCTCTCATAATATTTGTTGTTGTGCAGACGAGTTATGCCTTCCTATAAATTTCTTTCTGTTGTTCTTCATGGCTTTTGATGACTCAGTTGTTGACATTCTCTTCTTTGGGATCTTGCTGGGTATGCTATTTTCAGGACTAAAACAAATAAATGAGGGGTTGATCTCCCATGATCTTCAAAGGCATAATAATGATTTTCTTCTTCTGTTTGTGTTGGCTATTCTTTGTCCTGCTTTCTTAAATTGCTATCATAGTTAATTGTATTCTCCTGTTGTTATATCAGCGATTTTAATTGGATCTGATAGTCTTGGTTACTGCTTATCCTTCCTCCCTGCTTTTATAGCTTCACTATAAACACTTCTGTTGTGTTCCTCTTGAGAGACAAATGTCTTCCCATAGAGAGCAAATTGCTCCAACCAGCCAAACAGAATAAATAAAAAAAGGAAAGTTAGAAAACACATTAACGAAGCCAAGCTATTATCTACACGTTGGTAGGAACAGTCAGTGTATTAAAGTACATATTTTCCACAGAACTAAGGGTGGCTGATTCATGTAGGTGTTATAAAAACCCACTCTGAACATCTGCAAAACTAAAATGCAATTGACTGCCACACGATGAGTGTCTTTTTGAAATAGTGACAGCTAGAGAGGATTAACTTGAAGTGGAGATAAGATCTGACAAAACTATTTCTAATCCAATTCTTCCTCCAAAGTTGAGTTGCCTGATTGGCAGAACTGTTCTGCCTCCTTCCTTCCCACCAGTAAATAAAGGTACAGCCAGTGAGGATTGCCTAAAACACAACTGATTTCTTGGCTACCGTGAAAATTCACTGTTGAATGTTCCTATATTGAGGCACAATTAATTAACTCGTAATCAATTAATATCTAAATCATTTTGCCCATCTGGTGGACTGAAATGAGGGGAACTAATAGTCATTATTTATTCTATTTTCAAGGCGTTCCCCGTGGCACTGCTGAAGCTATCTCAGTGCTTTGCTCCCAAGCAGAGATAGCTGTTTATACCCTGTTGCGCCCTTCCTGGTGCGTGCTGGGAGTTGGCTTATGAGATCTAGCTGAGCAGGCTCCCTGATGTTTTTCTCCTTTATGCACGTTGTAGTTTTATTCTAGCTCTAATGCTTCAGTAATCTTTGTGCCTATTTAAATACTTCCTTTTAAAACGTGGTCAGCCAAATTGGATCATTATCTGCAAATAGATTAACAGCACATTAATAAAAATGCTTAGTACACCATTAGAAACAGTCGCTATAATGATGGGTACCTGAAGATTCAGCTTGCTTTTTTGGGCACTTCATAATCAACAGTGATGTTTTTGAAGACTGTTGTAAGATAATTCTGTTTTGAAAGTGCTTAGCAGGCAGTAGCTGACTTTGTGGTCTCCACAGAGCACAAGGAGTTGTGGACTGCTGATAGCAAGAGAACAAAGAGAGATAATGCGTCCTGAGAGCCCTTGCAGCTTTCGGAAACAGAGATGCTTTTCATAAGTAAACACTACAATGCTGCAATTTTCCTCTCTCAGAGAGGTGTTGTTGAGTCTACAGAAGTCCTGCTTCGCGGAGAACCCTGCAGCTGGGGCCCATAGCATCTCCAGCATCCCCGGGCGATGATGAGGTAGAGACATACCTTGTGGAAGCCTCAGGGTACTCCAGCTCAGAACTTTTCCAGGTGCTTTGATGTTCTGTCAAGGGCAAAATACAACTTTCTGTCTTTTTAGCTGTTGAAATGGCTGTGGGCTCTTAAAACCTGAGCTGTACAGCGGCTCCTGCTTCCCTTCAGAGCGTGATTCAACGTGTCAGTCTGGCCATAAACCATTCAGTGGTTTATAAAATATTTGAGTCAGTCATTTGTGCCCTCTCAGTGGAGATAGACCTCTTTCTCTGAACGCCCTGGTGCTTTGGTCTCAGATGGAGCTGGGTGGCAGCCCAGAGGGGAGGTGGTGCATGCTCAGCTCTTACCAGCATCATCCGCTGTCGGAATCTAAACTGGACAGCTTTGAAGAAGCGGGGTGTGGTAACCATCAGCCAGGTTTGAATTGTGCACCTTGGAGCTGAAAACATTAGCTGGAGTTGGAAAAGCCGAGTCCCAGAGCCTGCTCATATTTTGCAGATCAGCCCAGAGAAGAGCCTGCAGAACAGGCTCAGCAGCTAGTTAAAATGTACACTTAAAACGTGTCAGTTATACTGCACTTCATATCTCCTGACAGTTCTTTGGTGCATCCTCATGGTAGCAATGTAAACGTGGATCTGATTTGTGCTTCTTTGGTTATTTTTTTAAGTTATTTTTTAAAATTTTAATAAGTGGAAATTAATAATTATAAAATCATGTTTTATTTATATACTGTTTCACACAGATTTGTCTAACAGATACATAAGGCAGAAAGTGTTCTTGTACTGCAGGAATGCTGCCAGCAGCACGCTGCTGTTGGAATCAGTAGTTAAGGAATGAAGCCTGTGGTTTCTGTTAAGTAAATTAGTTAAATGTTAGAAAAACTTCATTGACTTTAAGAGCTCAGATCCTGACTGAACCAGTCTGTGGTTTCAGGACAGTCAGGCAGACTACCTGAGAGCCTGGGCTCTGAAATCTTTTTCATCATATTTCAAGGCCTCTGGGTTTCATTCCAAGCTGGAATAAAACCAGGTTTTCAGGTCTCTGCATCCTCTACAGAGTAAAGTGGCCTTTTTTCATGCTGCTCTTCTCCTGACTAGCTTTTCCATTTATTTGCAGGCCAAGCACTTTACATTTCAGTGCTGGTGGATTGTGTTCATGGGTCTTTCACTACAGAGAGAACAGTACTGTCCTTGCTGTTAAGGCAACCATATTAGGGCAGTTAAGTATCTGTCCAGCCAACTGCCAGATTTGGGGCAAAAGTCAACAAAATTTATCAAAATCAGAAATTCCTCATCTCTCAAATGTTGTGAAGGTGAATTTTATCAATAGAGTAGTGCTTGGCAAGCCAAGCTTTCATCCTATGGATGACTTTCACAGTATGGATGCTGGTGTTGTGCAGTTGGGCATCATCATTTCCTGCTGTCTTCCCTACGTACGTAATGTCTGGAAAATTGTTTGTGAACATAAACTCAGGATCTGCTCTGTGCCTATGACTCACAGATTTACCCTCTCTGGATCTCTGTCCAACTTAAATGTGTTCCCTGTCTTTCAGACATCTGTTCAATCTCTAATCACCTAAACTTAAGCAAGTTTTAATCTTTGTTTGTTTACTCTAATCGTTCTGGGCAAGCTGCTACATTCTCATCCATCCCTTATTGCTCAGTTTTGCCCTTTCTCAGGTTCTTCACATCTGTCCAGTGTTTAAATATAGCTAATTCTGTCTAGGTAGTAGACTATCTCAATAAAAGGTGCACAGCTACAGTGTGTTCCTTGCAATTGCAAAATTGCTTTCTCTGGTCTCGATAAATGCAATCTCACCCAGCTGAAGTTATTCAAAATACCAATGAAAGGTTATTTTTCTAGCTTTTTGCTCTAATCATCTACCTGTTCCTGGGTCTGCCTTCTTAGTGACGTACAGCACAAAGCTTTTGCTGTTTCTCAGAGCCTTTCTTGAAGTATTGAATGTTGCCTTTTGTATTTTAAACGGTGTCCAGGTGTCAGCTCTTGTTTGCTTTGCCCATCTGTTATTCTTCGGTGCTTTCTTTCTCAGTCATGTTGCTTCTGCTATGACTTTCCCTTGCACGTGGAAAGAGCATGCTACTAATTCACACTAGACCAATTCATTACCCTGCTTCAAACCTTTACTCAGAACCTTTGTCACCTTGCCTGTGATTAACTTGACAATGCACAGGCAGCCGTTCTGCTGAGACAACTGCCTGCTGTGGTGACTAACATCTCTGTGTCTAGCTACATAACTTACCCATCTACTTTTTGCACTTCAGATGCTAACTTACAGAAGGCAGGTTCTCTTGATGATGTCATGAAGCCATGGAAGAATAGAATATGTAATGTAGCTCCAGTATGAATTGCTAGGTACAAAGAATCATTAAAATGTATGTAGAACTCGAAACTAAATTATTACAGAAAGCCTTGGAAATAAAAGAGATAATAAAAACCCATCCTAGGTAACAAAAAATAGAGTTAAAAGTGAAAGGACATTTCAATAAAACTAGCAGATCAAATTCTTGTACCATTGTGAAGGAAGAATGAGGTTTCTGCTCTCGTAGCTAATGTATTCAAATATATTGTAACATAAAGAATGATACTGAAAAGAGCTGAGCAATGCTGAATACATAAGTATGTGCAGCTGTAATGACTGCACCATGCAACTTGCATCTTTTCTGATTTGCTAAGGTTTTGTGTGGTGACACTTACCTCTCAGGTAGCTGACCTGGCCATAACTACTCATTTTCAAAGAACATACTCTGTCAACTCTGATTCCTCTGGGGGTGGAATTCCAGCTACAGAAGACACTGCATGTTACAATTTCATGTCTGCTATTTGTCGAGCAGTCCTGCTGAGTGCCTGCTTGCATTAGGTACTGTAAAATCATAGGAGGGATAAACCACCTCTGCTCTAGGACCTAGGTCAACAGTTAACCCTAAATCATGGCTTGTCTTATTTGTACACATCAGAACATTTTGTCTGGATATAAGCTGTTATTCCATGTGCATATCCTAATTTAACTTCCATGTTTTGCAGCCATAGCCACTGAGGTGCAAAATTGTTGCCTATGTCTTCCTTCTAACAATTGTGATTACTGAAAGGAAGAAGAAAACACTGCTAACATTTACTCAGATTCAATCCTTGATGTTCTTCATAAACCAAGCTATTGTAGAAAATTTCTTAAGTCGTTGGTAAAAGTAACATTTCATTTTCTGCAGCTTGAACACGTTGGTTACATGTGGGTTTCTCTCTGTTGTTAGTGTCCTGTAGACAGTTGGGTACATCTCGGTTTATCTAGTGCAACGCTGCCTCTGCAGTTGGCCTTCTGCGTGCACGCGTTTTCTGGAAGGAGAGGTTAGCCTTTTGTGCTCATTCTTATGGATCATACATATATGTTGTACTCCTAACAGCATCGCTACTGGCAGTTCATGTAGTGTAGGTGTGAAATCCGTGGGGTTGCAGATCTCAAGTCATAAGGATGTATGTTCAAACTCCTACTATTGTCTCAGCATCCTGATCAAGCTACAGCATAATATGTGAAGAGATAATTTTTGGGACTTCTAAAGAGCTGCAGTGAAAGTTTATTTTGGAACGTCAGGTTAGGAAAAGGATCCCTTCTGAAGCATTTTCTTTTCACGATGCTACAACGTGCAATGCCATGTTAATAAATACACAGGCATAAAAGCATAAATCAATAGCAACAATGTCATCAAGGTGTTTGGATGCGGGTGAAACGAGTCAAATGAAATGGCTCTTATTTCACTAGAGAGAGCATACTACAAGTAGCATGTTCTGATAAAGCTGTGAGTTCACACATGGGAGTTTTTGTAATGCAGGTAATTGCCGTTGTGCTCGGGGCGGGAGGTGGTAACAGATGAGTTTCTGGGGGGTTATGCCTGTGGAATACATTTTAGGCAGACGTGAGCCACCTTTGCCCACAGTTAGAGTGGGCAGGAAGCTAAACCAGTTCAGACGGCATAACGCTGAACATCACTTAATTATCTCTGCTGACAGGAAGGGCATATTAATATGGAGTATGTGCTTCTCCTGACATTCATTCAGGTCAGAGTCTGGGTGGAGCAAGTTCATCTTTGTCCATAATATATCGTGCAGATGCAAAACCCAAAATTCATCAAAATAACACTTGGAAATACTGTTAGGGTACTCGTGGTTTTGGGTTACTGAGGTTATGATCAGATTCAATGGATCTTTGAATAGTCATTATTTTAGAGAGAGCCAAAACTTGATCATAATTCCTCCAGGTTTTTAAATCTCTCTTCTGGGTACAGCCAGTGTATTTATAATGGAAATTTCAGTGGCGTTTTTCAGGAATGGAACACTTTACAAGTCTTGATTCTTGTAATGCATATTAATCTGTGTTTCTAGAAATGGTTATAGTCTTGGGAGGTAATGTGTTATAATAGAAAAGAGAGATTGGAAACCAAATTGAATAATTAGAAGGTTTTATATTTAATAGACTGTACCACAATTTAATGTATTTATTTTCTATTGCCTAATAAGTACTGTTATTCATCCACACTCCCCAGATCACTTCTCTATCTTAAAGAGATGCTCTAAGTCCAAACCAGTTAACTACTTAATGTAAAGAAAAGTAGGGGAAGCCTCTTTTTTAGCACATTTGCTCATTAGGTAGCTTTTTTATTTTAAAGTATGTTTTAAAACTGTTTCCAAGAGTGGGGTTTGTTCTCATCTCAGGAGCCACAGTCTACTGTCCTCATCTCTTTTCAGACATACATGTTGGGGTTTTTTCATGACTTCTGAGTATTAATATTTTAAAGAGAGACATTTGGAGGAGAGGAGAACGGTTCCGAGCTATTCAACAAAGCTTAGGAAAACTCAAATCTTTTTCAAGGCTACGGAGAACATGAACCACATACTATAGTTTAAGCCTTTAAAATTATAAAGTAGGTAAATTGGATTTTTATGGAAATTTCACAGAAAGGCTCCTATTTCCAAACACCAGTATATCTGAATCGAGGTGAAAGCCGCATGAGATTTGAGCACTTAAAAATTCAGCATTTTTATTTTATGCCATTGAGCAAAAAACTAATTTATTTTTTATTATTCATATCGCATAAATAACAAAATGAAATTTTACCCTCTGTTGGCTGGCAATACCTTGCATTAGCCAAGATGAAGTCATTAGAGAAGCGTTGCAGCTTTGCTGCATTTCAGGGTCTGCTGATGTTTCCATTTACAAGCCCTGGTTTTCAGGGTTATTTAAAACCAGAAGTTCAAACTTATTTCCAAGGACGATAGAAAACTTCTGTCATTATGGAAGCAGGGCTTTTTATAACAAAATAGAGGAGAGAAATCTTCAAGATATATGGTGGCTTCTTGCATTAATCGTAGGGATGGGTCATTTAAAATCCTACACCTGCTAATAACTTGCTCTGTAAAGGGGGACAAGGCTCTTCACTTCTTGCTGGCTGCCACATCTTCACCTTTTTGAAGGTACCTGGGAAAGGATCCTTGTGCTGTAGATTTTAGCCACTCGGCTTAGTGTTGCCCAGGTAAAATGACCTAACCAAGCTGTGCAGGGCTGGGAAATGCTGAAGCATGTTTCTGTTTCCAAGGGTAATTGAAGGTACGGAACGTAGGTTGCTCTTCAATGACATCTGCTTGAGTCATTTCAAGTGGGGCTGATTCCAAGCCCAGCGAAGGGCAGGCCCCCAGCTGTGTCTCCCACTGAATGAACTTTGCTGGCATGGGTGACCGGTGGGTCTCAGCCCCAGGATTCTGTCACGCCGAAGAAACTAGACAGGGACTAATGCAAAAACTGGTTTGTGTTCTAGCAAAGTGTCCTTGTCTTCCGTTCCACTTTCAGGTGTTTGAATAACACACATAAGTGAAATATAATTTATTCTGATGACTTCCCTGATCCCTCTTTCTCACGCAGTTTTCAAGACTTGTACTTCAGTCGAGGCAATTCAGTTCGACATCATCGTCATCACTTCGCATTCCTAAACAGTATTTGGAACAGCTGGGGGGAAAAACTGTTCAAACTTTAGCCAGAACTCCGTGTGTAGTCCCAGTGCAGCAGTAAGTGCTGCTTCTAGCTAGAAGCCCTGTCGCAGTCATTTGTCATTTGGAAAGTTACTGAATAGCTCTTTTAATAAGCTTAAGTCAACACTTTAATCCAGGAACTGTTCTAGCACCTTAAACTCCCAGAGGAATTTCTCATTAGCCTAGTGTCTGAAAAATGTCATTTTCTGAAGTGAAAAAAGCATTTGAAATACTTGGTTATCCAGGGTAGAATGCTGCAGAAGGTGTTTTGCTAGGTCTCCAGTGTGTTTCCAGTGGCTACAGAATGAGCAATGAAGTCCAGCACTTCCATTGAAAGGTTCCTTCCATTTTTTTTCCCCTTCCCTTTCTTTCCTTAAGTAGCATGGCTTCTAAACTATAGTGCAAGCAAAAAAGTGGAAAAAAGAAGGGATTCTTAGGCCCTGCTCTGGCGTTTCTGGTGTGTTTCTGTTTCTGGTTTTGTACAGAAAGAACACAGGGCTCGTGCTCCTGTAAACAACTAGAAGGTCCTCTCAGAGCAGCAGTAAGTAGAAAATTGGTGGCTGCCTTTTTGGTAGAGGCTTTGTATTTTAGAGCAAATGCATATTTGGAGTTGGAACCGGAGTGCCTGGGAGAGGCACTGCTGGCAGCCGTACTGGTTTTCTAGATAATGCTTTTTCCATCTGAAGAAAACGCTGAGCTGAAATAGTGGAAGGAGCAGGTGAAGGAGAGCCCTGCTGTGCCTTTATCCGAAAAATGGCTTCTTACAGCGAAGAGAAGAACTAAGCAAAAAGGGGAGGAAGGTCTTCTGGGTCTTCCCTCTCTTTTAACCTGATTGTAGCTAGCACCGTGAGCTACAAGAAATGGTCATGACATGCTCAGACCCTGTGGGAGAAGAGACACAAGCATGATGCTGTGATGGGCAGAGGAGTCCCTGCTGTCCTCAGCTAAACAGTGTGCTGAGACACTCCTAGCAAGTTACAAACGCTCTCAAAGGGTTTTCTTTCTTTGTTGTGTTGTGAGTTGTTTTGGGGAAGGGAGGAAGATGGACTAGAAATAAAACAGCACTTGCTTCTTACTGCTACCAGGTACTGCCTATAAGCTATTAGAATTTCCTCCTGTCTTCTGTACTATCAAAGGAGAGGTGATGCTGTTGCACCTCTGCCCCCGAAGGGCAGAGAAGAAAGCAGCAGTGCAGAGGTCCTCCCGTCTTTTATCTTATCTTGGCTGTCTTCAAGGAACAGAGGGCTGTGAACTGAAACAGTCCCTTCAGAGTGAGTCCTTTGCTCCTCTCCTTTCTTCTACCTCTTCCATTTTCCATCCTCCACATCAGTGCGTTGTCTAATCCCGCTGTTCAGCTTAGGTACTAAAAACTATTTTTCATAGTAACTTGAGCAGTTGTTAACTGTTGTTTGCGGCTCCTTCTAGCAAGGGTACTTATGCTAAAGTAAAGTGCTGAGTAGTCATGCAGTTTGTTTCTACATATAATCTAAGTTTTGGCCAATATTGATATTTCATGCATATTAAATACCATGAGCAACTCCTGTAAACTGGCAATGAATGTCATGCACTAAGTGTCATTAATGGTACCTTAAGATGAACAGAGACATGCAAATCCAGAGCAATAAATGAACCCCTTACTCGTAGTCACATAAACTTCTGCAAGCTGAAAGCTACAGAGATGTTGTTACTAATACATGGGGTTTTAAAAGTAACACTCCTCCTATATTTTAAAGTATAGATTATATCTTACCCCAGAAATCATCCTATAGTAAGTGCTCTAAAAAGAGATACTACAATATATAGAGCTAGTAAAATGCCAAAATATTGCAATAGCTTTGCATGAAATATTGATGTGTGTATTGCTGTTTTTCCTTACTAACACAGCAGATGAATTCAGAAGTCAGACATACAACTGACTTACTCTCTGAAGAATACCAGTCAACTATATATTGCAATTACAGAAAACATATTTATACTGAAATAAATCTGAAAAATACAAAACAAAAACCCAAACAAACAAAAAAACCAACAAACAAACCCAAGCCAGCAGCAACATGTTCTGCCCCTAGGAAGGGGTTTCAGCTTTACTTTATTATGATTTACAGTTTAAGCTCAGTGTGTTATTGGCAGAGGTGGGCAGTGGAGAGAGAATGATTGAACCAGCAATTGGGTGCCCTGAGGAGATGCACGTTACCTCTTACTTTTTCATACTCCACTAAAATAATTTTGGAGACTAAGATGTAAAGATAGCAATCCAATTGCAAATGGTTGTTCAAAAAGTTGGGATTTCTGTTGTTCTTTCAATTAATCCTGTCCTTAGGCATTTAAAAAAGATTTTATCTGCAGAATTGTTCCACGTGTCAAAGGGAAAAATAATCTTTTGCATAGATTTGGACATAATGGATTTTTATCCAGATCAGAACATCAGGTTCATATAATTGTCTTTTTTAACTAAGCTGAGAATGATTAAATTGTTATGGTATTAATCCAGGGGCCTTTGGAATTAGGTAATGGGTTTTCATAAAGTTTCCTTATTTCAGGAAGGGGCAAATCAGGTGATGCAAACAGCTATCTGGCAAGCAGAGTGTTTCTGAATATCATTGGAAAAATACTTGGTTGTCAGATTCTCGGGAGAGAAATGCCAAAATGAATGCATCTTCCTCTGAAATCTCCTGGCTTCACGTGCAGCATCCCAGCTAAGCAATGGCTAAAATTATTACCCAGAAATTGGCAATACTTTCCAGGAAAATATCAGCAGAATTTAAAATATATAAAATAAATACCTCATGAGAGACTAGGAGTGAGTCACTTTGAAATATTAGACCGGTGGAATTAGAGTAATGAAACGTACCTGGACTACGGAACGAGTTGCTGCATTAAACCATTTGAAATAGCTGTATGCAAAACATTTCCAGTCCAATCAGAAAATGTAGCCACCCCCTTAAATACTGATGCAAATTGGTATTACTTAGAGAAGATGAGCATTCTTGACTTCAGCATCATCCTCAGGCTGCAGTCCGAGTCATGCATCGTTTATTTCTTACTGTTCCTTTGTAAATTCTGTGTTGCAATGAGGATAAAGAGAACAGGGGTTTGTTTTTCTGTTGAGTTCTTTGTTTGCTTAAAAAAATAAGTAAATAAATCCAGGATACAGCTTTGAGGGGGGAAAAAAAAGTGCACAAGCAAGAGGTCTACCCCAGAGGCTGTCAAATGTCTGCGAGCTATGGTAGGAACTTGTGCCTGCCGTAACTCTGCTGTTGTCCTGGGATGCCACCACGTGCTCCCCATATCTCCCCCTCTCTACTTGGACATCAGCGTAGGAGAGTGAACACAAGAGCTTCTCTTGTTATCTGAAGTGCCCTTTTCACCACTCTGGGTTTCTGTCTGCTTAACAAAGGAATTTGCTTGGATTTGTCAAGAACCTACAAAAATGACCTTGTGTTGTCTTTTCCCCCACACCCCCAACTTCCTTATCTAATTATATAGCTATAGTTGAAGCTGAGAAATACTTTTAGGAGGCCAATTCTGTATTTCTACCACCTGTCAATTTACATCTGAAGCCACTCTGCTTAATTTTACTTTCATTTCCATTTTTTTTACTCAGTTGTGAAGGTAGTTTACTCAGGGGAAGGCAGTAAAGTAGTTTGTATGAGAGAAGAATAAGGATTTTTCAATCTATACAGTTGTTCCAGGAAAGGTATTCCAGAATGATTTCTTGACAATCCCCTTTTCCACTTGGGATAGAATGTTTTAGTCTATTACAAATTCATTGTCTCTGAAAACAAAGCTTTCTGATGAAACCAAAGATGATGAGAGACACATCTTGGGTGTAACTCTCAGGGCCAAGCAGAGGCATAGTATCTGTTGTGCATTTTAAGAAACACCAAACCCAGTACTAGTTCAATTTATGGTATAAATACACTGAGTTTCATTCTCCTGGAGCTCGATTGTGTTCATGCTTGGCTATTTCATTCCAGTAAGCTAGGTCGAGTTGCCTTGAAATGAAAGGAGCTTTCATTTGGGATCAGTTTAGGACTTTGGAAACATGATTTGACTCTTTCAACATGTGAGAGACTGATGCCTGTACATGAGACAACTTGGCCAGTGTGAGTGCACATGGAGTTACCTCACCCCGTGTGAAAATTTGATGTCAGTTCTAAACTTTTCCTGTACTTCCCTTAATAGTGCTTTTCAAAGGAGCTGCCTTCTTCTTTTTATCACATATAGCTTCACTCATAAATACTTGTGCTGTTAAACTGCTTCTTTCATCCTAAGACTCATGTGGAGCATTATAGAGGCTGATGCTGGTCTCCTTTCTGAAATCCATTTGTTTTTTCCACTCAGCTAAGTGTTTTAGGAAAGTGCTTCCCAGCTTCCTTTTACTACCGCACCCAGGAGTTGGTGGACTGCAGCTCTGGGACCAGAATTTCACGGTTGCTTTAAATGGGTCAGCAGACAGGACTTCAGAAATGCCCTCTCCTTAAAAATCAAGTTTTAGCAACCAGCACGTGATGAAATGGGAGAATAAACTCTTAGGAAGTTTTTGATTGCTGTTACTTTCTTCAGAATGCTAATAGCTTATGGCTTCTAATAATAGAAGGTCTGATCCTACAAATCATTTTAAATTCAAACTGCAGACAGTGGGAGTTGTTCGCATCGAGGCTTTGCAGCACCTCATTAGCTGGTGTTAGAGCAGCTCTGCCATAGTTTGTTTTAACCTCTCTCATCTTAGACATTTTCCTGGACATAGTCTGTGGGCATTCAGAAGAAAATATTTGCTAATTAATGAGCCAGGGAGGTGAAAGAAATCACTGTTGCTACCGAGGATTCCTCCTCATTTCTCAGGGTAGTCGTTTTGATGCTTGCTGGCATTTATGGTTCAAACAGTGTACTAAGAAAGAGGTGGGGAGAATAGGAACTGAGGTGCGTTTTCACAAACATACATTAGAAGCAGAAATTTTGCCAGTCCCTTGAAGTTGCATGGCCTGTTTTTATCCCCAGCTTGCAGTTCTGTCTGTTTTCCTGGTATCTTGAAAAAAACCAGTTTTAAAATGAAGTGCATCAGCAGCCTTATTAGCAACATGCCAGCTGAGAGAATGAGGCTCCAAGGTGTGTGTTATCTCGAAAGACCACAATGGAAAATGAAAAGAAGTGTTTTAAAACAAATGGGCTCCTTTTAAGCAGGAAAGGTTATTCTTACGGTGAGGGTTTGACAACAGGTAATTGTCAACATCCTGACCCCGTCCTTGTCTTGTACTTAATTTACTGCCAACTTTAACTTCTACATGAGATGCAAAGAATGTCATGGTCCCTGCACTGTGACAGCCTTTTCACCTTACAAATGCAGGTGATGTGTAAAGCAGGAGACGGGGATGAGCCTCGCGTGGGCTGCGCTGGGCACTGGTGTGTCTGGTGCCCTTCCCAAGGGAAGGGGCCGCTCAGCTGGCACTCGGCGCAACAAGTCCGATGCCACGTTTGGTTCTTGGAGAACACAAACAGTCCCGGGAGAAGGCAGCAGGGTCTGCGGGCTCTCGCTCCCCCTCGCCTTCCCCAGGGAGGGCCACATTTCCCAGCAGGTGCTGGTGACCAGGGGACCCTGCAGCCCGCAGAGGAACCGGGGCACCGGGGGGTTTGCGGCGTAGGACCGGCAACGGCTCCTCCGGAACAGGCAAAGCAAAAGGAGCCACGAGTTTGAAAGGAGAGGTGAATCACCAGTGCATTGTGTTCTTTTTCCACATTACAGTGCTGCTGGCTAGCCCTTCAAAAGCAGCGTTTCTTGGCACTGATATTTGGGAGGGGGTGCGCGGGGGAAAGGGATGTCAGCTCACGCTGTTTACAGGAATTACAAGGAGGTGGCCTGGCACGGAACAGTGTTTCAATTACAACACTGCAAGCCTGTCTTGGAAGAAAAAATTAAATTCTTCAGGTACGGGCTTAATCCTGAGTTATTTATTTATTTTAATAAGGGATGACAGATCTGGTACTCTGGCCCCTTGCCCTCTGCTGCCAGGTAGTGCTTATGCTGTTATTTTCAAAGGGTGAAGGGTCTTGCCCTCTGTCTACAATTTGTAAAGCAAGCCAGAAGAAGGTAACCGTGGCTCCTCATTAGCAGTTTGTCCCTGTTTTCTGCTGGTTTGGGTGTTTTGCCTTTGTTCGCGTGAGGCAGCAGAGGTGCCTCACTGGCAGTGGTGTGTCAGTGTCTTTTTGGGTAGAACTGTGTGCAGGTGCCTTGCTCTGGGTGATGTAAAACCCTGTACCTGAAATGTCTTCTTCACTGATGTCCAGACAGTTGACTGATGATCAAAAAAATTGCCTGTATCCTGTCTTGTTTCAGCTCTGAATATTGAGGTATAGAGAAATGCTTAAAACTCTCACTTAGTGCAGTTGGAGAGACTTAGCTATTTCTGGGTTCCTGCTTTTGATAGGCTCCGCTGCTAAGGGTGCTGTGTGTTCATGACACAATAGAAGCTAGTGGGATTTTGTGAATATAGATCTGCCTGTACCAAATTGGCCTCATCTGCTTTTCCACTTGCTCGTGACCAGTGCAGCCTCTGCCTGCTGACCCACGGGGAAAAGATGTAAAGCTCAACCATGACAACAAGGAATGGTAGCTTAGAAACTGCACATGGAGAGTTCTGGGATCATTCTAAACCTGAATCGGTTCTTCTGCCCGTTTGGCAGACAAAGCAGGGTGGGAGAGGAGGCACTTTAGGGGAGGGAGCTTTCTCCTGTGTAAACAAGGTGGGTTTATGAGCAAGCGTCGTTGCTGCAACAGTGCGGCCAGATGGGACACTCCCCGTTTCACAGCTGTCAATTAGTGATATCACAGAAAGAGTGGGGCTGTGTTTGGAGGTTTAATGAATTGTGCTCAGTAGGATGTGTGCATTTAAGTAGAGTGATCAAGAACTTCCCACTGACCACCAGAAGTGTCCTTTCTCCCGCAGAAAAAAAGGAGGCATTAGAACCTTTTCTCAAGTTGTGCAAAGCACATGAAATCAGTTTTCTTAACTCTGGCTATTCTAGCAAATAAACTTACAGATCCTTAATCATTTGAGTTGTACCTGCTATTATTTTATAAGATTTAGGATTTTTCAGTAACCTCATAGTTGCTATACTGTTATTTCCATATTTCTTCACTCAGTACAAACTATGTGTTTTGCATATAGTCGGTAATGTATTTGGTATATTAATGTGGACTGTGAGCTCTCCAGAATGCACTGCAGAATCCCGAGCGTAATCAATTCCTACTCTGAACTGGAACTATTAATTACCTAAAATAATAAAGCCATAATAACACCCTCAGTGTGTATATGTTTTGCAGAGGGGGGGAAAAGGAGGAGAGGGATAAAGATGTGGTTATTGCCTTGACATTTTGGTAATGGGATTTTTATGCTGAGTTGGAGTTCAGGAAAAGCACAGCCAGGGAAACTAATAGAAAATGGAAAGGAAAAGAGCAAAGGTTGGAAGGTACAAGAGGCAGCTTTGAGGTGCCATGCAATCATGCTCGTGTCCTCTGTAGAGCTTCCCCTGCTTGTCTGGCTGTTTCTGACAAGATCAGCTCTGAGGTGGGGGGAGAGCATCACTGCAGTGGCTAAAGGCATCCAGCTGTTAGTAAGCATCACTGTAAGTGCAGAACCTGCACTCGTATGTGTTGCTGTGGATTAGCTAACAGCTTTTTTTTATAACAAATGTGTGGCAATCACTGCATGCAAATAGATAACATAGGGGGAAGTCAGTGGTCCTCCCTCTTAGTTGATCAGTGCCACAGATGCCCCACATCTTGCTTTCTCATCAGTCTTTGCTTCCTTCGCTGTTTCCTGTGTTTTCACATTTGGTTTTGTTTAGGCTGAGTGAGCAGGAGGACTTGGTCATTTTGAGGGTGTGCTGGCCATCCATCCTGTTTTCCACTTGCTCTCTTATTGAAAGTTGAGCTGTTCTGTGCCTGAAGGCAAGTGCACGTGTTCTCGCCTGCGGTCGTGGAACTATCAAAGTATATATTTCACATTAGTTCATTTCTCACTTTGAAGGCAGTTTTATTTAAGATGCCTTTTGAAAGGTTGTGTGTGAAGATCTCAGCATTGCTATCATTGATTCCCACTGTGGGGAGTCATTCCCTTAGGTGTTGTGGAACTTTCGCTTGGATATATATAATTTAACATGAAAATGGAGCATGTTGGTTGGGGCAATTAAGTCAGTGTCTCAGCAACAGGTAGGCTTGTGATTATAAACGAGCAAGTGGGCCAAGGCAAAAGTCATACGTAATTCATAGATAATTTGTTTTGGACTTTGGAGCAAGAGGAGTATCTATCTTGGTCTTCTTGTTGTAAATGGTCAGAAAAATTAAAGTCCCCAGATAATATATTCTTATGTGTGGATTAACCAACTGCCATGAGAATTCCGAGGGGCTATCGAATATGTACAGGACTCTATGTATTACTCATTTTGGCTCAGGGTCCCACAGATACATCTGAATAGAAGGGTGTATGGATGCATGTAAGATTTTTGCTTTTTATGCTGAATTCAGATGGGTTTTCATTCAATTACTTTATTCTTCTGACTTTTCCCCACGTCTGCGGCAAGTATATTACAGAAAATCGACTGTTTAGCATAAAATGCATCTATGTGTACATATATGCAGAGCTGCTTTTCCCCCGGTAGCTGAAGGGTTTTCTTCAGATGCATACAGCCATAAAATTAATATAAAATAGTGATCATTTATCCTGGAAAAAGCTCAGTTTCTCAATATTACCTAAAAATACAACACTTGGGTTTGTGTACCAACACACTTCTTCAAACAAACTTTGGCAGGATGTCTGTACACACTGCCTGTGAGCAGAAGAATCAGTTTCTGCCAACGTGTTCACTTGCTTATATCAGCAAATGTAATTAGCATTAATGTGTTGGCGTTTAGTTGGGATAACTTTGGTGACTTCTCTGTGGCCTGGTGGGGTTTTTTTTGGAGTTCCAACTGTCCGTCAGTTGCCGTAAGTGCTCAGAGCCTCGTGTTGAAGCTGTTGTTCTGGGTTCAGCAGTTTGCCCCTGTTGGTTCTCTGCCAGGAATACTCTGAGAAGCAATTGTCATGGTGAGAGAAAACCCAAGAAGTACAGCTCTGTTCTCTCTTGTTATTCAGAGTGGTTTTCAGTATGTGATAATACGAATGGGTAAGCAGCAAACAGGCTCGAAGTTTGGTGAAAATCAGCGTCAGGGGGCATGTCCAGCTAACTAAACAGTCTTTAGTCAAGAAAACACCTAAGAAACAATTTTAATTAAGTGTTGTGATATTCCCACGTTCTCACAAGATCACAAATGCTACAAGAACGACTGTGTGTATACTTTAAAACTTCAGTCAAATTCAGGGAACTGAAAATCAACTACTGTTGAAGAAAACTCTTGTCAAAACTTTGTGGAATAATTTGAGTTTAGTTTCATTCACCCTTTGATTCAGACTGCCACTTTGTTACATGAAAGCATCTTGCTTGCTGTAATTACTTATTTCTTTCTTTTTCTTTTTTATGAATAGTGAGCATTACAGATGTTGAAGGCAATTTGTGAAAAGAACTATAATGAAACTTTTTATTAGGGGAATTGTTAATTGTGTGTTTATTAGAAGCACTAGAGTGTTGTGGGAAAGTAGAAGCTAAGCAAGAAGTAAATAAATAAAAAACCCCCACATCTATTATCCAAAAAGTTAATGGTTTCTTCACCAGGACTATGTATAGTGGCTTACTCTTGCTTAAATTTGTGTCTGTAACTCATTTTATATTTGAAATGGAAACTTTCTCAGTAAGTTATTCATAGCTGAGTTGTAGATCCACTGGTCAAATTTCATGCTTTCTCTAAATTAATAGGAAAAAAAAGGTCTTAATAATGTGAGTGAAATGAGGGTAGCTGCTATGGTTGATGTGCTAATATGCTGTTAAAAAAAAAAGGGGGGGGGGAATTAATTTGTTGCTATGATAAATTGCTAATTTAAAAGCAAGACAGATTATACCAGTTCCATAATTAACTGTAAATGCTTCACCCCAAGGACTTTGTTTAGCACAGTAACCGGTTGAACAGAAAGGATTGAATAACTGCAAGTAAATCAACAGGTCTTAAACAGCTCATGCCCAAGCCTCTGTTCTCCCTATATCTCCCAAGCATTGCCATGCTACGTCTGTAATAAACGATCTCAGAAGGTGTACTCCTGATTTAGTTTGAGGTTCTAAACTGGTACATTGATACTGTCCTAGGGGCTTAACTTCAGGCTGTGGTCACTGTAAGAATGCTGCTTTTTCACTGCAGCCTTACAAGTGACCTGATCTCAATATAATCAGAAGTTCCCATGATCTGGGGGCTGGGTGGGGGTGCTGGTGTCATGCCACCATCTCTCCCAATGCATTGCACTGCAGGAATGTGGTGCCCTTGATAGGAAACTGGGTAAATGATGAAAAAGCACAAAACTAATAAAATGAGACATGCCCACATGGGGATGTGTATGCCTGGGACCGATGTTTCTTTCTTCATTTAAAATAAGCTTGGTAGATGCTCACTTTTCTTTGTCAGTACCTGTTACCTGCCTTAGCTGCCTTAATTACAGAGCTAGAGACAGTAAGAAATTAATTTGTTGTAGTCCCCTCTGTCCTTAGCCGTTTGTATTGGCATTCATCTGTAAAGAAGAGACCCAGTAACACAAGGAAGGTGAGCTTCTCTGTCTCTCAGCACGGGAGAATATCAGTCACGAAAGCAAAGGCAGAGGAGAGCTCTTCACACTGAAACTCTGCCTTTTTCAGAATTATTGGAAAGGTCTTTCAAAGTATCTGTATATGATTGTTTTCAAAGGCACTTCTTCTTTATTCCCATGAGCAAGTTGCGCTTCTGCCCTAATAAATCCCTACATCATCCAGTTACTCTGGGAATGAATTGATAGCACGGGCACACAACAGCAATTGGCTGAATCCAGGCAGCTTCCCCTGCATGAAGCAGGGTCAGAGGTCCTGTAGATAAAGGTTTGTTCCTGCCTTTAAGATCGAGGCAGCAAATAGTCCTTTAGGGGAAGTATTGCCTTGCAACTGCTTTCCGCAATATAAAAAAATACATATATTAATAAAATGTAAAACCTGATCTCATTTTAACGATGCATGTTACAATCCAGGTTTCTAAGCAGAGCGAGTATAAATTGGTGGAGGCCTGCTGGCTTAGCTCTCTTTCGGGGGACCAGGAGCTCAGGTGGCGAAACAGGAGCTTGTTGGACCTATTTTACAGCACTGTTCTGTGCTACAGAGAAGTCACTTGTTTAAATGAACATTACACAGCAGTTTTCCAGGTTATGTAAGGACAAAGGCTGAATCAATTTATATTGGCTTCATTATCTCACTAGCCGACATAGATCCTTCACTTCTAAGTTTTGGATACTGTCATAAATAATTCATATAAAATAGCATAAGCTCCTTTTGCTCCCCCCCCCCGTGTTGTCATGGAAACAACGTCATTTGTTTTAGTGTGAATAAAAGCTTCTTAAAGTTATCTTTGCAAGGGATGCGATTATGGACCTAATTTAATCCGGCCACGTAGCCTTTTTCTGTTGTTTTTATATCATCATTTTGAGCAATGAGGATGGTAAAGGGTTGAAAAAGAAGGTGCAAACTTTGAAGGATTTGTGTTCCCTCCTTGGGATTGAAACGCAAAATAAGGCAAGTAGCTATAAACTGCAAATGATTCTTTTCTGTCTGAGATGTCTGGATCTTAGTGCTCCGCGACTCAATATCCCCAGAATTTCTCTGACATTGCCTTCCCTTTAGGAGGGTGTGATTGTTATTTTTGCTTTATTTTGTGGGTCCCATTTTAAAAATCAGATATAGGTTTTTGGATATATTCTTTACTCTCTGTAGCTTGTGGCACTTAATGTAGGTATGGAGTAACAGTATTTCACTAGTGCTTATACAGAAAAAGTACCAGAGGTTTATTAGGGTGTATATTTAATGTAGAGGCAGTGTGATGATGCTGTGATCATTTTCATCCTCATCTGTGTTGCAGCACATTTCACAGTTGTTGCTTTCAATGATCTATGCCTGGAAAGGAACGTACGGCCATACACCCTCCCTCCTCTTTCCCATTTTTATGTGCCCTGCCAGGAAGGGGATAATGTGACAGAATCAGGGGGGAACTAGCGCCCTTCCTTAGAGCCTTTTTGAGTGTCTCTAGAGTTGTGGCAGTTGTAAGTGGTGTAAAGCCCATGCCCCAGTGCCAAGGAGCACCCGTAGCTAATAGGTATGTGGTCTGGTGCACGCTCCCCGTGCCTACATGTCTGCAAAGCACTGCCCTGTCTCGGGGGGGCAACTTGTTGCCCATGAAATACGGGCTCTTTGGTGGGTGAGAGCATGATGTGACACCTTCCCGTGTTTTCCATTTGTCCCTAGGACCAGAGGAAGAGCGGGATAAAAATGTGGTCACAGTATTTTTACTTGTAGGGACTTTAACTTAGAGGTTCAGTTAACCCGGCCCTGTTTCCAGTGCCTCATGTGTGTGCACTTGTCAAAGAACACCATGGGGTTTCAAGAAGCGAACATCCACGGACTGAACAGAGCCTCGGAGACCTCCGAGGGAGGTTTTTCATCTGGGTGATGCCAAGGACATTTGCACTTGAAGTGCCCTTTATCTGAGTAAAACACAGCTGTGAGTGGCCGTGGAGAGCTTTGGGGTGTGTGTATGAGAGCATACTACAGAGTGGGTCCTGGGATGTAGCGAAAAGCCTGATGCATCCAGAGGTTCCAAGACACCAACCTTTATTTTAGTTGCATTAGGTAAAGGAGTTTGATTTCTCATCCCTTTACATGTATCCGTCCTCATACTGAAGCAAAGCAGGAGTTCCTGTCATGATACCTCTAATCCTAGCTACTCTCGGATCAAACTTGATTTGGGGGTTGGGAGATACGGTGCTGCATATTTAATTCCAAGTTTTTTTGTTGCAATTGTTCTCCAAGTAAAGGCAAAAAATTACAGTCCTTTATTTAAAATGTCAAAGTATAATCATAAGAACTGTAATAACTTGCTAGAGAAGGTAGCTCATTTGTTTCGGTTATTGCTCAGGCATGTGCCAGGATGCCATTGTTAGACATCACACAAGTGCAGAACAATAGAGATAAAAATACCTTTTATTGCCATAAATATGTCTAAAAAGAAGCTCATTTATTGGCTATTGAAACGTACATTAAGGATGAGTCATATTTTGACAGAAATATGGTACTGCTTTCCTTTTATCTTCTTTTGCCCAGAGGAGAGTGAAATATACCCACCATAAGCAATTTTGATGGCCTCTCTTCCATTTTGGCGTGCAGAGGGTCATGGATCAAAGTTCAAATCTCTTTCAGTAGAAGAAATTTTCTGTGATGTTTGAGTGAAATGCCTGGTTTGGGGAATGAGTTTAGGGGCTGGGATTATAACTCACGTAAAGGGCATTTTCACGTGTACCGAGATGCGTTTATGATCTCTCAGAGAATGCTGACAGTATATAGGACATGGTAGATGAAAAAAATAGGAATAAATGTGCAGTTCATGCATATATATATACACACACACATGAACACATGAAATTTGCATGTTGTAGGAGAAGGAAGAAAAGCTTGTTTTGGTTAGTCGGCACTATGCTGGTTTCAGGTAGCTGTCTTTTGTAGCCTGTGTTGCGAGCATCAGTTACTGCTGTAATGAAAGGTTTTAATATGTTTCCAGGATGCCAGTGCAGAAAATGATCTGAACTTTAATTCCTCATGATTCCTTAGAGCTTTTGTCTCTCTCACTGAGCTTTAATCCATATCTATCTCTCGTGAACTTTAATACATATCTCTAGAAAGCCTCTCCATTTCTCTTCTCCAAGTTTCTGGTTGATCACAGATTTTACTTTCAATTTTTTTCTCCTTTTTTTTTAATTTTGTTTTTCACGATTCTCTTGACTGCTCTAGACAGAACGCTTAGTGTGCACATAAGAAAAAGAACAATAAAAAGATGGAATACAAAGACACTGCCTGTCCAAGTGACAAGAAGTGGAAGCAAATGTGTCACAGCTTCTCTGGCTGTGACAGCCAGGGAGAATGCAGGGGGCCAGCAGCTAAAAAGGCAGAGGAGAGGAATACCCAGAACAATCAACAAAATACCCAGCAAAGGCTCTGCTGGTGCAGTTTTCTGCCTCTGAAACCTCTCTTCTCACCCTGATGGTGCTTCAGTGCCAGAGATCAAGTGCGGCGTTGGCAGAGGAGAGAGTGTGGTGACTCCGGGGCAGAGGGCTGGGGCTGGCAGGGACATGTGCCCATCCTCGGAGCAGACGGTGCCGCGTATGAAGCACGCAGAGCGAATCTGGTGTGCCCCTAAAAGCAGCTGTAGGAATGTGTTCGGGCACAGGGAGTTGGCAGTTGTGTTTAATTGCACAGCAGTGTGCAGGGAGCGTGGTCCCTTTCAGCTCCCAGGTGAGGTTCCTGGGTGGGGAAGGGATGGGAGACCTGTGAAGGGATTTCCCCCATCCTGTCCCTGACTTAACTTTGGGAAATAGCACAGGAAGTCCCGTGACATTTGACACAGCTCCACCGAGCTCTGCCAGCCTATCTGCTTCAGGTAAATTGGGATTTAATTGGACTTGGATGGGTCATAATTATGCTCGCCCATTCGGAGTTTTGCTTAGGTAAACAGCAGATGTCACAGTAATTTTTTTCATCACAGATAGGTATTTCTTCTACTTTCTGCACGACAGACCAAATAATGACCTTCCTAGATATCTGTGATTTTTTTTTTTTTCCTTTCTTTCTTTCTGCCTTTCTTCCTTTTCCTTTATTTTTATCCTTCTGACTGATTCGACTTTGCACTCTGCATACTTGGAGGCCCACAGAGGACTTCTGATGTACTTGCTTCCAGCTGAAAATACAGCCCTGCAGCCAACCTGTTTTTCCTATCAATCAGTCTGGAGTGAATAGTGCTCTATCTTGTTGATCGTTCTTGTGTAAAGCTCATGTATCACTTCAAGGATTGTCTGGCTATTGGTTCTGTCAGTTTGCTTCTATCACTGTCCAAAATCAAAGACCATGTGCCCGTAATATTAATAGTGAGAACAGAAGAGATATATCACTGTTCTGGTTCAGGTTAGTCAAAAAGGATGATTGAAAGAATGCTACGAAAATGCAGTGCTTAAAGTTAAAAAGATGTTTGATGGGACCTGTGGGGAAAAGGAATGCGATGCTAGAAAAATTATGACATTCCATAGTGTACCTTTCATGATTTACATCAAGGTTCCTGTGCTGGTAATCACTTATGCATAAGAATTATTTTCCTCACATGAATAATTTCATCAACTGAGTAATTACACTGACTTTAGAGGGACTGTTACCATGAGTCAAGTTACTGATGTTTATTGACCTAAACTCAAAAAAAAAGCCATGAAAAATGATGGATTTAGCTTTTTTTCTATGAGAAAATATGGTTGGAATCTGGGCTTAGACTAGTGTGGTCTTCAATACTTCCTGAAAAAGTTAAAAAGGTCTCAGTTTTTCTTCACGGTGCATTTTGCTAAGACCATAATTGCTTTTACAAACTTAAAATGCAGAACTAATTGTATTGTTAAGAAAGTGCATGCTGGTTTTCCTTCTCTGGAATGCTCAAATCCTCTTAAAGTTCTCCCACTCTTTTCACTTTTCCCCATCAAAGCTTTCCAATTTATTTTTAAAATATGATAGCAATTTAAGCCTCTTTATAGAGTAAGCCAAAAGAAATGGGTGACTGTTTTGAAATTTGAGTGACAATTCTTAGCAACTTAATCCCTATAAATTGTTAAAGAAGTGTATGGAGTGGCTCAGATTACACCTTGTAATGTTAATTGCTTGATAGTTTTCTGTTTTTCTTATGAATGCAACCTTTGCCTCTCCTATAATACCTCTGCATTTTGTTTTTAATACCTTAAAACAGAAGTGTTTTAGCACATCCACCCTTTCTTGATGGCTAGAAGCTTCCATCATCTTCCGTAAATGAACACATTGGTCAGTTGTGCTGTCCTGCAGCTGATGAAGTTCTTTGCAGCCTGTCCTGTATTGGAGCTGAGCTGATGTCCCAGACACAGCTGGATTTCAGGGTGCCTGAGCCCGCAGTTCTGGCATGTTTGTATTCCCCATGTCCTAATCAAAAAAATAGATGCTGCTTGGACTTTGGATCCAGATGCAATATACTGTATGGAACCAGCTTTTAAACCATAAAACAGTAACAAAAAAAAAAGTACATATTTTTAGGACTGGGATACAATTGAACCTACTGCTTTGTGGTACTTCTGTTATCTTCGCCATGAGCAGCTATAGGAACATGGTAATAAACACAGTACAGAGTAATTTGTGTTCACTTTGCACCTTATTTTGTTAATAGCTTTCAAGGATATGCATGAAGGATTTCAGATCTAAGGTCTGCAGATTTCTGGCCAGCGTTTTTTTTTGTTGAGAAGCCAAATCTGAAGTGTGTTGCATGGTTGGCTGTTGGGACAGGCATTGCTTTTCCTAAATACGTTATAGTCATATTAAAAAGTTGTGAATTATGGCTTAGGTTCAAGTAGTTGACTGGATGACAGTAGGGTAACAGCAGAATGTCACAAAATGTAGAGGTTCTTTATTAGGAAGGTTTAGAACCGTTATGAGAAAAGGCTGCTGCTCTGATCCGTGCGGTGAGTCCTTGTGCAGATCTCCTGGGCTTGCAGTGCCTTTGGACCGTCAGTAAGAGTGAGCCATTTTATTGCTCTGCTGTGAAGCACAGAAACCAAAATAGCCAATGGGCTTTGCATTCGATATTGCACTTTGGCAGACAGAATATTTTCAATAAGGTTAGAATGGATTTTGTCTTGGTACGTGTGCTTTTGAGAGGATTTCTTTACTAGGGAGCTTCAAACCTGCAGCCAGTTAGAACTCTATTAAACTACTCTTGATTCCTGAACTCCTATTACCAGAAAAAAATGCTTTCAGCCTCCATACTTGGAGAGGAGCTGCATGCTAAGTTTATGTGCAGGTCTGTCTCGCTTGAATCTCTGCCACTGTTTCTCTCTACAGATCTGTGAAATGAGAGGAGAGGCAGCACCATAAAGCTAAAGACCAGAAAGAGCCGATGGCTTTAGTGGTATTTGGTCACGTGAATGGCAACATTCGTTTGTAATGCCTCTGATGGGATAATGAAATCCTTCCATTCTGTAATGTCAATCTGAGGTGGAAAGTGAAGAAGAAAAAAAGAGCAGCACCATTATATTCTGTGGCATGTGATCTTTAACGTTTTCCCTGCCACGCAGTGAGACTAAACCTTTGGTTTGCTATCAGATACAAAAGGAGTTGCAACCACATTTCCACATCACCAGTAAAATACCCAACGTGCTGCCAGCACGATCAGGGCTGGATTTTTCAAGTCACTCAAAAATTTAAAAACCTGAAAGGAATGGGCAAGTTCTCGGCAGCACTCAGCATCCTGCTGCCCCTGTTGGGGAAAATCTGGCTAACTTAGGGATGCTGAGCAATTCACAGAGCCCAGCCCTGAATTGTTCCCTCAATGCTCTTGGAAAAAGAAGGTTGACTAAGCCTAGCATTTTCAGTTTGAAGACATAGATAAAGTCAGTCTGTATGTTTAATAGTTCTTATATGTAAATTCTTTCAAACATTTAAAACCAACAGGCACCCACACCTAGTGCCAGGCACAAATCAGCCAAATCGACCAGTTTAAATTTACTCCTTTGGGGTTTTTATTATTATTAATTCAGGTAGCTGGTGCCTGGGGTGGACAGGAAGGTTCTTATGGAAATTGGCTGTTATTAAGAGAAACGGTATTTTGTCTTTTGTTTTGGTTTTTTGTTGTTGTTTTGTTTGGTTTTGGTTGTTTGGTTGTGGGTTTTGTTTTTTTTCTTTTCGTTTTCTTGCTTTTAAGCAGTGGCAGTCTAAAAGTGTGTGTTTACAGTACCAAATAGCTTTCTGAATCAGTCACCCTGTTCTTGTGTTGCTGTTCTCCACTTCCTTCCTCCAAGTTCTTCCTCAAACCCCAGGTTTTTCACTCTTTCTGAGAGTGGTTTCCATCCTAATTAGCTGTTCTTCTTCGTATTTAAACTGGGGTAAAGCAGGAGTAACTGCACTACAGTCTGTAGAATTACTGAGGTATAAAATCAGGTATGGATGAGAAGGGCAAGACGATTTAAAATACTGCTCTTGCATGATTCCTTTGCAAGTGGTTATTTTTTTTTGGTTAATCACGATTCTCAATTAGAAATACTGCATGTATGTTTCCATGTTGGCAGCAGGTTTAGAGAGATAGTAAATATGAATTCACATATTTTTATAGGACCTTCTGAAGGAGCATATGTTGAGTTATGATAGATACCGTTTCATCATCTGGTGGGTGGGGTTTTTTTCCTGCAGCCTCCAAAGCTCTCTTCACTAGCAGCCTAATTACCTAAAGAGTACTTTAGGAATGATCCATCGTCAAACTGACATTCCTTTTTCCTCTACCAATTAAAGCCTAGAGTTAGTGGATGCTTGTCTGAGCTTCTCATATTGCTTTAACAGGTTGAAATGCTTCTTATGAGTAAGGCTTGGCATAAACTTGCTGTTACCTATAAAGTCTGCAAAGGGTTAAAAGTAGGAACTGAACTTCTTGTGCTTAGAAAAATAAGTTATATGTATGGCTAGAATAAATTAAAATCTCTGAAAAAGCTTCAGCAATCCCCAGCTTTCCCCGTTGTGGAGAAATTCTGGCCTCGGTGAAGCTGGTTACAGAAGTGTTGAAGTCAGCAAGACAATTATCTTCCCTCTGTTGGGGGGCTGGTCAACAGCCTCAGCCTAGAGCAAGTTCACTCAAAGGATAGCTCACAAATGTGTTCAATGTGTTCAACTCCAGCTCAGTCCATACACAGGAGGAAATTCTGAGATGTTCGCATAGATTTAGGTGTCTTGTGTTTGAATTTTCACCTTTAAAGGAGCTGACACCCAGGTTGTCTCAAAGCCCATGTTCAACTCAAATACTCAAGTTTTTTGCTTAGATTTCAGACTTCAAAATGGAATTCAGCTTTAAAAATAATAAAAAGTAACAGATTAAGAACAAAAGATCTTCAGGCATCAATTCAGTACCATCACTATGAACAAAATCCAGTTATTTAGAAGAGGGATTATAAGAAATTCTTAACAAGAAAGGAAGGTACAGCAACTGCACAACAGTAATGAATCTGAATTTGCATGAGGGTTTGAATCACTTTGTTACTTTGAAATAAGCAGTTTCTAAGTGGGAGGCACATTATTGTTCATTAATACTATTCTTCTGCCTCCTATCAGCTGAATGCCAGTGCAGGTAGCGTAACATGCTCATGGTGCTGAGTTAAAGCCAAGTAGTTTCAGAACAGATCTGTGCTGGTTTTGTTAGTTTGGTGGGGTTTTTTTTTCAGAGTGGATATTACAAACACTTTTCACAAGGATAAGCGGGTTATAAATTGAAACATGAATTTGGAAATAGCAAAACTGACTGCAAGAATAAATTCGTTCTTAAAATGAAAGATGCTTAAATTACTTACAGTTATTGTTTTAAACCTGTAGTCTGCGGGATGACCTCAGAGGAGGATGCACTGATTTAGATTCCTATAAAATAAACACATTATTAGCTTCTCGCAATGATGAAGGAAATGCAAAATTTAAAATGACCATTTCTACCAGACAGAATGCATTTTTATTGTGCGTTCTCAATACAAGCCTGTAGTCATACTCACTGAAGTATTAATGCTGAGTTTATTTACTTTTATTGAACATTTAACTGTTGACTTGTTTTCTTTAGCACAAGGCCAATTTCTCTACTTGAACTTCCTCCATCTCTTAAAATCTTAGGGCAAGGGAGATGAGATCTTCCCTGGAGCTTGACTTGTTTCAAATATAATTAGGATGGCAGGCCAAGTCAATATAAAATGAATTATTTGGTGGAATAACCCAATTATTTTAGTGTAAAAGTATCATCTTTCGAAATAAATCTGAAGAAAAGGGAAACCTGATCTAGTACTTCTTTCTTTTTCAAAGAAATGTGCTCTCATGAGACATGTAAGTGAAGCCATTTCAACCATCTCACCTGTCCTTAGGAGGAGGCTGGAAGGCATCTTCCCTCCAAGTGCTGCAGGAGCTTGCTTTTTAATCCTTGGTACCTAGATGACTAGTGGCCTAGGGATTTCTCTTTCGGGTTCCACCCAATGTATTCTCTTTTTTTGTTTGTTTGTTTAGAAGGAACTTGAGGGAGAGGAATCCCAGAGATAATGCTCTGTAAGAATAAAAAGAATTATTGCCATGGGTGGTTTTTTTCCAACCCCTCTCTCAAGAGTGGAAATGGGTAGAGATTAAAATTAGATTCCAAAAATATTGCCTTCAGTGAAGAGAGATTTTTATGAGCTTTAGTTTCTGGTGTGCAAGAATGAGCTTTATAAATCAGCAACTGATTTCCCTACTGAGAAGCTCAAAGGCTAAGAGCAGAGACACAGGGGAGGTCTTGCTGTGGCACCAGCAGGAAGAAATGGTACAAATAGCCTGATAAAATGGTGGTGGTTTAATGAACTAGAAGCTAGGTGAAAAAAAACTTTTAAAAAGGGAGGAAAAAAAATTAAAATAAAAAAGGGGAGAAGGAAAAATAGTAACTTGGAGACAGGCTCAGGATTTCCATGCACAAGTTCTGCAGGTTTGACATAGTAAAGCATGCTCAATAGTACAACCCTAGGACCTTTCCAAACTTCAGATCAGTTAATAGTCTTCAGTTTATCACCTAAATTTCTTAGTACTACCTGTCCATTTGCTGTTGAAGTCTTTAACTTTCACATTTTGCTTTGCATACCAGTGCTTGAGGAGCCATCTATACTACAGGAGATGGCTTTAGGTGCCCAAGCTAGTCAAATCCCACCTCTTCCATTGAAGGAAATAGTAAGGAATGGTTTCTGACTTCATCTATTTATTTAGTGGTTGAGTTTTGGTTTGGGTTTTTTCAAGGGGTGTGGGGGTGAGGAGAGGTGGTTTGCTGTCTCACATATGTGTACGGGAACCCTGGTTTTTATCCTGTCTTAGTGACCAGGAAATTGCTATGTCCCTGGGAGAGAAAATTAGGTTGAGGTGTATATTCACCTGTAAAACAGCAGAGGTCACTCCAAGAGATTGGTCTACGAACAGACAGAGAAACAAAGCGAGTGGTTTTGGATGAAAGCAATTTACCAGTCTTCCAGCTGGAAGAGTGCAGTTAAGATTATAAGATCATATAAATGGGACATATTGTAGGCAGAAGATGTTTGGAACAGGTTAGCGGGGAGTCTGTGTCCCAGCAACTCTTGGGAAAATTAACTTTCTAAATCGCTTCCTAAATTATTTCAATACCAGCCATTTCCAAAGCAAGGGATTATGCAATGCCATCTGTTGGCTTTTGCAAAAAATCAAATGGAAAATAGGGTTTGCTTAGCGGTGGTGCAGCAGGAAGAGCATCCACGGCCACTACCACAGCTTCTGGAGGAGCAGGAAATAAATGGGAAGGCCAGCTCGAGTTGGCAACTCTTTCAGCATTTTGAGAAATGAGTCATGGCATCTGGGTGGCTTGTTGTAGGGCAGTCCCAGTCCTGGCAATAGTAAAACTGAAGCCCAGGAGCTCTCCCCCGTGATTCAAACAGGAGATACTTGAGGTGGGTGGATTTTGTATGGATTTATTCGTACATGTAACATTCCTGCTCATTAGATGTTTGCACGGCTTGTACAACTTGTTGCCAGCGTGCAGAGAGGAAAGGTATCTTGTAGTTCTGACCATATCCGCATGAAGGAAGAGATGCAAAAACTCTTTATGCCATTTGCCATTAAATTACATGCACTTTTTCTTGGGAAGCTGTTTTGCTTATTATTGCACATGTGAAGAGCTTTCATGCTGGCGCTTTTACTGCTTTATTTGCTTTAGATTGTCTTGCATTCAGCCCATTTGAAGGTTTGAGCATGAACAATAGAAATAGTTGTGATAAATTGACAGGCTCTTCCAAAGATTCAGAAGTTCTGGAGTTACTGCCAATGACAGATGGTTTGTCCTTGCTCATCACTTCTCTTCTTGACAGCATTTTTCTTCTCTCTGCAAAATCTCCCTTGGTGTATAGTTGAATTCTTTAGAAAAAGAAAATGATTTTGTGCTTCATCCGTGTTCTGGCTGATCAGTCCAGTAGCACCCATGTTTGACTAAATGGAACACCTTCCTCATGGAGCAGAAGTCTGATTTATTTTAATAGGGTGTTAGGAGAATTGCTGGAGTTTGACATGAACACGTTTCTACAGTTGCAGAGATGTTAAGGATGATCTTTTATAGCTGTTGCTGTGGATTTCTACGACTGTGCATGAATGGCATTGCGTATTTGACGGGCTGTACCCTTTGCTGCAGGATTTATGCAGCTGATGACACAATGTTCTCAAATACCCCAGTGTAAACTCGGTCTGAGCAGTGGTTGAGTGGGTAGAGTGGATTTCTTTTTTCAGTTTTTCCATGATGTCATGATGACTAGTTCAGAATGGGCCTGCCTACTTGCTGCTTTGGTTCTTAATGGAGAGTTACGTGATATAGCATCAGAAATTAGTGAATCCTAACAGCCTATAGAATTCAGGAAAATCCTTCTCTGAAGTTGTTGGCTATACTGGCTATCCTCTGCTTTTCTCTGACACCGAGTTAGTCGTGTGAGATGGGAATGTGTGAGCTGCTATGGGCATTAGACTGCAAGGATGCAGCTCCCCAGTTCCTACTGGAGTTCATCTGCTTATGTGTGTTCCTGCATCACGGAGACACTCAACGGCACAGCGGAAATCCCATCTCAGCAGCACGAAATGCTGGGTTTAGTACTGTTTCAAATATTTATCCTTTCAGTAAATAAAACCAGTCTGAACTACACGGCAGTTGATGCAGAATGTATTTCCGCTGCTGCGAATGTGATGCATCACAGGTAAGAAAGGATAATGTATTTGGAAGCTCAAAACCAGCCATCTTGGGTTAGACCAAAGACTCTTTCAGTGTCTTATCTTCAAAGGTGTCTGTAGGAGAATGCCTGAGGGAGCAATAAGAACAGGGTAGGCATATATGATATTGTGTCCTAATACTCTCCCAGCTGGCAGCTATGTTTAGTTCTGGAGAGCTTGCTGCGTTGAGCGTACCTTGGTGTGTGTAGTAACCCACAGCTGAGTTCTTGTACAATTTCCCCCAGAGAAAGCGTGAGAAGAGAATTTGTCCAATATGTGCATGGTTTCCTTTGCTTTGGAAAGGGTCAGCTCTCCTCTCTCCCTTCAGTCTCCGTGTAGGATTTTGGTATGCAGCCCTCATTGTGAATGCACACTCTAGTTTTTCTCAGCTTTAGCTTAAGAGGTGAGCTGCATAAACAACACGTTCACCTGCCTGCTGTCTTGTATGGAAATTTCCAATCTGTCCCTCGCCCGTCAGGAGTGCACAGCCCTGCTTCCTGTCACACAGCCAGCAGAACCCGCAGATGAAGCTGAAACTTGCGTTGTATTCAAATGCTCGGGGTCTCGAAACCCCTACTTCCTACACGCCCCCATCAAATTGTTCTATTACTTCTAATATACAGGAGATCAGATTCCTTTTCCATCGTTGCCCCTGTGTCTTTGCAAGCGTTATTCTGTACGCTCATTATCCCCTGGCAGAGAACACAAGTTCATGCCAGCTCATTTGATAGGCATGCAGATGTGAATTTCAACCAGAAAAAGATCACCGCTCGGATAACGAATGTGTGCTTTACCTTTCTGAACATATTAGTCATAGCACAGGAGTCACACACAGCTGCATTATATACTTCTGTTGAAGCTGTCTTATATGTGCTTTTAGGTTATGATCAATTTTAAACAGTACCAGCCTTGCTATTTTGGTGTTTTGGTTTGGTTTTTTTTTTTACTTTCTTCTTATTTATTATCATCCCTACCAATTGAAAATGCAGTGGCTTTTCTAAGTAAACAAAACAGCAGACTCAGGAGATAGACAAGGGCATTGTGGAACACCGTGTCAGGACTGTGAGGCTTGCTGTGTCCAAGTAATGACTGTTGTACTGGCAGATAATTGGATCTAGGTTGTGTTGCTGCTGGCTTTAGATATTTTTAGTTATTTATTTGGACTGATGTAATAAAATCTCAAACTTGTAAACCTCTGCTTAATAACTGCTGATTGAGAGAGTCTTCTGACTGTGAGATTATGCATATGATGACTGTTAGTGTTTGAAGAAAACTTCAGGGTTGAACAACCTTTTCCTTCAAGCATTAGAACTGAAGCTTCAGATACCATTCTATCAGTTTTCTGGCAAACACTCATCTTTGGAAGCACCCACTGTCAATACTCCAACAAGCTGAGGGCTGAAGAACATGCCAAAAAGCAACTTCAGCCAGACTGAAAGGAAAAGTGACTTCTTAAATTAGGGGCTATCCATAGCCCACCTAAACTTTGAATATATTAGTTTGTCTCTGAGTATATTACAAGTTCATCTCAATTTGACGTGAGCTTTTTGAAAATGGCTTTAATATGCTGATGAATGCATAAACTTTAATGGATAAAACATGATCTTCCTGCTAAGGAATTTCAATCATAACTAAAAGTGGATGCATTTCCTCTTATTATATGCACAATATCAAGTTGTGCATATATCTGACACAGGTAGCTTGAGCCGTTTGAAGCAGTAAGAGTGACTTGTCAGACCAGTGAGCCCCTTCTAGACTCTGGTCTGTGAGGGGTACATAATAAAAACAGTGACCATGGTCTCGTGAAAAAATCCTTGTCTAATGGAAATTTGAGAGCCTGGGCAGAGTGGGTGCACACAACCAAGTATGTATAAAGAACTAAATGAACTGAAACCAGAGTTTTAATGGAAGATAAAGTCCATTAAAATCTGATCAGCTGAAGCTTCAGACACAAAGTGATCAACTCCACTTTTACTATGTTAGTAAAAACTGAACAGAAAGTGTGAGGTTTTCATTTGTTGGATTCCTGCATTCTGAAGTTTCAGTTGGCTGCTAGTTCGAAGCAGAGAAAGAGCTTGGGAGCCCTTTGTGGAACATAATTATCATTGTCATTCCTCTGACACCCCTGGTAGCCTTGACTCAGAGGGCATCCTTCTGGCAGCCTGCCTTGCAACCGCAGGAACCTCGGGAGACCTCCTCTCGAGCTGAGCAGTTAGGACAGGGCAGGCATTCCCAGTGGGACATCTGGACACAGAAGTTGGGAGGGACAGGGTTGGCAAGAATCAGACAAGAAAGCAGAAAATACATCAGATGTGCTGCTTTTTCTTTTTTTTTTTTAAGGAAAAAAACCAACCAAACAAAAAAACCACCCCAAACCGACAGTTCTGCTTGCTTTCAGCAGAAATGCAAGTAGATTGACTAGCAGAATTGTTTCTGCTTCAGTAAGGTGTTGATTTGTTTTGTCCTATGGAAAATTTAAATGGCATTGCTTATGGTATAAATGACATAAACTTTCTACGCTTGCCAACTTTTATATAAGGAGAGAATGCACCATGGAGAACTTCGTTACTATTCTGCCCTTTTTTAACCTTTCTCTCTTCCTGGATGTGTTTGGCTTCCATCTGGTTTGATAGGGGAGATGTGATTGGAATAGCCATGCTCCGGTTCAAGCATCCTGGCTGGGCCTGTTGGGATGCCTCCCCTCATTTAGTTATTCAGTTTGTATCCTGGTCCCGTACGTGTGCCATGGGGATGCCTGCTGTGGAGAATGCAAGAAAATGTCAAAGCAACTTGACAAAATAAACAGAGAGAGTATTGAGTCTAAATTCTATGTAAGGTGAGGACCTTGATTCCTACTGCTGCTAATACTGAAATATTCCAGGAGCACATCAGCAGCTATAGCTTTAATTTCCCCTCGTTTCTTGCTGGTGCTGTGAGAGTTTCAAATGAGAAGTCAGTTCATATACTGCTGCTCTGGCTTTTTTTCCCCAGTCTCTCCAGATCAGAATTTCCCATCTTACCTATCACTCCAGTAAATAAGCAGTGATCCCAATGCTAAAGGCCTTTGAATGAACAGTGAAGATTATCAGTACGGGGTCTTCTGCTGCTCCTAGCATTTGTGGCCAGCTGAATTGTTCTCCTTTGGACATGGCAGAGCATAAATTGCAATCATCCTCTTTGTGTCGGTCCTTGTTAGAAGCCAAACGTGACTCCTGTGCAATGGTCCAAGCAATAACAGCCCAGCTTTAGTCATCCATTTGAAAGTTAAAAAGTTGTAAGTTCCAAGCCATGTTTTAATCTTTGTCTTTGTTTGTTTGTTTGTTTGTTGGGCTTTTTTTCTGGGATTCAGTGCAGTTTTAAGTATCCATTAGTTCTGAACTGTGAATCACGATGAGCATGGTGATTATAAAATAAAATTGGATTAATTTGGTTTTAAACTTATTTCAGTGTCAATGCTAATTCAGTTTCATTTAGGGGGGAAAAAAAAAAAAGTAAAGTTAAGGTGCCCAACCTTTTCTGTAGCTTGCTTGTGGCCTCCCTCCTGTCTGTTTCCTAGATAAGGAAAGCCAACCAAAAGTTTTCTTTTTTTTTCATCTTTGATTCCACTGCAGAAGAGAATCAAACATGACTTGCCGCAAAAGTAGTGGATTTAAGGAGGAAAAGGACAGGGCAGAGTGAAAGATCAGTTAGGAAGGGCATTTTCAGTCCAGCATAGAGGCAGGTCCTGGAATAACTTTCAGCGAAGGGAAGATGTGTGGGAGGAGGATTAGAGACCCACTGTGCATGGAGCAGGGGACCATCCATCGTCCCTGGGACAGGACAACCTTTTCCTCCCCTCTCTGCATTTCTGTGGACCCAGCATTTGTGGTGGGGGGTTGTACTGACAACCTTCCAGGGTGGGTGCACGCTGGGAAGCCCTTAGAGGCAGAGGCTACAGACATCGGACACAAGTTTCTTGATGCTCATTTGCTGCCTTTCTATCTGTTGCTCACTCTCAACACACAGTATTAAGGCAAAAACTATTCCATTTTCTCTTCAGTCAACTGAAACATTCTTTTCTGTGACACTGGCAATGAAATGTATTTTCCAAGTTTAATTAGCAAGTCACACAATAACACAAATGCTCCTGCAGAATTTTGCTAAAGGTTCTCTATCCTCGGTTCCGTAACAAAGGTCTTTGACAGCATGTGCTTCGGTTTTCGTCATTGCAGAGAGCATCCATTCATTTTTTTTCCTGGCTTTCACAAGCAAGCTGACTGATAGCTGGTTTGTTCTCTGTTTCAGGTCGTGGAGACTAATTTGGTTGCTTTTGACTGTCACTGGATCATTATAAATGAGGTAACTGTCAAGCGAACATTGTTGTGGACCATGAATCCCTTACTGACAACATTCATGCTGGTCTTGACTGTGCCAACAGGAAACAGTAGCTACAACAAAGTTCAGACATGCTGGGGCAGTGGATGTTGGTTAATAAAAATAGAGTGACAAGTTTTTGGACTTCACTGTTTTGTCTTGCCTATTTTAAACAGAAGTCCTTGATGAATAAATGCAAAATAAAATGAAAAAAAAAAAAAAGCCTTTCTTCCTGAATATCATGAGATTTCACATTTGACTTGAGCTGACTGTTTTTAGAGGGTCTTTTTAAGGTCTTTTTAATATGTAATTGTAGTGCAGCGCTTGTGTTTTGTTTATATTTCAATGATTATTATGGAACAAATAATAATAAAATCCTCTATTTCCCTTGGCTTTAAGATTTCCCCTAGAACTCAGTCATAACTGGTACCCAAACCTATTGGTATTAGTGAGAGGCTTTGTGGTGGACTTCTGCATCAGGTCATATAGGAATGTTCATGAAGGGGAAAAAAGAAAGGAAGTTAAACTGACATCCAATTTTTGAGCTGTGAAATAGGTTCCTCCATGAGCACTTGCCAGCTAAAATATGACAGGTCAATATGGGGAGAAGCTTTGTGTAGAATACATTGAACAATGCAGTTGTTCTTAGGTGCAGCAGCATGTGTTAGTGTGCCTGTCAGCTAAGTAACTGTGACACTGCTTCTCTGGCCTCTGAAATTGAAATTTTGAGAAGATCTGCTACAGTGGAAATGCGTTATTTTGCAAAATCCACATGCGATTCAAATAATTCCTTGCGTTCAGATACCAAAATAAGATGGAATTGTCTTTCCTGCTCCATCCCTGTGCCAAGGGGATGCAGCACATACGCCGAGCGTAGCAATACAAAAGGAAATACCACCTTCAGTTTTGTGGTCAGGAATCTGCTTAGGCTTCGTGAGGTAACATCTGTTATTTTAATTGCTCGCTTTAAATGCTATAATGCCTGGGAAAAGTTCCTTAATTTTTATTGTCCCATTAGTTGCTGTTTTATGTAATACGGCAAATTGCCTGAAGATTGTGTATCGTCCTGGAAACGCGTGTGTGGGAGGAGGGGGGCTGTTCCCAGAAAACAAAAGGATTCATAATTTGCTGAAATATAAGACATTGCATTAGTCCTTTGCAAATAATACACATCTCTTCTGATCGGTGCAGTCAGCTGAGGAAACACTCTCCAAATAAATATTTCACTATTTTCAGGGCCTTAAAGCAGATGGTGCAATTCTTTATCTAAACTTTGCAGGAGCCGTAGATTTCAATGTAGTCACGATCAAATACGCATGCGAGAATGGATTTCTCACACTCTCCCTCTGTCTCAGCTTGCTGCTTTACCTCTGTACAATAGTAAATATAACCTCAAAAAAAGCCCAGAACAGTAAAATTATATTCCTTCTATCACTCTCAAATCACAAGTGTACAATAAGCTTGGAGTTTATTTAGCGCAACTGAAGAAAGGGTGTTTGTATGATTTTCAGCACTTTTCTTTCTTTTGCTCTTTTTTAAGTGGAAGGCATGTCCTTTTTTATTTTAAATCCATGTCTTTCTCAATAATTTTACTTTGGGGTCATCTTACTATGCCCAAGGCTGCTACTACTTTTCTGTTACTGTTGTTCACTCAAGGACAGACCGAAACACTCTCCTCTGCCTACAGTAACTGGTTGTACAGGAGGAAAAAATATTAATGCTAACTGTAAAAAGGATTGGTTAGATTTAATCTGCCATAATGTGCACCCTTACGACTGGCTCTATTAAAATTGGAATAGAATGGGTGCACAAAAAAGCTGATTTGTGTGAGAAGAGACTGAAAGGTTTGGCTTGATTAGCCCATGAAAACAAAAGAGGATATGCAAAACTGGAAGAGGATATGCTCTCTGTTTATAAACACATACAGAGTGTGAATAAATGCATCATTGTCAAGGGCTAGAGCACGAGGACAAGGTTAGCACAAGAGTGAATGAGTTCAAATTGCCCATGAATAAATTGAGGGCAAAAGTTAGGAGGAAGTTTCTAATTACCAGAGACATCTGACTCTGGAACAAACTCCTCCTTTGAGGAAAGAATGAAAAAATCCCACAAACTCTTTTAAAGAACAGTATATGGAAAAAGACTTATGTTTTCAGATTAAGCAGCTAGATCAGGTCCTAAAATCACAGTTCAGATCCAGAAGTTCACATTATTCTATATTTTATTATGGGTAATTGAGTAATAGTAGCATTAGAGGTTGATTTGAACCCTTAAATTTTCCAGTGGTGACTAGAGGTCAGGTGTGAAATGGTACAGGTCAGTGACAAAGCTGCCAGCTCTTTTTCTCAGGCAGGTGAGGGCCAATGGACAGACTGGCTTAGCCCTGCTCTCTCCAAGCTTGGATTTTTTTTCCTTTGTGAAAGCTAAAAATTTATTTCCGCTTGTTCTATCAATTTTCTTTTGTTCATCATCCTCCCCAGAACCTAAGAAACTGAAGGGAGGTATAATGGAGCAAATGATTATGCCGTTCAGGATCTCCCTTTACTCTGTCTTGGCGCAAAGTTGTTTCCGTAAGAAAAGGTTTTGCTGCCATTGTTTGGTGTTTATCACAGGAGCAGATGAATAAATTCTTTCTGCCCATGTCTTTCCACACTGGTGTGGTTGCTCTGTGGTAAATAGTCTCTGCCTAGGCTGTTTATGGTGAAATAATGAGACAAAGTTCAACACAAATGTGTATTAGGTGTCCAGTATTTTGTCTTGCTTCCCACTGGAGTGATGTGTCAAGGTGATTCTTTCCAGTTCCTTTTTCCTAATTTATCTGTAATGAGCTATTAATTTAAAATAGCATTTATTTCCTTATTTATTTGCCTACTCAGATTAAGCATACATCCAATTTCATCCTTATTCCATTTGAAATAGGACAACCTCCCCTTTGTTCCAAGTTCAGACAAACAAAAGAAAGGTTTGCAACTCTATATTGGACCTGTGGTTTTTCAGAAAAGCCCACCCCATGTAACCTAGCCTAAATCCATACAGGTGCCAACTCAGTTCAACTTGGCCAACTCGGTAATTTTTTTGACATTTGATGCTTGTATAACAGATCATCTGCCACCCTTACATCATTGTACTGTATCCTCCTTTGAAGTGCAAATGAAAATTGTTTCCTCTCTTACAATAGCTGCTTTATATAGTTTTCTTAAGTCAGATCCAAAATTCAAGAATGCGAGATGATATTGGAGAGTCATTATATAAAAGGCTCGTCACTCAGTCAATGCCAAGTATTAAAAAAATGACAAAGAAATACGCAGCAAATGACTGGAGTTGAATTTGGGTTTGCATGGCATTGCTTTGTTGTTAACCTAAAATCTGTGTTTATGATATAATCAGTGGAATTCACAGCCTTTAAAATAATAGCTGTCATTAATCTATTTATGTATATACCTCCTTGGCAACCAGGCAGAAGTCTCTTTGGTGTTTGGATTCTGTTGTTAGTTCCCAGGTGATGCACAAGATTATGAGGTAGTAACCTAAAGGGTAAAATGAGAACACTGTCTTTCAAAATGCACCAAAAAATGCTGTATACAGAAAAAACAAATACACTTTTGAGGCAGAAAAGATAATTGTTTGAGCTGCTGAAAGTCAAAATCTCTTCTAAAATATTATTTCACAATATAACATGGCCAGGCAGGTATCAGTTTTTATGTAATTAGAAGAAGTCTAATAGTCTTGCTGTTTACAGTTTGGGCACAGTGTATAATGAAACCAGGCAAACTCTTTTTTTAAATCTTCTGAGACAGGATACAGTCTAAAATCAAAATAAAAGTTTCTTGAGTTCTCCCTTTTGATTATATTTAAAGTATTATTAGAAAATGAACCAAACAGCATGCGTTTTGCTGAAGCAGGTTTGTGGGTTGTTTTTTTTTTTAACCTTGCAGCCAGTGAAATGATACAGACTAAATGAAAAGATGGCATCCTAAGCTGAGAGAAACCATTATCTGTGGTACATTAAGAATTAATCGACCAGAAATGCAAGATATTACACTGCACACAGCTGATGCCGTGTGTTATTTTTGTTTGCAGAAAAATCTATATTTCATAAAGAACATTAATAACAGATGAATTCAGAAAATACGACAATCTGTGAAGAGGAATAAAACACTTTTACTGTAGTCCAGAGAGTAGAAGTTAAAATTTACGTCTCATGTACTTTTCTTCCAGAATTTAAAGGAAATAAACAAATACCAGTATCTCCAAAGAAGTTGCTTCAAAGTGATTAATTTAAAGAATGTTAACTGAAGCTCCATTTAAAAAAAAGCCAAAATTGTCAGGATAATTGTCTTAACATTTAAAGAGCTGCTTTTTCAGAAAGCTTGATGACCTATTTGCAAGAAAGAGTCTGCAATTTGAGTCCAAGTTTATCTCCTGGTGTCTCATAAGTTCTTGATTATGGGTATAGATCGGGAAGCTGGAGGCAAAGGAAGGTGATGGTGTTTAGTAAGAGGTGCAGAGATCCCGTATCCTTAAAAAAATGGAAAGCTTTAAATACACAAATGAGAATTTGTGTGTAAACTGTGACTGTATGCAAGGGTATTTTAAATGCAGGCTGCTAACAGGAGCTCCTCGTGCACCTCCCTTACTGGAGGGGTGAGGGAAGTATCCACAAATTTAAATGTCTAGCAAGTTTGGAGCATCAGCCTCTGTAATTACAACAGATTATGACAAGCAGTTCAGCGTGATGAAGAACACATCCTAGTTAAAAAGACTGCGCAATTTTGTAGATTATTCCTCTTGCTTTACAGCAAACCACAGAATTGCCTTGAAAGCTACCAGCTCACCCTGAGTTGTCAGAAAAAGACTGTGTGCAACTAAAATTCAAGTTGTTATGTGAACGTTGGAGTCAGTAGCTGTTGCTTGTGAGTCCACACTCTTCTCACGCCACGTTCCCCAAGGGCCTCCTCACTCAGTGGTGTAAAACGCCACCTTCCTAACCTACTATGTAAAGAAAAGTTTTACTGGTTTCCCTAACCTACCCTAAAGTTAATATTTTAAGCTTAGTATCTCACATACAGATGTATTTACTTAGTTATTTTTTTTCTTTAAAGTATGTGTCCGTAGAGCTGAGTGTTGAGCTGTGAGCCTTTCCTTAATAGGTACCCTACGGAGTTAAAAGTTTCTTTTAAATTAGGTCTTGCTGTAAACAAGCACATACACACCTGGAATGCTCTAATGCATTTTTTTCCCCTTTTGGTAAATGATACTTGCTAAGTTATTGTTTATAGGTTCTTGATAGCCTGTTTCAGGGAAATGCACACTTAAGGCCTGGATGATTTTCTGTACCTTCACAGCTCCTAGCGATGCTGCACTCAGAAATACATCAGGGCATGACTTCCTACTGGTTTGCACACGATCTGCCAAGGATGCTCTGACACACTTTTAAGTAACAGATGAAAGGTAAAAGGAGAGGGGGAGAAAGCCCAAAGTGAAACAGCTCTGTTGAGTTATATCTGCAGCGATTCTGTGAGGCTTGGGCACGGTCCACTTTCAACTTTTGCAATTATTGTGAGGGTGGTGTGGCAGTTGTTCTAATGAGCATGCATAATTGCCTTTGGAGGCTATGGCCAAGCTCAACAATAGCCATGTAGCAATCACACGCCTCTTGGCCTTCTCAGTTTATTTTTTTGTTCATGCTGTGGTGGTCACATCTCTGTATTTTGACTTTTTTGCATATTCTCTCCCTTGCATTATCTTCCAGGAAATAAATGATGTGGATGTGCAGGAGCTGGTGAGAAGGTCAATTGGACGGTTAACAATTATCCGGCAGACATTTCCAGTCCCCCAGAACATAAGTCAGCGCTGTTTCCGTGGCAACCACAGAATATCTTCATCACTGTGTGATCCGAAGGACCCTTTCTCCCAAAGCATGGAGGTACTTCATATACCAGCCTATTCCCACCTGGGAACTGCTTTTCTAGATCAAGGTTTTCCTGCAGGAGCTTAGTGTAATTTAGTGTTTGTTTTTCACGTCCTCTCTGACATTTAGTTTAATGGCTTATGGCACGACAGGAAAATACTTGGGCAGGGGCTGAGTGTGTCCAGAACAATTCTCCTGTTCCGTAGCAGTTGAGAAAAAAGTCAAAAAAAGCCACCTGATCTCCAGGTAGTGGGGTAATTTGTTTTGTTGCTCAGCTAAAGTTTACTTTTTTGGTCATCTCACTGAGAAAATTTCCTCCTCGTTGCCAGTGTCTCCTGAGTTGCCGTGTTTTCTGCGCCTCGAATGCGTTGTCAACAGGAAAGCCTTCCTGGGGAGCACCCACATCATCTGTTTCAAGTGTATCAGTGTACACACCTAAATGTATGGCCATGTTCCAAAGAGGCCTTATTTTCAGGGTTGTTAATTACAAAGCACTCTTAAACTCTAAGAGCCTTCCTACCACGCAAAGTCAGCAACAGGGTCACTGTCCTGACTTTGCACAGTGCTTTCCAAGAGCAAGTCCTCTTATCTCTCATCACGACAAAGCTGTGGCAAATCAGGAGTGTGAAATTGGCTGAAGATGTCGATTTTACTTTGGGATTTTTTTTGCACGGTCATTTATGGAGTTCTGTAAGGGTGACTGAATTGGCAGCAGTGCAGGAGGAGCATATCTGACCTAGCAGCAACGAACAGTCCTGATGCTGAAAGGAAGGAGTGAGAGAGAACAATAGGGAAGAAATGGGGAGGTGTTGAAGAGTGTACTTGCTTAAAGTGGAAACATATAAGCGGAGAAGGAGAAGTGTTGCTGGCCTTGCCCCGTTTCAGGGCAAGAGCCTTTACCTCGCTGATTGTTCTCAAAGCAGCCAGTAAGCACTGATGATGTGAAAACCTTTGGCCATAGCACATTGCACGGTGGTCTTGTTGGAGTGCTTAAAAGAGACAGGGCTGTGTAAGGTCAGTAGATGTATAGAATATCTCCAGAGGCTGTTTAGGAATGGTGACAATTCTTTAGGCTGTGCTGTTAGGGCAGCACGGTCATGGGGGGAGCTTTGGTAGGCAATGGATCGTGCACAAAATCTGCAGGCTAGAGATTAAATAAGAGCAATTTTCATGAACAAAGTTTCTAACTACAGCAAGGCGGAAAGCAAGAATCATGTATAGATGGGAGGCATCATGTTTTCGTTGTTTTTCTCTTCAACTTCACTTTCATTTAATTTTCAGCAGTGAACTGACTCTAGGAAAGAACAGTTATTGAAATCAAAGTTTACTTGCTAGAAATTGGCAAATTCCATTTAATGTGTCAGATTGGACGTTATACCTTAAACTGCGCTTCTTGATCACCCTATAGCTTGGAGAGCTGTAATATTTCTCCTGAAAGCTTTCAAAACATTTTAATTCAAAGCAATGATGGGAGCTTGACTCGTTCAGCTGTTCTGCACAGTTGAGTTGCTTTTTTCGTGCTTTCCCTGAGATGGCTGCACTTCATTAGTAGCTGAATGAGACGACACTAAAAAACGAAGGGAAGAAAAACTCTGACACAGTTTCCCCCCTGTCTTCATACGATGCACAGACCTTTGAGTAGCTGTGGGATTTGTGCATTGTTTCTTTGTTCTCCCCAACAATATTATAAATTAACTTCTATTCCAATGGGGAGCTGGAACAGTTTATAAATTAAAATTCCTCATGCTTTTTTTTTTTGTGCCATCCAAGTGTGACTAATCAGAAATATTCTCTGGAAATTATAAGGGTGGATTTTTTTTTTTTTTTTCCCCTGAATTACTCCCCCAAAAGTCTGTGTGAATAAGTTGGGGGTTTTTTAATCATCTTTATTAAAACACTGGAAAATATTTGGGTGGAGATCTCTCAATGTGCCTCTGAGATTGTCCTGGTCAAAACATCAACTTCTATAAATTTGTGTCCGTCTGGAGGCAGGAAGTTAGAAACCAGATTCACAGAAGTTTTTACTACCATAACCTTTTTGTCTAAAACCTGTGTGCAGCAGTATAAGTAGGCATAAAATAAACACCATTATTCCTCATTTATCACTCGTCCTTAATCTGATTGCTAAATACCTTTCTTCCACACTCTGGAACAAGAAAATCACATCTTAATTTTGAATTAATTCAACAGGAGTTGATGCATTTGGATACTGCTTGGTAATGCAAGTGTCCAGCCATTAGTTTAAGATCCTTGGAATAAATACAGGGTCAGTAATGGACAGCAGGTGATGCAGTAAATGTCCCTGTAAATTCACGTGGGAAAGGAATAGAAGTGTGAAGTGACTGGTAAGTTACAGCCCCACTCTGTTCATCAGGACAGCTGCTAATGAACCATGTATCTGCTAGTGACAGACGTGATTTTGAGGAGCAGAAAGGGTGATTTTTCTGAAGGAAGGGTGATTCTGAGAAGCAGAAATTAATCGTAGTGTCTTTATCATTGCGTTATCAGCGTCTGATTGCTGTAAATGTTAACCTGAACTATTAGTGAAGGAATAACAGTGCTTAGTAATTGCTGAACTCTGTACTCTTGAGCCCTGTTAATACTTGATGAAAGCCCAGCTATATTACTCTTAGATTAGGGAGTGCATCCTTCCTCGTGAGCTGTGACAACGGTCTTCTGTTCCCATGCTATTAGGTGATGGAAGCTACCTTGAAAGCAATGTCACTTTGTTGGGAAATGATGACTTGGCATCTGTAGCCCTTCATGTACCAATTTAGTCTCGTTAGTGTCCTTATTGTGTCTACTCTCTAGAGGTTGTGGGTGGCGTGTTTTTTTTCCCCTTTGTCAAAGGCTTATGTAAAATAAACTTCCTTCAAAGCACAGTAATAATTCCTTCTCTCCCCCTCAAACAAACGTCCCCATCGTGCTGACTTCTTTGGGGAAATACGGTTTTAGCTCAAAGGCTCTGATTTCTTTGTAGGTTTACCATACACGGGTTCTTTTAGAAAGGCTTGGTTAATCTGAGCCCAGATGCTCAGCCCGTGCGTTTCAGCCTGCCACGCACAGCCATGCCCGCCCGGGGCGGCTGCGGAGAGCAGAGGAGTTCCCAGCTGAATGCTGACATGGAAACATTCACAGGCAGAAGCTCAAGTAGGACTAAAGAAACATTTCCCAGAAAGAGGGGAGTGAAGGATCACTGCCATTTAAAGAAAAAGGGAAATAAAGGCCAGAAGTTCTGTGCATTTGCGGTACTAAGAGTGCAGAGTTGTAAGGGCAGTAGAGGATCCCAGGAGTTGATCAGGAGGGAAGGCATCAGACCATTAGAGCTCCTTCAACAAAATGTGGAAGGCAAAACGCCCCAGGAAATTCTGGCAAGGTGAGGAGAAATACAGCCTCGTTCCTGGGCGCTAGGCAGGGAAGGAGTCTGTCACAAAACCTTTCCGTGTGCAGCAGGTTGCGGGTGACACAGACAAAACCAGCATAAAGGTGGGGTTTACAGCAGAAAATAAAACCAGAAAAAAGTAGGTTATATGGAAAGGAGTAGGCAGGAAGAGAGGGACTTTTCAATTCTTTTTTTCTTCTTTTCCTTATTTTTTTTTAAGACGATGTGTGAATTTTTTGCAGTCAGTGTCTCAGATGTTCGGCATTAATGTGCTTCCTTGGCATACACTTCCCCTCAATAGCTGCAGGATTTTCCCAGTCTTTGGATATTTTTAAGAGGCAAAACAGGGGCATTCTCCACAAAGCTGGCATACTTTCCTATTGTAAGCTTCCTTCTTTTAAGGTTCTGAGCAGACCATCTGCATGGAGAAACTCTTACACAGAGCAGTCAACGTATTCCACAAATCTGGGAGATGTCTTTTGACTTTTCTGTGACTGATGGAGAAAAAAAAACTCAGGAACCTCACCTCAGTTAGCAAATTGCTGCTGGCTAATTTGTTTTCAGGCAGTATGAGTGCTCTACAGCCCCCTTTCCAGTGCAGCTGAGGAAAGCTGAGTTTCCCTCAATAACTTTAGACCCCATGACTTCATATGACCAATAGGTTATTTTAAAATAATATTCCCAAAGGTCCTTCTCTTTTCTGAACATCACATCTCTTCCTGTGAGGCTCTGTTCAGGAGAGCTGAGATTTCTCTTTATGATACCATTAGTAACAAGTGTTCCTGCTATTCGAGGACAGAAACGACTGAAATAAAGCTGTTTTGTGAATTACTTGTTTCAGAAGCGTTCATGAGTTCTGAGCTTCTGTGTCTTTCACATCTGACTTTGTAGTGTGGGTATTTAAAAGTACATATGTAGATAGAGTACATGGGTAAGTGGAACAGGCACGTGAGTAAATTCTTGAGTTCAGCTGTTCTCTCTCTGGTGCCAAACTGGAGGTTCCTCAGCCGGTACGTGTGGAACTGTGCTCCCAGTCAAACAGACACACATTTACTCAGGAAGAGTTTTGCTCTGCAAGGAATTAACAGCCATTGCCACATACTCTGACAAGAACCACTATAAATTGCAGAACTGGCATGCAACTGCACAGTGAGAAAGATTTAATCAGGTCATATTTCATTCCAAAAGTTGCCTCCATCAGAATTGATGGCAAAAATCAGGGGAAAAAACCCCAAAACAAACCACAATGAAATGATACCTTTTAAACTTTCAAGATTTTCTGTTTTTTAAAAGAACAAGACCACCTTGAAGATAATTCAGTGCTGTCCAAATATCTGGTGATTGAAAAATTGAAAGATGCAGGCAACTGGTTAGAAGCAAATGAAAGTCTGTTTACTCTCATGAGCTGGGCTTTAAATCCTGCGAGTGTTGCTGTGCCACTGGTTGGGCTGCCTGTACTTCACCTGAGTGCAGTTTGGTGCTGCAAATCACTTGTAGCGTCACAGCCCCTAGCTGCAGTGCTTGCCAGAGCCAAGGTTAAGAATTTTTGACTCTTAGAGTTCCTTCTTAATACCAAATAAGTCATTTAATTGGATTAGCAGAGGATTCTGGGTGAGGCAAAAAAGATTATAACTTTGGGCTGCTGGCTGGAGACGACACGTAGTAATAATAATAATAATAATAATGCTAATGCTCCCCTTTTTCATGGCTTTGCAGATTTCAAACCTGTATATATACGACACTGTCCTCCTGTTGGCAAATGCCTTTCATAAGAAGCTGGAGGACAGGAAGTGGCACAGCATGGCCAGCCTCACCTGCATCAGGAAGAACTCCAAACCCTGGCAAGGAGGACGATCGATGTTGGAAACCATTAAGAAGGTATCTTTTCCCTCTATTTCCTCATCTTGGATTCCTAAAATACTTGTGTTAGGCAGTGTTTCCTTCTGAGGTGCGTGCTCTTCTTGCCGGTACCATCAGTGTCTTTTTAAAGAAAGCGTTTTGATATGTTCACAGTTTCTGAAGGAAAATAGTCTTTAATTGTTGGGTTTGTTTTTTTTTTTTTTTTCCCATGCCACAATGAACATATTTAAAATTAAATCAGTGAGTTTGTTTGTCAAAACTACCAAGCTAATAGAATTCTCAAGTACTAATAATATCCTATTGCAGAAGTGCCACAGGTTAGGAAGCAAAGCAGATAAATTTAGTTTTTCATTTGTAAAACACCAACAATGAAAAATACCCCTTGCAGAATCACACTTGGGTAGTGTTCTGTGGAATTTGCCGTTGCACTGCTGTTGACATCAATACAGTGGAATAACAGAATTAAGAGTGAGGAAAAGCCAAACTCACGTAGTCTAGATCCTGCCATTGCAGAACTGTTCTCTGTAAGTCTCTGCAGTGCGTTATCCAGTGTTAAACTCTTGCTGCTTCCCTGTGATTATTATTTCATACCTTAATCATGCTCATGCCCAAGATGCTTTTCCTGTTCTTCAGTCTTTAAAGATATTTTTTCTTAGTTGTTCCCTTCATTCATGATGTTTACAGCCCCCACATACATGGAGAAAATTATCACAGCCTTCTAGCTCAGTATGTAGACAAAATATGCGTAGTTTGGCAGTTTACCCTTCCCTGTGAGTTATTCGGTTCAATCTCCTTATGTTATTGATGTCTTTCATAAAACTGCCTTCTCACTTGTCTGCAGGTACTTCCTGGTAATGTATATTTACATTTAGAGGTGCTGGCAGTGCCTACCTTGTAAATACAAAACCAAAAAAAAGTAAATTGAAAAAAAAAGATTGTGCTTTATTTATGACTTTCATTTAAAGGATATTAGAAAGAATTTAAAACATACTGTTGTTTCAAGAAGTTGCTACTCTGAATTAGGTCTTTACACCAGAAATGATGATGATGCAGGCAAAATGCAAGGCTCTTTTGAGAACTGTTTTTTTTTTTTTTTTTTCCCAGTCACAGGTCAATCTCCATTAGCTCCAAAATAACAGTTTGAGGCTCTCTTTGGTGTCTATCCCCAGTTTCCATTCTAATAGTTTGAAATCATGAAGCTGCAAAGACATGTTTCTTATTTCAGAGGCAGGGTAGGACTTAAAGGGAGTCTGAACTCTATCACTCTTAACCTGCCAGAGCAATTTCAGAGTCATGTTGGCAGTCCCGTGTATCCTAAGCTCTGCTTCAAGCAAGACTAGTTCTAGAACTTCTCAGCTTGTGTTTTGTAAGTGCTGCTGCACACTTTTTCATTAATAAACTAAAAGATAGTTCTGCTTAGATCCGAATAGGATGCATGAGCTGGAAAAGTCAAAATGCCCACTTCCAGTTTAGAATTTACTGTCTGAGCTGGAGTTTCGGGCAAAGTCTGGCAGCCCGCCTAGCATCTCTAAACTGAGAAGTCATCCACCAGGGAAAGGGCTGTAGTCTCTTTTGCATTGCGATTATTTGCTTGTTTGTGGATGTTAAACACTCTTCTCTTACATAAACATCCTTTGTGCTGTTTCTTACCACCCTCCTGTCTCTTTGCATCTCAGAGTTTATTCCATTCTTTGCCACAACATCCTAACTACCCAGTTTATTTTCTTCCAGTTCTCACCTCCTAAAAACGATGTGATTCATATACCAAAATCTTCCTGTGAGCTTTCACAGAAGAGCTCTCTGTGTTGAAGATCAGTTTATGTAGCTCTTAACCCTGAAACATGAAGAGAAGTGACCAGGAGAAATATGAAAGCATTCAGGAAGGCAGGAGCAGGTGGAAATTCCAGGGTTTCTCTGCTATTTGAATGAGATGGCTTTGCTAAGAACCCATTTTATTGGTGTAAATTGGATAAGCCAAATATTTCTTACACTGCACCGTGCTGACAGAGATTAATTTCTGGAGTCACCATCCTGCCCCACGTTGCCCCTCAGCCCAGTGTAGTTTCAGTGGGTGGCACACTGTAGAAAAGTGTGAGGGTGGTGGGGAAAGAGTTAAGGCAGAAATGCCTAATTCCAGCCTGCCTGCCTTAGGAAAGGACTGGTGACTGAAGTAGCAGCTCTCCTGGCAGCAGCCAAGTGGAAGTGGCGTTGCCATCTACTGCTGCACGCAACTTGCTGCTAAAAAGGCAGGAAAACCTAGTCCTAAAGGAAGCTCTTCTAGAAGACAATCTATCTTCTAGAATCAGAGATCCAGAAATGGGAATAGCCGGCAGTGTTTTACCTGCAGAGGGAATCTCTTTGATTTCTGAAGGGGAAAATAAGAAAAGAGATGGGAAATCTCTCTAAAGTTACCCATTGAGGAAGGTAAGAGAAGGGGATGCTGATGTTCTACCTGCAGCAGCCCTTGTTAACAAGAAGAGAGAAAGAACTCTGGTGGTTAATAAACTAATTTTTGTATGATTAATGAGCTAATAGGGAAGAGTAGGGACTGAGGGGGAATTAGAGTTTCAAACATTTCTTGAAATGGCAAAACAGCTATCTGAATCACTCCCTATTGTCATTTGTTGCTTTTCATTGTCAAACGTTTGATTCCTGCATTGCTGTTTCTGCAAACAACTCCAAAAGCTGTTTTTCCTCTGAATTCAGCTGATTGGACAAAGCCTAAAAAAAAAAAAAAAAAAAGAAATTAAGCCCACTACAGTCATTAAGATCTGATATCTGTTTCTACCCATTCTGGAACTGAATAAATAGTTAAATTCATCAGGAAGTACAATCCTTCTAATGAATTTGGCCAGCTCCAGCAATTAGCTCTAAATTCAATTCTGTAATAGAAGCTAACTCCAAACACATGCTTACTTGTTTATTTCTCAGTAAAGCTATTTCCCAGAGAGAGAAATAAGTATTGCTAGGAAAAAAAAAAAAAAAAATCTACTTTTGGAAAAATTAATCTTCCCAAATGACCTGAGAATAAATGTAAGTAGGATTATATGGAGAATCGACTGAAAAAAAAATGATACCAAGTGACTGCATAGATCTTCTCTCACACTTACCTGATCTCTTTCCAGTCACATTTGTTTAGCTCGCTGACAAACAGCAGATTTTTAGTGCTAGCAGCAACATATAGCCTCTTCTTTTGTGGAAAATGAGCTGTAGCTCATGCTGTTTCATGAATCATAGGTGGAATTGTCAGCTAGCTGTGGTCTCAGAAATGTCAGTGATGTTCAGCAGTGATGCGCGAAGCAGATGCCAAATTGTTTTTCAGGTAGTAGATTAGACTCTGTTTGCTGGCAGCTAAAAATGGTGTGTTGAGTTGAAAACCTGACAATGGTTACAGTGTCAGATTTTTTCAAGAATAAAACGTGAAACTTGTCTTTAATGCTTACAGCATTTTTATTTTTTTTCCTGCCTGTAAGCACTGTTTTTTTCCTTAATTACAAAATGGCTGTTGTCTGAGCATAACCATGGCTTGAAAAAAGGAACTTTGAATAGGAACTGTGAGAGCAAGTACAATATTTGATAACTGATGACTGGCGAGCTGCCATTCCTAAGTGGGGTCCTGCCTGCTAGGTAAATAGTGCTTTCTGCAGGGACTTATGGGACAGTAGTGCCTAAGCATATATAAACTGTAGTTTATCTTGCCAGTCTAGATGGGACTCGAGTAGGCTTTAACTATATTGCCAAGCTCTATAACAGCTCTGCAAAGCCCAGAGCAGTGATCAGAAACGTAAGTAAAACATTTTTGTCCTAACAGCTGACACTTTACTCTTCGGTTTTAAACACGTCAGGAAATTGTACAGTTGCAGCTCAACTTTAGAGGAATTTGAGAGTGTAGAAAGCAAATGGGTCTTCATTTTTTCCCATATAGCACTGTTTCTAGAAGTTAAATGGAATGAAAAGTTTCTAAGACTCTTACCCATCATCATCATTAACACTGGAAGAATCTCCTTAGGAAGTTACTGGGTCAGTAGCTGTCATACAGACGGCCGTTTCCTCTGGGATCTCCTTCCACCGTGCAGTAGTAGAGGGATAACACACTTGCCACAGATCAAGTCAATGCTTTAGAGGGATCCACGCTGTGAAAGATGATGCAGAAAAATTGGGGCAGTGTCCTGAAACTCTTCCTAAGTCGCTACACTGTCCCACTCCATTAGCCCTAAGCAATAAAGCAGGCTCGTGTAAGCCTTGTGTGTGGGACCCTGAGGATGAGTAGAGAGCAATGATGACTGCCTGGCCTGCAGGTCCAGCAAAGTAGGTCTTCAGTAGGAAGGAGGTTTCAGGACCTCCAAGAAGTTTCCTGTCTGATTTGGTGGTGGTGTTGGTATTATATGGGCAGTCCTTCACCGTTCTGTCTTTCTGCCTCTGCCCTTTCCAACCTCAGAGCATTCCCATCTAATCCCATTACACCAGTTGCAGATGTACAAAGTCTAGGACAGACAGCTCTAATCAGAGATGCTCTCACATCTTCGAAGCATGACAAAATTGACAAAAGAGCTGAATGAGGAAAATTGTTGATATGGTTACTACTGGATTTCAGACAATTAAAAATAACTAACAGACTTACAGTTTGTATCTTGCCTCAACAGTTGCAGTCATTTAGAAATCGAGGTAAATAAACTTACACAATGGTTTTGGGTAGAGATTCAATTGGTAGGTAAGTCTGATAGCCTGCACCACATGTATTTCTAAATATTTCTTAAACAGTGGATTTCATTTCTTCAAATATAAGTGAGGCTAAATGCTTATTCAAATCATCTCTTTTGTTCATCATATTGGCTCAAATAAGGGCAAAGGTTATAAAAAATAAAAAGGAATTCCTAAAATTCATCTCTTAAGTCTCAAAAACTCATTTACATTTTAGATATGACTCTATCTTCATGTCCCATAAATTATTTGGTGCATTCTCAATTAGGAAAGTAGTCACTTTGATTTTCTACATTGAAAGTTCCTAATTTAAAACTACTCTGTGACACAATAAGAAGAAAAAAAGGAAAACACTTTCTGCTGCACAAAGTATCTGTGTTAGCAGATTTTAATTGGTTTGGGTTTTTTTTTGGTTGGAATTTCCTTACTGTTATCACTTCATTAGGGAGTTTTCCTTTCCTTTTCCCAGACCTTGCTTGTGTCTCACTTGAAATCATGGTGCAGCTCAGGTAGTCTAGAACAGTTTCATTCCTTTTCGTACCTTATCTACCTCAGACCTTCAGGTTTAATTCACACTGGGGGGAAAAAGTAGGGAATCATAGAGGATGAATTAAGCATAGTGGAATAAAAGCAATAAGGGGTCGGAGTGGTGCAGGACTAGGAAGAGGTGTATGCTGCCAAGGAGGGCAAGGCAGCCAGATGGAAGCTTTCAGGGGTCAGATGGGGATCCCAAGACTTGCAGATCAGTGCTGCTTTGCAGGCATTCCTACATCACATGTACCATGAAATTCTGGCTTAATTAATCAGAAAGCCAGATGAGACCGTATGAGGAAAAAGGTACATGGACCAGGGATTTATTTCTGGTTCATGAGTAGGACATAGACAAATTTAAGTTAGCAGAGGAGGTTTATATTGGTGAAACTCAGATATTTAGCTAAGGATATGTTCATATGATTTTGCAGGTAAACACAAACTCACTCTGTCTTTACCCTGGCCCAGCCAGAGGTGTGTTAACCCCAATCTAAAAGCCATGAAACTGTGATTATTACAGGATTGTGTTCATGCTAATGAGTAAGCTTACTGTCATGCTAACTATAGCCATGTGCATCATCAAAATTGCCCGGCTGGCTCTCACCATGGGCAAAATGACCTGCAGTCTCCTAGTGTCTCATCAAAGAAGTAAACATTACAGAAGAGATTTTAAAAAGATCACATATATACACAAATTACTACCTTGCTTTTAACTGAAAATGCACTTTGTGAAATATTTATGTATTGTTCCCTGTCAATACTACTTTTTAGTAGTTTAGTATTAAGTTTTAAAGGTATTATCTCAGCAATCAACTTTCTTATTTTTATTAGAATCAAAATATTGTTTTATAATAGGGTGACAGCATTTTGTCAGTTCATGCTAGTCTGCAGGGGTGATGCACATTTGGTGCTCCTTCCTGGGTTTTCTGCAGGCTGAAGGTGTGAGAACAGACCTTTTAAAACCGTGATTCAGCAAGACTCCTGTGCTTAGCTAGGTAGTTTATATTGCAAGAGTTTATCTTCTGCTTTTTTTTTTTTTCAGTTAAAATAACAAAACTCTTCACTGAAAGAGCAATCACAGCTGCAAAACTCTTGCCTTATGTTTTGAAGAAAAGCTGAGCATTTCATATGGTATTATACCAGAGGCAGCTTTTTTTCTTGTTCAGCTGTTTTTGAGGGAGTGGGTTAAACATCTAATTTTACCCAAATCTGAAAACTGAAGAAAATTTTAAAGACTAAAGGTTTTTGTTGTAGGCATTTTTTTGTGGCTCTGTTGTTTCTACAGTTCAGGTCATCATAGTTCTTATACAAAGATAAAATGTGTGTCATGTTGAATTAACCCTGAAATGTATTTTGAGTATTGCTGTGGCATATGCAGCCCTTTCAAGTCTGATGCCTTATAGTGAATATTCACTGTTTCATCTTTAGTATTTTAACCCCTTCTGACAAAAAAAGTAAAAACAAGCTTGAAAATAGGCTGCATTGTGACTTATCTCATGCATACTTAGTAGTAGAGAAGAGTTCTGGAGGAAAACAGGAAAATCAATATATTCATCTAGACAAGCCCCTCTTTATTTGTGCAGATCACTTACGTTGGGCTCAAAAAACACCTCGCTTTATCCAGAACTCAATGTGATCATATGTGGAAATTGCTTTTAGGTGGAAAACTTTTGGTCAGGAAAGGAAAAAAAAACAAACTTTCTTTTATACAATTGTCTTTAGTTTTGTTTCCACTAAAATTAGTCACAATGCTGTTTTGTTGGTTTTTTTTTTAATGGGGCTGTAATATCTATACATATATGCTGATGGGTCAAGGAACAAAAATTAGAGTGCAAATACACTTAGAGTAAGAGTATTTCTTGTATTGCATCTGCTTAACATTGATGGTTTGTTTTGTTTCTTCTTGAAGAACTGAAATGTTCCTCAAGAATGAAGTTCTTCATGAAGAACTTCAATGATGCAGGCAATTTAGCCTTCAGAATTTCTAGGGAAAAGTGGTCTTTGGAAAACTGTCCTAACTGTGGTAGTTGTGTATGTATTCTGTGTAGGTAGGGCACAAATCCCTTGGAGAAACAAAGGGTTATTATAATAATCTGCTTCTAAGTTTTCACTCCATTTTCCTTTTTGTTTTCCCCCAATAGGGTGGAGTGAATGGCTTAACTGGAGAACTGGAATTTGCAGAGAATGGGGGCAATCCCAATGTGCATTTTGAAATTTTGGGGACGAATTACGGAGAAGACCTTGGCAGAGGCGTCCGCAAGGTGAGGCTGCGTGTATTCACACGAGAGACCATTGTAACCAAAGCTCTGAAAGCCCTTTCTGTCTTCCGTGTTGCTAGCAGCGTGATGGCAGGTAGCGTGTGTCCTCTAACATGAACAAGAGTAAGAAAGGGCAAAAAGTCTTGAACTAGATACCCATCTATCTTGTTACTGCGGAGAGGCCTTGCAGTAGGCTGTGTTGGTCAAGCTGTTCGTAATGCAGAACGTGATGAGCTGCTGGGCAACTCTCCCAAAAGACCAGTGAAAGCTGTTGCTTTGTAAGCCTTGCAACCCATTTCCAAACCAGCAAATTTTACACGGAATTATGTGTAGAGCAACCACATTGGCCCTTGATAAGTATGGTCAGCAACCATTAGATGATTAAAATTCAGAAAGAGAAAATCCACTGTAACGGAGACAAAAATTCTGTAATCTCTTGTCTTCCTGGAATAAGCACATGGTGTTTTAGTAGAAATTAACTTTTACAGAGGAAGTGTCACGTTATGTATTGAGCTGCCACAGTCCAGATGACTGGGCTGAGATAGTTTGAGGAAATGGTGTACAGCTCCAGCAAAACGACTTTTTCTTGCTGTTTCAGTTTTGCTAGCCTGTAAGACTAAATGTAAGTCCTGTGTAAGGAATGGTGGCAGCAAGTCTCTATTTGCAATGCATGTCTTGGAACAACTGCCCAACCAGGATGGCAAAAGTAGCAAAAATCAGAGGGTGCCTCTTACAAAGACAAAAGACTAATAGACTTTTCCAGGAGCAACTCTCCTTCCAAGACAGATCTCCTGAAAGATAACAGCAAGATCTCTTATTTTACCATATCAGATCACACTGGGTTTTGTGTTTGAGTAACCTGAAGTGATTGTCTGAAAGCAAATGACAAAGAAAGTTATCTTAATATATGTAAACTGGTTCCTTGTGTCAGTGTCACTGTATGATGAAGTACATCATTTGTGTGTGTACCTTCTGCAGTAACAGATAAGTGCTCTGAAAGAAGGGAGAGATAAGTAAGAAGTTGAAAGTGTCTCTGAACTCCTGAAAGTTCTCCTCTGCTGTTTATTCTGTTCCTGCTGTTTCGTCTGCTGTCAGTACTTCCATGTACACACGTGCCCGTAGTTCTGTCACCTTGAGCGGAGATCCTGACAGATGCTCCAGAAACTGGGCAGAGCTGGTTCTGGTTGCTGTTTGGAGGTGTGCTTTGCCAAGTTTTTAGGCAGCCAGAACGTTGGACGAGTCCTTCTTCCCGCACCTATAAATTCGTTCCATTTTAACATATTTTGACTTGATTTATTTTCCTTGCTATGCATCTCTCCAGAGCAACCCGGTAATCTTTCCTAAGACAACTCTGTATCTCTTCATTTAATTTAATTGGGCAACTTTGTCTGGTTTTTGACTCCAGGCCTGTCTGGGTGAATGCCTGAGTGGAGCGTTAAATTGTGTTCTTCCATTGCACAAAAAGATAGGAGACGCTCGGAAGGGTCTCTGGAAAATAGAAATTCAAGCAGGCTTCCTAGCCTTTCTAACTCTTTTCTGGTGGCGTAATTTAGATTTATCGTGCAAATTTAAACTGTGGTACAGGTTACTTGTAAAGAAGAGATTAATGACTGTGGGCACGTATAAGTTGTGCAAAACAACGAGACAGTGCAAACAGGCTTTTTGAACCTTCCTTGCTTAGCCTGTATCGTAGTTCAAGGACAAAGAAACATTCGCTGTCTTTGAAAGGAAATGGAGTTGAAGTTGGTCAAAGAGAACAGAGTTCTGCACAGAATATAATTAGACCATGAAACTCAGTGTTGCAAGACCCTGTTCAAGAGAAAAGCAAAGTTAAAAAGATACTGAAAGTATTTTTGTTTGTTTGTTTACCAAGATGAGTGTTTACAATTAAATACAGAGATCATAAGAAAATTTTCCTGTTGAAGGTTGCACTAAAAATGTCTGTCCTTAGAGTTTTGTGATGTGCTGCAGCTGGTTAAAAAGATGAAAATTTCCAGAGCAGAACAGATTTAATCTGTTCCAATTTTTTTTCTAAACAGCATTCAGTGATCCAGAGAAAGCTTTAGAAAGAGTCCTGGTGTAGAGAAAGGAATCTGCCTTTAGAAAGAAATTCCTCTATGTGTTGGGAGAATGTGATAATTGTTCTTGGAAGTATCTTTCAAAATAATTTCAGTTAAATATTGTATTTCTAACAGTAAATTTAAGAGCAAAATGAATTAAAATAAATATGGTATTTGTAATCAGTATCACAAAGTTTAAAAAAAAAACCCAAGCTGGGGATCATCAAACATTTACATCGGAGATAAAGAATATTTTTAAAGGGAAAATGCCATATGTTGGTTTTACTCTTTTGGCAAAGGGACACATATTTTATCTTTGATTAGGTTTTACTTTAGAGTGTATGAGCCACCAGTGTTGGAAGCAAATCACAATAATTACAGGAATCAAATACATTTTTGTTAGCTACCCTAATTAAAGTGCACTTCGGGTTTTTATGTGTTTAGTGGGCTGCCTACAGAACTACCTAACCATTTTTATTTCCCAGCCCTAGTGGAAGCAGCTGCAATTAGCAGACTGACTGAAATTTCTAAGCAAATGTATCTTCCCCAATTAACACGTTTCCGAGTACTTTTATAGGAGATAATGAAGGGTGAAATAATGACAGGAGGCCCATTGAAGTCATTGGGACCAGAAGTTCACACCAAGTCAAGTGTGTAAAGAATTTTTTTTTTTTCCCCTGAGGAACAATCAATTGATTTTAATTAAAGCAAGGTAAATTTTAAAATGCAGTCAAATTGCTCAAGAATTCCAATTCTGCATGAAGTCAGTTTTGTCTGCGTCCCAGAGTAATTTGCTTACTTCTGAAAAGTTCACTTAGACTCACAGGTTAATATTCCTAGGACTCAGAAGAGCAAGCAGTTTATGAAACACCAAGAATTGATGTTTGTGGGTGTTTTTTATTGGCCAAATTAAGCCATGTATCTCGCAGAATCTATCTGTCAGTCCCCTCCTTCCACTTTCACGGGCTAACTGGAAAGCAGTGGGAGCACTGATGTGGAAGTTCATTGTGTTGGGATCTTTCAAGTGATGAGTTGGCAAATTCAGGAGTGACCTTTGCCTGGAGCAGAACTTTTGTGCTGCTGTGTCTGTAAATGCTTATCCATCACCTTGCAGAGCAGGGCGGCTTAGGCTGTGTGTGTTGCCAGAGTCGGGTATTTGCACTCATGCGGTCAGATTGCTGCCAGCTACTGATTTTATTGACATGGGTGGTGTTACCATCCCAAAGGAATGCAGAAAGACTCTTGCTTTTACACAGCACGCCGTGCCTTGCGTTTGTGCAGATATAGTTATCTTCAGTGGGAGACATGGGTATATTTCTGCCATTTCTCTGCTGGCATTTGTCTATTTGTATTTGACATTTGAGTATGTATTCTTTGACATTTAAATTTCAGTGCAATACTTTTATCTATACTGTTGAAATAAAAGCTGCCATTCCCATGAATAACCATCCAACAAACAGAGGAACAAAAGGCAGCTGGTAGCTCAGAGGAGTACTGTCTTACATCTTAGCAGCGGAGAGAACAGCACTGCAGAAATAAAGTGGTTTTCAGGTTTCTTCTTGTGCTCCCTTTAATTCAGAGCAGGCTCACCCTCAAAGGCTCTCTGTGACACATTTTCAAGTTTAGAGGACTTTCTGCCTGTTTCCATGTTGGTTTTCTTACCAGGAGTGGACATGTGGAGATCATGGTGCATTCTGCTCTGCCTCCGTATCCCTGTTGGCTTACACCCACCTCCTGTGTGGTTTCCTCTTAACTTCTGAAGATGTTTTCTCTCATTTCCTCCCAAGCTCTCTCATCTCTTCCTGTCTGCAGCAGGATGTCCATGTCAGGGTTTTCTTTGCATTCAGGACACCTAGGGATGCCTTGGAGCAGGGATGGAGCCATGGGCATGCAGGAAAAGAGACACCCTGGGTGGGGCACCTGGATAACCCGGGATGCTTCCAGCCCTCCACAATTGTCTAGTAGGATTGTAGAGCTCTGTCCTATATGATTTTAATTTGGTGGAAGCGTTGTCCATTTTAATCCAAGGCATATCTGTAGCTCGAAGGGTTTGATGTGCGTTTGAAGGCCTTTGGCCACCGTGCCTGACAGATGTAGTGTTCCTCTCTTCTGCAGTGCCAACGGCAGCACCTCCTCTGTGAAGTCCAGTGCACACAGGTTTTTATTTCACGGATTATTAAGGGTTACATGGAACGTTCTATAGTTGTGTTGTTTGTTCACAGATGGGAAAATTGCACTGCGTTTTTTGTTTTCATTCTAGTAAATTAATTGCTCCTTCCTCTTCACCCGAGGACAGTTGTTGATTACAGTAGTGGTGTTGCTTTGTTACCTGGTGTGTAAGTTTTTCTTACGTTTGCCTTGAGAAGCAACATATTCCAAGTGTATATTTTGATCTTGAGGAAGTTGCTATCTCTTCTCATGAAGTTAAAACTTGTTTTTACATCTTTTATCTCTCACTCCCTTTTGCTTCATTAAGCAAAAAGGGAAGTTACATAGCTCTGCTGACACTGAACTAACACTACTTAATAACCAAGAGTGGACAAGGTACGTTCTTCTTGGTTAGCTACTTGAGGCAGATGGACAAAGTATTTCCTTCTTGGTTAGCTACTTGAGGCAGATGATAGGCTCACCTGTTCCCTTTGTGATCATGATCAAAGGTAAAGCTCTGTAAGAGCTTTTTAAATGTTTAAAATGTATGTGTATCAGCACCTGGTACTTTAAGCTGTGATCTCTTTCTAAAGGCTGACATGCAATTTGTGGTGTGACTTGCAAAGATATACTTACCATTTCCAGAGACGTTATTGATGGTGTATATTCTAGTGAGCTGAAAATAAACGTCGCTGTGTCTGACTGCTTTCCCACTAGTGTTGACAGAAAAGATGGACCTCGCACAGTACTAACGTGATGCTCTCTCTAAAGCAACTTTAAATACATAAGCATCCTGCTAGAAATGAACTGCTCAGTACTAAAGGTAAAAAGGTAATTAAATACCTTCGTGAACAGAGACTTGCTCTTCCAGCTCAGCAGAGCACTTCAATCTGCTGTAAAGCTGCTGAAGAGCACTTTTTCCTTCCTTTGTTTGGAGCTGTGCAATAGATGGAGATACGGTGACTGACTCTTTATTTTGTGCAGCTTCTGCTCTTCTTTTGTGAAACTTAACTTGGCTGAAAGTGTTGGAAATTTGCATGTTATCACAATGAAACTAGTGTTAGGAGAGAGCCGGGGTTTACTTGAAAGTGTACTTTTGTTTAGCTTAAAAGTCAAACTGAATGCGTGTTTGAGTCTAATGGAAGATGCCAAAAATGCCTCTATCCATAGTTGTAAAGGAATTTTTTAAAATCTAAAAGGTTTAAAAAGTTTCCCTTTCTTTGCTTTTGAATAAAGCATTTTCTTTTAAAATCTGAGACTGACTCGAAGTACAGTCTGGAGAGTTTGGCGGGTTTTGGACTCTGACTCAGATGGGAGCGGGGGGAAATGGAAATCTTGGTGCCGACCCTGAGCTGTTTGTCTGGACAAGGGAGTGTTCCAGTGTTCATTAGTGCAAAGTAAAGAAGCCAGAGATTGATTTGGTGGATTGGCGGATGCTGCCAGGGGAGTATGGAAGACCAAGGTTCAAGACCTTCTAGTGATCGTTAACAAACGCAGAGCAGAGCTGCCACTACGGGCAGCGTTCCGAGCGACCTGTTCCCTCTGAATTACTCACTGCCGAGCTCTGCTCTGCTCAAGCGTTCCAACGTGGCAGGACTTGTAACGCGGAAAGGTGATCTGGGGCTGGGAAGCAAGTGGCTGTCTAGATTGCCCAATCTAGAATAATAAGGTCAAGTGCCTGGATTCAAATTCAGCTCAAATGATTAAGGTTTATCCGTTTTTCAGCATGCAGGTTGGGCAGCTTTTAGCAGTGACATTTGTAGGGCTCAAGGAATGGAATCTGAACCCAAAAAAAAATCTTTCAAGCCTGTAACTGAAGCATCCTGGAGTGAAGGGGGATTTACTCCTGCATTGGGAACAGTGGGGAAAAGGGAAAATGCAGGGTGGCGGGAGAGAAGAGCGCAGTGGGACCCCAGGGAGAAGCACTGATGTCAAGCAGGTATTCCCCTTAGGACCTTGGTGCTCTGTAGTTTTCCTCTTGGCAGTTTTGGCAGGGATGAGTCCTTTTCTTTCGCTCAGAATTTCCATTCTTGTCAAAACTAGTATGAATTCCTACTGAAAACTGCTTTCAGTGGATTGGGAACTGCCTATTTTGACTGATTGCTTTCATTAGAAAGAGACAAATCTTTTTTATGCGCTTTAAATTATATAGTTTCATGGCTTTTATTCATTTTTGTTCTTTGGGATAGGAGGTTACATTTTACCCGTCTGCTGCTGGAAATGCAGTTGTCTTGACAGCAAAGAACAGGAGAAATACTTTCCACTTCCAAAGTTGTGTTTCTAATTTCCTTTAATATCTTGTTATGACAATGGAAACTTGAGAAAGATAAGTCAAAAAATAATAATAATAAAAAAAAAAAGATAGGAGTTGTATCAGTAACTCCTGTTTTGTGTTGATGCTGCTGGGCAAGTGCCTAACCACAGAGGCTCCTGTGTGATTATTCTGGGCTTCAAAACGGACAGAAGAGCAAAGAATGATACAAAACTTCATTAATTTCTTTTTTTTGCAGCAGAGTTTTTTTTTTTTGTCCTGAAATCTTCTGAACAGCAGAAATACTGTGGTGGTTTTTTTAATAACTACAGTGGGAAAAGGAATTTCAGGTTTATCAGGTTACTGTAGCATGTGAAACTTGATTTGTATGCATTAGAAATCCTTCCTTCATTTATGAGTTCCTCTTGAACTGCTTGCACATGAACCAGGACAAGGGTTTGTATAACTTTTGTTTTTCCAAACTTAATATTTGCAATTAGTAACCCTTTAAAGTTTTCTGTATGATTGGTTGGGCCACTTCTGAGATCCCTTTACTATGGTTATTTGACTTTCTCTTCAGCTTGAGCAGCTGTGAGAGGCTCCTGGTGAACATGGGTCTGCAGAACTGACTGGAAAGTTGTGATGAATTTTTAGCTTCAAATACTTCAGCTGAGCAAATTAGCTTTGTAACTCACTTCAGAGATCTGAAGTGCTTGGGAACTTTGAAGTGCCTCAAAACTGACATTTTGAATAATGTCAGAAAGGAACTGTGTGCTGTTTGAGAATGGACTTAATGCTTCATTGGCTTCTCAGGCAGTAATGCTGCTCTGTGATTTTGGAAATTCCATTAGGGACTTCTTTTCACCTTTAAGGGAGCACTCAGTGAGTGCTGCTTCAAGAATGTGGTTCATCATCCTTGAAATTAATAGGATAAACCACTTAGCTTGGAGTTCCTTGTTTTAAGGTGGGGATTCTCAATGAATTATAGGTGCCTTTCAGAATTAAAGTTTTCGTAAGTTTTCAATGCTTGCCTTTTGCCCTTTAGAGTTGGTTTGGTTTTGATCAACGGTATCAGCTGTTGAAAATAACTTAATTTCACAAATACTTGTAACTGGAACAAACATACATTTTCCAGTAGTAGAAAGAAGTAATCAGTGTGTTTAACCCTCCACTAATCCAAAACAGGGAAGTGCTGTAGCTAATTTATCATGTGGAGAGGGAGATAATAACTGTATCTTCAGTAAGTTAAGTATTTATATCCAAATTTGGATGTAAATTGGGTATCCTAGTCAAAAATTAATAGTAATTGGAAAACCATGTAGAAAGGAGAGAGGGATGATAAAAAATTGAGCTGCTTCTTTTAACAGGAGGCATGAAGAGATGGTAGTAGGAAATGGGTCATTTAGCTTTAGCTTTTGAGAGTGGTGAAGGGTATTGTTCAGTTTCTGAATTAAGAGCTCAATGCACAGCCTTGGGAAGGCTGATACATCTAAGGGCTATAACACAGATCTTATAAGTCGATAATACATGGAAGCAGATTTACCCAGATTACAAAAGGTTTGATAAATTGCTTTTTTCTTCAAGAACCAAAGCCAAGACTGACATGAGTAGATGTCCTGCTATGTCCTGCTAACCGTGGCTCCCCATGATAATGAATGATAGAATTGTAGAATAGTCCAGGCTGGACTTCAAAGAGCATCTGATCCAACCTTCCAGTACATTGTTAATAATTTTCACATTTTGGGAGGGACTTCTTGAAGGCCAATGAATGTCAGATGAGCACCTATGGCACATCTGAAATGTCCTGGAAGGCTCATACCGATCAAAACTTTGCTGGTACAAGTTTTAAAGCAGGCAGAGCTGTCTTCTTTCACAGTAGGATCTCTTTGTACCAAGCTAGTCTATTAGCAGGAAAATACAAAAATGTGTCTTATTAGACACTGAATATTCATGTATAACAGAGCTGAAAGCATGTTTGGTTAGGGTTTTTTTGGAGGATTGATTTTTTTTTTTTTTGTGGAGATACGGTATTTCATTGAGCATGAAGCTGAATGATATTTTATTGACAGTAATAGGCAGTATTTTCCTGCAGTGGGGTAAGCAACCCTGATAAGCCCAATGACCTTTCCCTCTGTGGCCACAGAGTATCCAGTGTCACTTCCTCCTAAAGCAGGGAGAGCCCAAAACCAAACTTTTCATCCCTGTAGTCCATCCTTCCTTCCTTGGCTGTGGGATCTAGAGGCCAAGTCATGAACTGGTTGGGAAACTGGTAATTGAACTCCATGAAAATGCAGGACCTGTGATTTCCACTGAGAACACCCTCGATATATCTGTATATCTATATGTAAGATCAGCCACCCCCAGTCTCTGCAGTTCTGGGAGTGGATTTGCAGTGGACAAGAGCGTGAAAACATCGGTGAAGCTGCTAAGGGCTCCTAAATTCCTCAGAAGGACATAGGCATCTATAGGTAAGTGTCAGAAAGAGTAAAGGTTAGCAAAGAGTCAAGGGTCAGCTGTCCCATGGCAGAGGAGAGTGGTGCCCAGCAGGGAGAGAGCCCGCTCGGAGTCTCCAGGTTGGGTTGGAGCAGGAAACACAAGTGGGTACCATGGACAGCTACAGAGAGAGGGGAGGAATCGCCGTCCAAGTGTGGAAATCGGTTTCCGTTGCTGTTAGCACAAGAGAGCTGAAAGTGCAGGAAGGCTGTGGCTGTGGTGGTGTGGTGCTTTCAAGACAGATAAGAAACGAATAGCAACATTTGAGGAGACAAAAAGCAGCATCCCTGTGACTTCAGCTTGCGTGCTCGATCAGCTTACAACGTACCGTAGTTTCCAGCTAAATTACTCACCCCGTGCATTTCAAAATATGTCAGAGTTTACTATGCATAAATCATCATTTGTGAAGCAGGAGTTTTCAATTATGCTTCCTGAGCTGCCAAAAGAACTTCAGCAGTAGAAGCAATATGTCATTGTGCCTCAATATTGCGTTTGCGCCAGTGCTGAGGAGTGTTTCCCGTGAGGTGGTTATGGCTGTATCCCGCAATTAAAAGAATCTTAAGATTGATTTCCAGAGATAAAAAGTTACTTCTGTGTAATTAGTAAGGGCCACCTCCTTGCACCTTTTGAGTTCTTGAGAAATAATAAAGGTGAGGATGATGAAGCTTTTGATGACTTCATATTATTTATAGCTCTTTTATAGTGCTGAAAGATTTTTATGATTCTGCCTTAAAACTGCAGTGCTCAGAATTTTTCCTATTCTAAAGTTATGATATCATGCCGTGATGAAAGGGTAAGCTACAGTAAAAATTAATAAATACTCTTGTCATGGTGTATTCCTGCTTTAAAATCCACAGCAGAAGTAATAGGAAAGACGAAATGTATTAAGTCTGAAATACTTTACATTTTCATCCTAGTAAACAGAATTATTTTAATATATAACCCCTTCTTCTGAAAAAATAAAGCTTTTCAGGAAATTGTAAAGCACTAAAAAGGCTTTGAAACTTTTTAGGCTAGAAGAAAATGAGGGGAAATATTATAAGAAATTTGGGAAAGTGTGTCTGGCACCTGGGGGAGATGTCTGTTAGAAAATAGACTCGTGTTACTCCCACTAATACTCTCTGTCTCTCAAAACTTCTGAAAATTATGATGTCTGTTTCTTTCTCAAGTATAGCAGTGGGTAGAATAGAATATTTTTTCTTGTGTTATCAGAAAAGCACAGAATGGGATAAATTGCAGAAAGTCTTCTGTTGAAATCTGAGCTCGAATTAACTTACATTTTGGTCATATATGTAAAACATTTTAAGACTTGACTCCTGCTGCTGGATCTGTGTTTCTTGCTGCTTCGTTCTTGGTTTCCCTCAGCTCAGAGGTTCTGCTTCTGAGGTTGGAGGCTACGCGAGCCTGCTTTGTCTTGCCTTGTTGCAGCGGTGTAGGCAGTGGCATAAAATGCATGAAAGGTTTGTTTGCACATGGGAAGAACTTGCTCAGAAATGGTTACAGGGGGGGTAGTCCAAGCTTTGAGGTAGAGAGGGGATCGAGTTCAGGGTCAGAGCAGTTCTGTTCACACAGTGGGATTTAGCTAGTGATGGGGGTCTGTGGGTGTAAGTCCATGAAGTTTATTCCAGAATGAGGCTACAACCAGGATAAAGAAGTGCCACATGGGTGGATTTTTATTTTATCTCTGTTGCAGAAGAGGGAGCAAAGAAGGTGCTTTTTCTGATCTGCAATGGTAATGATATATGGAAATATTTTATCCAAAGCCCAGTCTACAGCACTTGGGTAGTGAACGTATCTGGTTGCTAGCATTTAAAGTACAGCCTTTTGGTCAGCATGGGCAAAGTTAAATCCCATTACCCCAATATTTTGTGCCCTATTTGTTCACAAATTACTTTTTCAGATACGTTTGAAAGACGGGAATAATTCACAGCTAATTTGGTCTACAGTAACGTTATAATGAGTCTCTTGATACGCTCGATTCTGGATAGCTAAATTGATTTCTCTATTTGGCCTTGGGGCTTGTTGCACACTGAACAGCGTGTGGAACTTATTGTCCTCTCTCGCTACTAACTTTACTGCTGAAGACCTTGCACCCTGCTTGCTTTTAGCTTTGCCACTTACTGTGTCTGCAGGAAAGCAAACATGACAAGACCAAGTAAGTGATGGATATCTTCCCACATGAGAATACAATCTTTATGTCGCTTTGTGACTGTAGGCCACCAACAGATTGCATTAAACGGGGCCTGATGCTCTGAATACAAATGTTTGTAGCATCCCTACGTACTGAAGCATTTCTGTTCAGTCCAAAGGGGAGGGAATTTCACACCAAACCGATTTCATGGCAAAGATTTTCATGCTGATTTTACGTCCTTGGGGGGGGGGTATGAAGACAAACATGAAAGTTTAATAAGAAATTCTGATCATCTTTTTCTGATAGTGTATGGCCTCTCCATTTGTTTAACATGTTCAGTATGTAACATCATCCTGCATGTTTATAACAGATCGATTCCTCTGAATTCTGTTTGGTTCCAGTTGTTTATTCCTTCTAAGCTTTATTAGGTTCTTTTCTAACAGCTTTGTAACATCTAAATTGTCAGTCAGTCCATTAATCATTTAAAGCTGCTTTCTTGTTTGTTGTGCCACTTTAGCATATTGAGGCAAATCATTTCTGCAGGAGAAAATGAAAACATCAATAAAGAAAACACAGAATGTTGTGATACCTTGTTAAAGAAATGTTTGTCATCATCATTATTTTATTGTGTATTTTCTTATTCATTCCATTTTCCTTAGAGAGGGAAAGCCTGTATATAAGTGTCTGGTCTAGTTAACCTCATTTTTGAAAAAGGACTTAAAAGCTCTCTAAACCTTCAAAGACCGTTGATAAATTGAAGGTATATTTCTCTCTCCTTTTGCTTCTTTCTTTTTTTTTTTAACACTTTTACCATAGCTTTTGAAAGGTACCTTGGCAAGTGCACATACAATCATATATAATCATGTGCCAAACTGGCCAGGTCTGGCATTGCTGTGATCTCTCTTAAATCCTGTTGAATATAAACCCCAGAATCTTTCTGTAGAAGAAAAAATATTTTCCTGTGGATTACATCTCTCCATTGAAAGGTTACACGTTCAGGTGCTGGTTATTATCTTAGCTTGGCAAAACTGTAATCTTCACTTGGGTGTGAAAAAGAGAAAGGTGTTGGCTTTTTGCCAGCTCTATTTTTCAAACTGTGGAGATAGCAGTAGACTCAGAATTGCAAGAGGCCGAGATGTTGCAGTCCTTTGGAGACCACAAATAGCCGACTTATGACAGAAACGTTAATGGAAGATTTTGGCGTAGGACAATTTAAACTTCTCAACCTAAAAGGCTTGAGATAACCTTAGGCACAAAAAAAAAAAAAGGATATACTGACTTAGTCCAAACAATTGATCATCCTGACCAGCATAGCACAGCTGCTTTCTTGTGACAAGATGGGTACGAGTTGGGAACAGCAGCCCTCTAACTTGCCATTTTGGGTTTTGAAGGAGGAGGAAGGATAGGATAGAGGTAACTGGCAAAGTCCCCGCGTTCTGGGGAAGTTAGCTATCATTGAAAATGAAACAGGCACACTGCTATGAACCCGGCTGGAGAACACAGGTGTTTCTTAATATTCTGCCTTGAAAAATCTGTTTGACATAGAGGAAAAAAAAAAAAGAAAGAAAAGTAGAATCTTATTTCATAAGGACTCGCAGTTTTATCCATAATCTTTCAAGTTTCTCCTGTTCCAAACACAACAGTACACTTAAGAATGGGAGGATGTTAAATATAATACAGCATCAGTTGAATGCTCCGCAGAATTTAAAATTAAATGTCTGCAGAGATTATTTGCTGGCGTGATTGCTCTAAAGGTATATGGCTCTTGTGTGGAATCTTAGAACAATCTGAGATATTTCACTGCCCTCTCTTGGTGAGAGTTAAAACTAGTCTCTCTTTCTCCAACCCTAAGCCAAGAGTGAAAAGGAGTTTTCCTTTGGTGCAAGTGTTATTTGCTACGAAATTATAGCGAGTTGGATATTGTGGATGAAGAAGTGTTTGTGAAGCTGTGATGATTGCACTGTTTATTTCAGCTTGAAGTTTGTGAGTGCGTGCTCTGATGTGATGTATGATGTGTGGACGTATAGGAACGTTGATTTATGTATCCTATCTTTTACAAGCAGCATGGCAATATATTCTTTTCCATAATTGTATAGAAGTAATTTTAAAACACCTTGAATAAAGTCTGTGTGTCTTGTGAGTAGTGAAAAAGCTAATGACATTTTAATTGCTTGCTGGAATAATGAGCTAGTCACTATTTTGTTAAAGCCTATCAATTTTAGACAGCCTCTTCGGGCGCATACGTTAGCTAGTAATCTCCCTCTGAAACGTGTAGAGGGAGGTGCTGCCCTGGAAGCAGCAAACTGCAAAAGGTACCTGGAGATATTGGCTGCCTAATTTCCCAGTCTAGTTTCAAAGCCTGTAAGCATCTCCCCTCCTCCAAATCTCTGTGAAAAGGAGATCAAGCTTTGCAAGCTCTCTGAGTTACCCCTGAGCCGATGGCACTTGCATTCTGAGGAGCCCTACACGGAGCCTTTCACCATGGCCACAATTTCCTAACCGTGTGCTGGTGTGGAAGGCTTCGTGAAACACGCCACAAAAACATCATCTTCAAATGCCGTGCCGTGATTAAATCTGATTAAATTAAATCAAGGACTGTAGTGATTGTCTACTTCAGTCAATGTTGTGTTTTACTTCAAAGTAAATTCTTCAGATATAGCATTATTGGTTCAGAAAGGCTGTGAATTCCTGCTGCGAGAGGGACTGAAATTTAGAAGTGCCATGGGTTTTGTATATATAGCTTGCAAATCCCAAAGGGGTCAGTTTTGGTGGAAGTTATGTTTTGCCGTGTATTTCAGGAGGTTTCTGTTATGGCAACATTTATGAAGGAGTGAATGGGCAAAAATAAACCAACACATGTCTTTTGCCAGTGTGTTTTTTTCAAGCCAAAGGAGTACAAGGAAACAGAAATTTGGTCCATATCCAGAGCCACATGAGCAGTTCAGAGTCTTTTCTGTCGCCGAAGCACAGACATGCTGCTTTGTACTGACAAATATTTAAAACACAATTTTCTGTTGTTGGTAGCACAGTAAAATTATTAAACCATGCTAGATGTTTTTGTGCAGAACAATGCCTCGTTCTGTACCAGATGCCAGCTGGCAAGTGCCCCTGTCCCAAGCTGCTTGGTCTGAAAGGATGGGGGAGTAGACGAGTCAGTGGTGGAAAGTTTGACCCTACATCAAGAGGGCAGCAGCTTCCAAGGAAAAGGCTGCAAGGAAGGCAGATGACAATGGAAAGGCAGATGCAGATGCTCACAAAGAGAAGGGATTTGTATGTTTACTGCCTGAAGCTATTATTACTCTCCAAGTAACTCTTCCTTACTATGCAGGATGCTTTCCAAGAAGAGTTTGCTTTTTCCCTTCCCTTTCCTTTCCATCATCTTCAGTAGGCAGCACCATGACCTGAATTTTCACCAGAGGGTTATCAGGAACGCTGCAGATCATCCAGCCTGTTGTTTGCTGCCCTGCTTGTGATCTGCATCCAGCAGCAGCCCTCTCTGAGCATCAAGTGGGGAGAGGGTCATTTTTTCCTAGCATGTGGCAATATCAGCAGGTCTGACTTTATAAGGAATGAAGGTCATTCTTTATACAAATTCTCTCGGCTCCCCAGCAGTTTAGCCAATCAATCTGTAAGGAGCTTCTGCAAATGTCACCTTGCAAGCTGACTACACTCTTTGGCAGGAAATTAGAAGGAGCAAAAACAATTCAAGAACCAGGTTCAGAGATGGTTATTAATTTTTTGTCTGTCTCTTTACTGAAAGGGGAAACAATCATCTCTTTCAACACAGCAGAAAAAGAGGAATCATGACACGTTTTAAAAATGCAGTATATTTAATGCAGCGATCTTGGTACACAGTGTTGTGAAGTGCCTCAGGGCTGCCACAGAGTTCCCTGTCTTCTTTCTTGTGTAGCTGTTATTTCAAGTCAGTCTTGTGGGATACCTCCCATCCCCTCCTGCATTTTTGAAGGAGACAGATTCATTACTAGCAGGTATTCTCTGCTGACTATTTCTGTAGCGATAGAAAGGCCAGCATTTGATTTTGGAAATAGAAACCTGTCTGGCTGGTGCATTTCTCCATATAGCCTCTGTATGGGATGGTCATCTCCTGAAGGTGAGTTTTAGGCTGAAAACTGGTGCAAACTGGTCACCCCATCTCCGGTCTTCCCAGCTGCCGGTGGTGAATGCAGAGCTTTGCCATCACAGTGTTCTTTATAGCAATAATAAATACATTATGCTAGAGACAGTTATAAGAAATAGTGCCCAGGGTTTGACTTTGGAGATTAAAAGCTTTACAGGGAGCCATTTTACTTCCTGGTTTCTCTTCTTACCCTCCAGCACTTTTGTCCTTACCTTTGTAACTCTTCATATTTTTGTCATCATTTTTTTCCTTCTTTCTGCCCCTCCCTAACATGGTAATAGACAGAGAGACACAGAGAGACTCAGAGAAGCTATCAAATTGTATTTTTTTCTCTTGTTCTGCCAAATGACTCACTCGCTAGACTTTTATCATTCTAATGTAAGTGTGTAATGAGCCAAGTGACTGGGATGGAGAATTAGAAGAGGGTCAGTTACTGCTTATTTTTGGGTTTAGGCTTTGATGGAGCGGCTCATTAGAGCTACCGAGTCCTGACAACAGATTTATGAGAAGGAGAGTATTTTATTTTACACCCTTATGTCACGCTGTGGTCTCTGGTCATGGTTGGGTATCACTTATTATGGTCATTTCTTTCTTGTTTCAGATTTATTTTTTCTGCCATGTGGTAATTCTTAATGTTTACTCTTCAAATTTAGTTCCTGATGTTTGAGCATTAGTGGATTTGCTAGGCTGCATGCTCAATCTGTGGCATATTGGATTGATTTTCCCATTGGCTTGAGTTACTCTTTGTGGTAGATCCTTTTTGCTGGAAGCTGGTTTTATTTTCCTGTAGGCTACATAGAATTCTTCTTCACACACACACATACATATGTACATACACTTTTTTGCTGGAATGCTTCATTTCATGTTTTTTCTTCACTACATTATCTCCAGCAAATTCAGAAAAGCTGCTGGAAAACCCTTAGCTATGTTAGACTGGCTTCAGGTGTCAGCTTTCATTTGTGACCCCTTAGGGTACTTTAGAACTGGTGTGGTGGAATACACACTAAATAGAGAAGCCCACATTGCCAAAGTTCCCATTCTTTCTTCTGGTAGATAATTTATATAATTAACACATCAGTAATAATAATAATAAAATGAAAAAAGTATTTGTTAATCATTAAACTGTAAGATGAAACAGTATGCTGTATAAAAGCAATTTTAGCTGTGTTTTCAAGTGCGTATGGTGTAAATAAATACATACATGTTAATTTTGGTTACATTATTGTTTGTTTGAAAGGGGAAATACCCCACAGTAAAAGTATACTTGCTGAAAACACTGGAAACATAGAGAGTTGTTTTTTGCTTAGTAAGGGTTCGATACCTAAATTTACCAAGTTAATGGGAGCTAAGGGTCTTAAGCATCTTGGAAGACGAAAGCACTTAGATTTATATGGCCAATTAAAGACTTAAGTTCCTAAGTTTATTTGCAAAAGTAATAACATTTTTACAAGTTACAAGTATTTAATCCATTTAACAAAATGTTCAGAACTGTATGGTCAATTAAGCTCTGAGGATGAATGCACGTGAATCTTAAGCGCTATACATTAATTTGTGAATTCTTGGTTGCTTCTCTGTTTGGGTGGTTTTTAACCATGGGAAAAAAAAAAAGTATGTGCTTGAATGCAGCTGTGCTTTCTGGTAGCAAAGCTATTTCCTGTGAATTTGACTGTCCTAAGTTATCATCATCCAACATCTTCAGAGGCTTTGCCAGATGGAAGCTGGTATAGCAAATAAAAAAAAAAAAAAAAGACCAAGGGAAACTGTAGCCCCTAGTCTCAAAGACTGCATGGAGTGAGTTTTACTCCCTGAGGTAATAATTAACTTTGCTTTTCAACTGCACAGTGTCCTCCAGTGAAGATACGTGGTGTGCAGAGAGCACGTGCACCTCAGTCTTGGCAAGCTTTCTGCCCGTTCCAGCTGCCTGGGGCTTGTGCCTCTCTTCACTCAGCTCTTCACGATCTGAGGGCCTGGGCACAAGCGATTCATTTGCACTGGGCCTGTCTGAAGTGGTCTCAGAGGTGCCCCTCTTGACTCCTGTCCCTCACCACACTTACCCAGGCAGGGGCACAAAAGGATGGGGTCAGTCGATCACCGTCACCATCTCTCGCAAGGGCTGGTGCAAGCCACCTCGTCTGCTTTTGGTCTGCAGAGGCAGAGCTTGCTACCAACGGTGTGGCTATCTGCAGCTGGTGGCATTTAAAATGTTAGTGAAATAGCTTTAAGAAATCACTGTTTTCAGACAGAAAGGGGAGAAGGATTTTTTTTTTTTTCCTTCCAATTTTAATTTCAAATCCTGGAAGTTCAATCACATATGAATTTACAGAGAACATGGGGCAGGGAAAATTAGACGTTTAATTCCAGCTTCTCAATTAATGTGGAATGTAAACTGCGTTTTAGAAGCTTACTGCTTTTCTGTGTGGGTTTTTTTTTTCCTTTGCTGAATATTGCTGCTTTACCCCCATTTTTTTACTAAAAACAGTAGGGTTGGGTCCATATGTTTTGGAGAGGCTTAGTGAGGCTGCTGAAGATTTTTCATAAAAAAGAATATAACCTTAGGCATCATGTTGAAATAAATGCCTAACCTTTGTAAGAACTGCTACCCACCTACTGTTCTTTGGTGAACAGGGGCCGACTCAATTCCAGCTGAGCATCTGAAAATAAGATTGGGGGATTTGGAGGTGTAGATGTGCCTTCATTTTTTTAACTTCCCTCCTTAAAAAAGCTGCTGCGAAACTTCATGGTTTTCAGAGTGTGTTTTTGAAGCTCCCAAGACAATATGAGGAAAACTTCCCGACGGCTGTTGAAAGGAGATGTCCTCTGCAGCTTGCGAGGCTGATGTTCGCTAGGAGCTCACCACAGTGGTGCTGCTGTGCTCTGCCAATGAGTAATTGTGCCATTAGAAGGCAAACCCCACAATATCTTCCTGAATTTCGCAGCCTACTTAACAGCAAAAAAATCATTTGAACGGTCGTAATTACCAGACAAGTTCTGCACTCCCATTGATGCTGGGAAGACAACCCGTGTGCTCGCTACTGGTCTGGCTCTGTCTTTCAGAGCAGCAGCTTGATTGCACTTCCCTCCTCAAGGGCCATCGTCAGACTGTCTATATTGATTTGCATTAAAGATGCATTGTGCTTACCAGAGATTCCTAGCATGATCTGAGAACATATCATAGCTTCTAATCAATCCTATTCTTGTCTTCTATTGCGCGACAATTTCTGTGCAGCTTAACACCTCGATAGAAATCGTCTTTTTCCTTATTATTCTCTTTAAGGAACTGAGCTGATTGCCTGTGTCTTGCCTGATAATTAGCTGTTACCTGTTAAGTCTGTTGTGACATACAGTAAAACCTTGGATGGCCAGCTATACAACCACACCATTCATGGGGTGTAAAGACAGGGTAGGACATCTGCTGGAGAGAGAGAACTGGACAGTTTGCAGCTCCTACACTATGGAGTTGGTATCTACACAGCAGTATCAGATGGTGTGTGACATCCTCAGCATCAGGCTGATGTAATATTGCAGCCTGCATTGGAGATGGTTCCTTCTTGTACTTGGAAATTCTGTAGGCAGTGTAGACTTCATGCTTCCCAGGACTCACAGCATGAATGTTAGTGCAGCAGAGCCATGTGTATTATGGCTTCTTCACTGCTATCTGCAACCAGCTTTATATATATATATGTGTGTGTGTGTATATACATATACATACAGAGAAATAGATAAGATTATGTCTTCATGTTTGTTTGCCTTAGTGTTTCTAGCACTTATTTACCACATGAATATTCTTCTATGCACTTTTATTCTGACTGAAGAAACAAATTGCCTCTATTTTAGTGTAGTACGTCCTAAGTCCTAACACTGTAGCTCTTTTTCACATTTCTTTTTCTTTTTTTTTTTTTTTTACTTTATTTCTTTGCCTGCTAGGGCTTTTAAATGCATAATGGGTATGCACATTACCATGGGGGCTGAGATGTCTAATTAGAGACACCAGGAAATGGGTTCCCAAATAGTTAACTCTAAATGGATGGGCAAAGGGAGGAGCTTGAAATGGAGCATTATAAGAATTGTTTCCCACAAGGCTTGTAGCTTCTTGAAACAAGTGACTCCCTCAAGCCCCTTCTGTTTCTGTGTACAGAATGCGAGTGGTTTTATCAGAACAAATTTAAGATGTTTTCCTGTCTTGTCCCTTCTTGAAATATATCCCCTCCACCCTAAATATCAGCAATTCAGTGCCTCTGTAAAGCATCACACTTTCCAGCAGTGCAGGTTTTAAAGACTTCTTAAACTAGAGGCAGTGCCTTTGTGTTTAATGAACCTGGATGAATGGCTTTTTCTTTATGCTTTTGGAAGCCTTATAAGGTTTTGATTTTCATGCAAATCTGGAACACCCCCTCCCTTCCTTTGTCCTTTTATAGTTAAAATAGTTCTTCCCAATGTACTTTACTTTTCATTTATCACCATTTAATGTCACTGGTCGCTGTACCACAGTCCCTCAGTGCCATGAGATCTATCTGAATTTTGTCATCCGTTTTCGTGTTTACGCCTTTGAATTATTTAGCACAATACACAGACTTTGTCACTCGGCTGTTCATCAGCTTTTCTAGATCATATATGAATATGTCAAACAGCACAGATCAGAGCAGGCTAGTACAGATACCAGGATATTACTAATATCCTGCTAAAATGAATCTGTTCCTATCTCCTTATCATCTTTGTCCTTTAACACTGTTTATCTAAGAAAGGACTTTCCCTTGCATGCCATGACAGCTTCTGCTATTCATGGCTTTAATCTATAACAGGAATGTTTTTTCCTCCTCATAATTCATTTAGCAGCACAGTTGATAATTCTGTTTAACCTCTCCCAGTTTCCTGCAGGCTATGGATGTTGCTAGCTAGGAACTTTTTCCTCACCCCAAGTCTTGGAAGGAAGGAAAGAAGGAAGCCTTAACCATAAATCCTGAGCACTCAATAATCAGTTTCTCCCAGAGCTGAACTTGTCTCAAATGCAGATTTTTGGAAATGCTGCTTGACGTTCATACTGAATTTCATTTTTCCATTTTGTAAATTCAGAAGTTTGCCTGGAACGCGAGTTCTGCGATACAGCACTTTCTCCCAAAGTTTTTGTTAAATTAAACACCCTAAAGAAAAAGCAATGTAAGTAAGAAGTAACGCGCATTCCACTTGTGCAAAGGTTCGGAATTCATACCACATTAATGAAGATTTTGATTAATACTTCCACATGGAACTAAAGGAGACAGAGTAAAGCATTTTCTAGTAGCTGCCCCACCCCTGTTTCTGCTTTTTAATGGAAGCTGTGTTAATATTTAAAATGCATTTAAAGCCTTAACTGTATAGGAAAGCTATGTAATTAAAAAAAAAGATACGGACGTTTTATTAGGCAGAGATATTTGAACAAAAGGAAAATTCAGCCCAATATTGCCAGTGCCAAACTCTGCAACTTGCAACATAATTGAAAATGTTAAAATGCATTTTACAGTTTCATCCTGTACCAGAAGGAAAAAGCCATCATCCAGATACTTTGCTCGTACTTAGACACTGCAGATAAATCGCTATGGATTTATTCACAAGTACTTTATTTAATGGTGCATCTTTTGTTAAATATTGTAACGTGGCACTTGTGGGCTACTGATGTGCCATGGGACTATAATAAATCAAGTAATGTGTTCCTGTTAGCTGAAGGAAGTATTTTAATAAGCAAGCCTGATTCATGTAGACATTTTGATTCATCTGACTTGAATGTTGTGCCATATAAGAAAGGATTCTGCCCATTAAGGTTTTGATTGAGATTTTTTTAGCAGAATAATTCATAGGAAGAAAAGAATGCAGTCATTTCAGATTTGATGCCTAATGTTGAAAGTCCCTGGAAAATAACAGCCAGGTAGAAGAAGAAAAAGTAAAACAAAACCAAAACAGAATGATTATTTTTCTTGCTACTCAGTGCATCCAGACACAGAATGCTCTATACTCCCTTGACTAGCATTTAAAGTAGCTATGCCTACCTTTAACAGCCAGAAGCCAACCCCTTCATTCAATAAGGTCATGCAGGGCTGTGAAATAAAGTGCATCACGTTGTACTCCGATGGTGAACTGCAGTTTGCTTAGCAAACATCGCATGGGAATTGATGGCTTGGTACGTTCGTACGAGCCAAAGGTCTGTCTTCAAAGCGTGGATAGTTGAGATTACCTTTTCCTTATAAAAACTGGTGAAGTCAGGTGGCCTTGCAAGGTCCCTTCCACTTTCTTCTTCAATTATTTCTTCTTTACCTCCCTCAATGCTTAGGCAGGGAATAATCTTTCTATCTCTTTCTTTTTCTTCTGGTTACTGACAACCTGGCCTCTTCCTTTCCCCTATTTCCTGGATGTGAGTTCCGCCTATTTGACATGGGTAGAAGAAAGGTAGGAGAAACTTGTCTCTGTGGATACCATATTCCCAAGTTCACTTGACCTTTGCGCTGTCTTGCTTGTTCCGTGCTTTTCCTAGATAAATTTAGAGCTACAAATCTGTGGACACAGCTAGAGATTTTGGTCTGTTTTTTTTACAGGTCAGAAAGCTCTGTGTTTTGTCCTCTGGATGTGAAGTGATTGATTTGTTTTACCCAGTAAGGATTGATCTAAGGAGGCACTGTTTTCAGTTGATATTGTCTCTTGTATGGAAATCAGGGCTAGATTGTGGAAATTTGAGTGTCTGGAAATACGCGTACTCTAAATCTGTGGCCGTGTTTGTAAGCACAGGTCTTTGACTTCCATGTTCATCAAGCGTGCATTTCTCTCTCTGTGTGTGTTTGTGCATGGACATGTGTGCTCCTGTCAACTGCCATTAAAATCATTTTGAAAGATTGATTATTTTTTTACTCCTTAATTCTTAATTTTAAGACTCGGTTGTAATGTAGCACATCAGAATGATATCATATGATGAGAAGTAGGTGCGTAACAGTGTAATTCCTTTTACATACTTTCCTGTTGCTTATCCTCATTTATTCCAGTGTTTGAAGTCCGTGAAACTACTCACAAAAGTAATAAATGTGATGTTCAGCTTAAGGCTTTTATCAGCCTGTTTATGAATGACTGAAGTCAAATTCTTTAAACCACAGCCTTATAAATGTGATACTGCTGCAAGATGGAATATGGTTATCAACTCTACTCACTTTGCTTTTTCAGAGTTCTTCATCCCTCCATAATTGTATCTGATCAGTTCCAAAATTTGGTATTCCACAGGATCTAATTTCTTGCTGTATGGTTTTACCTTCACTTATTCTCCCTCATTGCTCCACACCGATGAGTTCACCGGTGTGCGCACACACGGTTATTGTCAGCATTGTCCTACCAGTAATAACAACAGGATTTAATTCTGAGCGCTGATAACCGCTTGTGAGCTGTGTGAAAAGAATAATTACTGTGCAATATTGCTTTTACTGGTGAAATATTCAGGAGGTAATCGACGCGCTGTGTTGAACTGCACAGTCTGTGTGCAGCAAAGCTGTAGCAAGGGCAGGGTGAGAAGGGGCACCAGCTAGATGGCAGATACTCTTGAGATGCCCATTTCATTGCTGCTACCCTCGGCAAGAAGGAGGTCTGGCAGCTGCGTGCCACTGACTGCTTGGGAGTCTAAGGAAGAGGGGCAGGACAGCAGTAGGTGCAAGCACAGCTCTGACCAGAAGTCTTGAATGGACATCCAAAAATAGGTGATCTGTAAAGTGAAAAAAACCCCAAGTGCCTGGCAGCTGCTGTAGAATAGGATCAGGCAAGATGCTGGTGGGCAGGAGAGGGATGGCATTACACCTCAGCGGGGCAGAAGCGTGGCCATCCCAGCAGAGGTGCCCTCTGAGCTCTGTGGGGTACAGCGAGTGGGGAGCAGTGGGGTGGCCCCGTCTTTTCACAGCACTTTCGATGGTTCCTCTCTGCTTCTGGTGGGGTGGAGCAGCCTGCCCTGCCTGCTGCAGCACTTGCTGTCGTTTCTGCCTTGTCCTGAGGCATCCTGACGTTGTGCAGGCAAATTCATTCTTGGGTCCCGAGATCAAACTGCTGTCTGCAGTTCCTTTTCCCAGTAGCTGCCTTTTTTTATCACTGGTGGTTGTTTGGGCTGGTTTTTGTTTTTGTTATTGTATATCTGATTCTCTTCGCACTTTCCTCTTACACTCTTTCCACGTCTTAGCGTGGTCTGAATTACTTTGTGTTTCATTTTGAGTCATCTTTTTTTTGTAAAAGAAACTCTCCACGCTGCATGGTGTTTATGGCTAATCATGAAATCGCAATGTTTCTTTCTCCATTAAAGCTGAAAGTGGTGGTTTTATAGCCTCTTCCTTGGTTGCTGTTAAATATCTTATGTTGCCTGTTTACTGTAAGAGCGCTTTTATTTGCCTGACTGTAGATGAAGTATCGTATATATTTTCCTTAAATAGTTTTGGATGAAAATGCTTCATTGTGAGACAGAACTGCAATTGTGTAAACTTCTCTTAGGTTTACTGGTACTATAAATGGAAAATCTGTCCTTTTAAAGTACTTTAGAGTACTTTCTGCCAGACTTCAGAAAGTTTTACACTGATTAAGTAAGAGGCAGCTTGAATCCAAAAAATACATGTGAACATTTTCCTTGTGCATTGGGATTTTATATTAGAGGCAGAATGGAAGAGTAAGCTTTTTTTTTCTCCAGCCTATGGTTAAATCCTGCCTCAAACCCTACTGCAGAAATTAAAACCATTTGATGGGTTTCTAGCAGCCTGTGCAAGAAAGGTTGAGGTTCTCCACCCACGAAACAGGAAAAAACAATCTTTTTTTCATCAGAAATTACTGCCTCATCATTTCACGAGCCTCCAGTTCCAAGGAGGGTGTTATCCACAGAAACTGTCTCTTCATTCGGCTGAGCCCAGTGCACAGACAACATTCTGTGAGATGGGCTTGCACTCAGAGTTCTGGAGACAAGATCTTCCTATCTGTAACCCCTTTGCTGTGACTAGGTCATTATTCTACGTACTGTTAGAAATATAGTCCCCTCCCATGTTCACAGAAACCCCATTCACTGATATGCTGAAGCAATCTGCGTTCAACAGCAAGATGCAAACGTTATCTGAAAAGTAGCTCACGACAGTAAAAGCCAGTCTGAGTTCAGAGCCAGTGCATAGTGCTGTTTAAAGTATGTCCATGCAAATTTAGTTCTGGAAATTACACTTCTGTCTACAAAGAACAGCATTTGAAGACCAACCTTCCATTTCCTGATGGAGTCTGGGTTTTCTTTGCGTAGCTGCCACCCAAACAGAGACCTGACTGGTGTGGTTTAGACTGGGAGAGTGCACGCCTCTTAACTTGGTCTGAAATGCCTGCCAGAAGAGATGCGAGCAAAATGCAACCAGGTAGACTAATGGCCCAGCTACCTGTCAGTGTGGTTTCAGCATTGGAGGCCTGCTTGATTAGATCGTTAATTTAGAAATGCCAGGTCGTCTCATTCTGGCTAAAATTAAGAGGTGTACTTTTCCAAGGACAGGGCTATGTTAAAAGCCCTCGAGAGAGAAGTTGAGAGCAGAAGGAAAGAAAGGTCAGTGTTGACTTACAGAAACAAGATAAATCAACGGAGTGAAGTGAAAGATCTTGCACTTAAAGAAATTTAGGCAGCCTGACTCTGAGAGGAGGGACAAAAGGGGACTGCAGTGCTGACATCCAGATATAGATATATATATATGGTATAGGAGGTCTACTTTGGGCTCATCTCAGAAATGAAAAGATTAAAATAACTACATTTCACTGTCTGCAATCCAATTGGACTTGACAATATTTTTTGGAAGGAGAGAGAGACATCTATTTAATGTAACAACACTGGCACCCTGTGAGCCACTTCCACGCCCAGCTACCAAAAGCAGATGTCAGTCCCTTTCTCGAAAAGGTATCTGAGAGAAGAGTAACCCTCAGCACTCTCTGTTACCTTACAGTTCTTTTAGTTTCACCTGTTTCTGGGTGTCATGATTTTATGCTCAACTTCCCTTCATGGTGATCAAATAGCTCAATAGATCAAATTGGTGAAATGTGTGATATAAGCCAAGGAATTTTCCCCTTCATTATTTTTCTTTTTATGTTTTTCTGAGTAATTTACACTTATTGGTGAACGGGATGACTGAATTGCCTCATAATCTTGCAGGGCAAGCAAGGTATACATTTTTTTTTAGTCACTGAAAAATGTAGTCAGGAGTTTTTCTAGAGTGTATCTTCGACCAATTTTTTTTTTTTTTGAAGTCATATTGGAAGCACTGAGGTTTTCATTTTTATTTCCCAGTCAGTTGATATTGAAACTTGAGTATCAAGGGAACATTAGTATTTTGGAAACATCAGGGGTGCCTTTATCTGAGTTCTGTGAAACTTCTGCCTTGGAAAATATGCATGTTGCTTTTGGTATATTCTCTGGCTCTTTTTCCTGGTGATAAAAATACAAAAAAAAAAAAGTGTGTTGGCTCATAAAAATGTTCTGAGATGATAGCAGGAATAATAAATGGCACAGACATCTGACAACTTGCAAATTGTTCTGTGTGACTGCAGAATGCATGTTCTGTGGGCCCGTGGCCTACATCTACACAAAAGACGACCGCAAATTTGATGTGTGCTGCCTGCTAAGACAGCGTTATACAAAGCATTTGAATAAATGAAAATGCACTTAGTGAACAATAAATTAAGGAGAAAAATAGCTTTAATGATGTACAGAATTCTCTTTTTATACCCCTATAATATCTTTGCATAGGCATGGCTCACTGAAGTGCTACCTCCATCCTCGGGTGGCATGCTCACCTTCTCTTTATTTTTGTAAAAGCTATTAACTAACTGCTCCATATGTAAAAAGAGTCTCCTGGAGAGGTGTGCAGCAAACTGGAAGAAATAAATGCTATTTGTTTATTTGTGGAGCGGAGGGAAGGCAGAGGAAGTGGGGGCTGAAAAGGGAGGGAGCTTTTCCCTGGGGCAAGTCACTTTTTTCCAGTGAAAAGAAACAAAGCTTTTATTTATTTATTTAAGCATGCCTTTGGGCTTTCGAGTTTGATTTAACGTTGTTTGTTCCAGGGAGGTAGGCAGCTGATGTTGGATTGTACGTTTCATGTTTTATAGTTTTTGAAGGCACGAGGCTGTTTATGGGGGATTTAAGTTTCCAGTATGGATATGTGCACATACGTACAGGGCCAGATTAAATTCATCCGTACTAAAAATGATGATAGAGCACTGAAGCATGTATGTAGCTGTTTCAGACGGGTTCAAGTTCTAGTAGGACTAAGCAGGCTCACGTGGGATGTGCTATGCTGCGTAAAGCTAGTTTCCTAAGTAAGCTTGGTAGAGGAGGTTTGAACATCAGTGCCCTGGGAGGGCAATTGGTTTGGTACAACACGAGCTGCTGTACAAAGTCAGACTGAAAATCAGCCTTGCCCTACAACCTGGTTCTGACACAGGCAGTAGTGGCTGCCAAGTAAAAGGTTGTTAGGAAGCAGTTCCTGTGTCTTCCTGCCCTGCAGATATTCCAAGCAATCATGCTGGCAGATACTTATTTCCTCTACTTGTCTTAGTGTTGGTAAATGACCTTACACATACTCAAGTGACATTAAGAGTATGAAAAATAAGATTTTCTGGAAAACACTGGTTGTCCATTTTTAATATTGGTGGTAAGATATAAGTTGATCACTCTCCATCCACTGCCAGCTACTGAACTCCTTTATTTTTAACTGTACCAATTAGTTTCTGACTGCAGAGAAATGTTACTGCTGTGCTTCCTAGGTTATACCATTTTCTAATCATCCCAGTCTCAAAAGCACTTGAGTCTTTTTGCACTTTCTTAATTTAAAGTGCAGGCTAAAATTCCAGTGGCATTTTTGTAGCTAGAAGCCAAGCCTAACCACGTGCTTTTATTATGTTCCTGAGTAATATCCACTGCTTTCTGCAGGCACTTGAGAAACTTTATTACAAAAAGAATGATTTGGAACAAGATTATTAGAAGATGTTATCAAAAGAAACTTGCAACGTCTTTGTTACAATCAGGCTGGATTTGTTTGTTAGTTAACTGCATATCCCGAAGTCATTGCTAATTAGGTCAGGAGAAAGTAAAATAAATTCAGATGTTTTAAGGAGAAGGTGAAATGGAAATGAAATACGGTGTTATTCTTTTTCTGCACCTGGCATTTTTCTCTTGGTAGTTCTCAGGTGAAGTGATTTAATTCAGTGTTGTGTCTGAGAAAACACTTTGTCCTTTCTGAAATATATGTCTATAGCCTGTGCTATGATCTTATGACACACCTTGAAATGGATTTAGCACTCTCACTTTTAAAGATGCTTTAAGGCTCTTTTCAAATCCTTAAAAGCAGAGTCTGCAGATTGAGGCCATTGCTATCCAGAGTGAGAATAAATCAGAGAATCTGGATTTATACCTGAAACTCCCAGGAAAGGAAATTCTCCCCAGAAACACTTCACGTGACAGGCTTAAGCTCCATAATGTTTTCTGCATTCAGGTGTAAATGCTTTTATAATGATGAGGAGAAAGAGTAGCAGTAGTTTTGCTATCCGATTTGCCCTCTAAAATCATGTTTTTACCTACATCCAGATCCGACTGCGAAAAATAGTACTCCCTGAAAATCCATCGAAAAACTGACTTGTACTGTTTAACCTAGCACTTCGTTTTAGCTCGTAGCACCACTCGCTGTGTTGAGGGAGACCAGGAAACACATCAAAGATATTCTAGAAAAGAAAGCATCGTGTGGTACACATTCACCTGAAAACATTTGTGGCAGCAGCCTTTATTTTGTTCCTCTAGTCCCACCACCATAATAAGATTACTGCTACAAGTAAGGGTTGGTGGGATCAAGTCCCATTATTATTCTGGAATAGAGATTGCTCAGTCTTTGTGAAATGAACATCCCTATTGACAAATTATACAGAGCTGGAAAGCTGCATCTCATTTACATATAAACTGTCTTTACTTTTTCAAGCAAAATAAATACTTCTAGGGTCAGACACTCTCATGCTAGAAATTGTCATAGCTCCAGCTCCAATTTACATCACTGAGGATTTGCTTCAGTGCCAACAATAGAGTTAAGCAAATGAATGAATTAAACTCTTATCTGAGTTCATTTAATAATAGCACATCCGCAGTTCATAAACTAATCCTTCACCTGCAGGGTAGCCTGGGGCACCATTGTAGACAACATTTTCAGCCCCTCCACAGCAGGATTTTCTTTGAAAGTGTGCAGTTGAAAGTACTTTCACTTCTCTTGACAACCTGCCTATCCATTTTATTATTGTCATTGCTTTTCCTCAGGCTCTGCCAAGAAGTTTGCACTTGCAGCTTGATCAAATTACATGCTTTTCCTTGATGTGAACATGTAAAACATCATTGTGCTTGGCTCAGGAAATGATAAATTACAGAACGTCCCTTATTTACGTCACTGACTCAAATCCAGTCCAAGCCACTAGTGACTGACTGTCATCCCTAAATAACCTTTATGAAACTGGAGAGACTCTTAACCGTTTTAATTTTATAAATGAAATATTTCTTGAATATGAATGAGGAAAATCTAAAAATTCACGTATGATGTAGTTGAGCTGCAGCTGAGCTCGAGTGGAAAGGGAAAATAGTTTCAGCAGGTGCTGAACTGTAAGGCAGCACTTGATTAATGGTGACATCTCAGAAGGATCGAGGAACAGAGGTCAGTCCTTCTTGGATTTTAATTCACCAAACTGGGAGCTTCCCTTCCTCTCCCGTCACCATTATGATGATAATACTGGTACTGATTAGGTATCTAAACACGACAGCAATAATCATAACAATGCCACCACATAATAAATAGCAATGGTAGTAATTTACATAAAAAGTACGATTACCAATTACCTCTAATAAGAAATAGGGGAATATCTCAACAAACATGCCAATAATCCTCTTCTCCACCCACTTCTAGAAGCTCCAAAAGGAGAGCAATAAAAGCCCTGTAAATCCTAGTTGCAGTTTACACCAAGCTTTCAAGTAAGGCTATCAAGTCCACTCAGGAAACCAGTTATGTCTCAAAAATATAGCCAAGATAGAGTTTGAGGTCTTGCTGGAATGATTTTGTGTGTCCATATTAAAAAAAAAAAAAAATTTAAAAGCCCCAACACTTTTTCCAGGCAAGTAAAGCCACGTTGTGTTTAGTTTCTATGGTTCTACACTTCCTTGGTATCTGTGGTATCAAAATTCTTGAGTAATTGCTCATTTGGTGGCGGGTTGTGACTTTTCTTTACTCTTCCACATATTGATCCCTAATTTTTTCCTCCATCAATATTATTATTTTTAGGCTGTGAAGGACAAAGTTTAGTCAATATCACTGAGTTAAAGTAGAAGCACTGTCCAAAATTCTTAAGATTTATTGGGTTGCACATTAAAATTTATCAGCTTCATATGATTAATCATCTTTGACAATCACATAGAAGTCTCCCAGGTAATTCAGTATGTAAATGAAATATTTAATATTGGATCATTATTTCTGAGAATGCATAGCATCTGAGATTTCATATATGATGATGGATCGTAATCTTGGAGAGAAAGGTATCAGACTTCTTGCCAAAATTAGAACCAGCTCTGGGAACTTTCGGAAACCTTCTTGGCTTCCACAGCAATATATGACATTTCTTTTAATGTACAGATGTAATAGATACCAACTTGTGTAGCTCAGGAATTCATAAGTTAAGTACTTTTAGATTGTATTTCAGTTTGCATGACTGAACTGAAATTTCTTTCACAATGCCTGTTTGATTTACCCTTTTAAAATGTTGTTGCATTATTTAACATAGCACTTAAGCTGGTCTTATAATACAGATATGTTTTTGTGTGTTTGATAAATCAGCATTTAACTTGGTCGTGTTTGTAATGCCAGATTGTTGATAGGGCGCAAAGAAAATTAAATGTACTCTTTTCATTAACAGCGGTGAGAACTGAATTCACAAAGTGGAGAACAGAAATCTATTCTTGCATTAACTCTGCAGGCTGACTCACACCTTGCGTTAATAGAATTCCATCTGTGTTATCTACCAGTTTTCAGCCTTTCTTAAAAGTAATGTGGCATTTGGCTTGTGTTTTCCATATCATCGACTGCCTGTCAGCACGTAACAAACCATGCAATTGTGAGAGCCTTAGGGTTGAAACCAAAACACTATAAAATAGGATGTTTGGTGTTGTTGTAAGTGCTGTACGCAGTGAATGTGAATAGAATTTGTGTGAATATTTGCTTCAGTTAGCTTCACAGGAGATATTTTTGTACTGGAAGGTAGTGAAGTCAACATTGCAGTTGGCAATGTATGTGGGAAACAAAGGAGCGCTCAGACTACGCAGTCTGATTTCGTGGCAAAGGAGTGCTGGGATGTCACAAGCTTCTAAAATGTGGGACAGCTTTAGTACAAAGGTGAGTTCTGGACTCTCATTTTGAACTGTTCCAGTTTAAACTTAGGCTTGTAGTTATCTAACCAAGTATTTGTGTTACTTTGTTATTCATAAGTTTTGGTTTTGTTTTTTAAATACTGATAAGCATTTAAGAAACTAGCCTCCTAGCATCCTCATGAGGTGAAGTAGCTAATCCATCCCAATGTAGAGAATGGGAATTCAGGAACTAAATTCAATGCACACTCAAATTGCTGGAATCCCTTGATGTGATTTGAATACAGAGCAGCTATTACAGATGATCTAATAGTCGTCAATGGCCACAGTCAAGAGGAATCACTCATTTTATCTTTGGCAATGAGATGCTTGTGTGTTGGACATCATTAAGAGAAGACTTTTTTTTTTTAGTGATATTTTCCTGTCCATTTTCTTTTCTTTTGAGTCATATCACTACTGACATGTTTCTACTGAATTGTGTTTGAAGGCAACTTGGAGTGATAAGAGCCCTATAGAAGAATGGTTGGAGCTTTGTCTGTACTGTACTGCAGTTGTCAGCAGCATTGACCATGGCTATTTGAATTACTGCTCTTATATGAACACTGCGTCAAGGAACCAACAATTATACTTCTCTTAATTATATATGGCTTAAAAAGCATGACTTTTAGATAAAGGAAAATTCATTCTTCTCATCACAGCTGTCAACATTTTACCTTTGACTGTATACATTTTTAAAGGTTCATTATATTCCTATGGTTTTAAAAGTAGGAGTGTGAGGTGGGAAGGGAACAGTTATTCTTTAATGTGACGTTAATGATAACCTACCCTTTAAGGTTTAGAATGGGTCATAAAAAGGCAGATCATGATCAAAGGAGATAATGAAGACTTATGAAAAGATAGTGAATTTTCGTTGAGTTAATTGGACCCAGAACTTGGTCAGGATCTTCATTTATTTTTTGTATCTTTCCTTGAGTTTCAAGGGTTTTTTGGTGTTTCTCTCCTCGAAGGGGGTGGGTGTGTGTTTTCCTCCTTTGCAAGAATACACCTTTATGTCTGAGTCTGTTCATTTAGACAAGATATTGGACATGAGGCAGTGGGAAGCTCTTCATCACCCTAAATTTTTCCTGCGTAACCCACCTGGGACTATAGGCATTGCAAGTGCAGAATCTTCTGTGCTACAGAAGAGGCTTCATGTTCATCTTGGCTATGTTTTGGGGGAAGATGACAGTAGCTTCATTACAGGAAAAATCCTACCTCCGCTTTCAACTTAGGCTTTGTAAGTCCAGTTGTCCTGTTCTTAGGCGTTTGAATTTGTGTAACTGGAACGAGTCAAGAAAGAAAGTTTAAGTTGCATTAACTTGCATCCCTTATCCATAAATCTTAATAGGTACCTGATGTGGCATCAGTAAGCTCCAGGAAGAGATCTGGGAGAACTTGATAGTTAAGATCTTGTGCAACCTGGCTCGGAGACAAAGGAGTTGGGGTTTTTTTTTTGGCAGGGATTTTATTGTTGTTGGGTTTTTTTTCCTCTGTGCTTTCTCTACACTTGCAGATGAACTCAGATTATAGAGATTTCTGCAGCTGCAATGAATTTTGCTATTCTGATGACACAAAGTATCTTTTCTGTCACCTTCTGGGTTTTGGCTTTTCTTTTCCTTGCTGTGCTGTTTCAGTGTTGCAGAGAAAGCAAATAGCAAATACATAGCAAATGCATCTGCTTGGCACAAGAACAAAAGCAAATCTGAGAAGCCTGATATTAAACTCTAGATTTTAGAATTGCAGGTCTTGTGCTGTAATAATTGGAGGTTTTACAAAACTGTTAACACAAAAAAATCAGGAGGGAGCATTTCTGTATTCCAACTAATTCCTTCCTTTGTGGTCCCACTGCACACCCATTATTTCTTAGGGAATTTCATGCTCTTTGCTTATTAACTCGTCTCCTAAATTCTAGTAATACGCTGAAGGTTTTGCTTATGGGTTTTGTCTAGGAATGCTGGGGCTAAAATGCAGGGATTAAAACCAATATATGACTCCAAAATCAGTATTTGCAGATAGTAATTTGATTTCTTATAGTTATGTAGCCTGCATGGGCTGATAGAAATGCTGATGCTGTTGCCAGGCCCATGGCACAGCCCAGGGATGGAGGTCCCTTGGGACAACTTGATGTCATCCATTGTAGCTCTTCCCTCTTTGGCTAAAGGAATCCTCTGCTAAATACCTGTGCCAAGGATGCACCATAGAATCCTTTCCAACTAGATGATCTGATAAAGGGTTTCAGACATTCTGTCAAAAAAGTGAAATGCTGAAGTGATGGTCTCAGGCTCTGCCATATTCTGGTTTTTATTAGTTCTGTCAATACCTAAAAGCCATGAACAAATCACCAGGAACCGAGGCAATTCACTCCATGAGATAATTTATTCACAGTGAATTTTTCAGACATATTCCTTAAGAATTTGAGAAGAGCAAAATAAAAATGGGGCTGAGCATCTGAACTGGAGCGCTCAGATCCAGAAATGCCTGAAGTTAGTAGCCTTTCATTTAGAGCCTGAGTGAAAGACAGCTGTTTGCAACATTCTTTTTTTAATGTTTTTTCTGTACTAGCTAAAGAATAGGAAAAATATTCTTTCTTGAGCATCAGAAGTTGTTTTATCTTTTGTTACCCATTTAAGGAAGAATGTGGTGTTGGTATTTTAAGGTCTTCATTCAAATTATGGTATGTGCCTGTGATTAGTATCAAACTGGGAGAGTTTGCGTTGGAATAAAATAGCCAGCTTGATGCCTCGAGAAATGATAAATCACTGAGTCAAGCCTACCTTGGAAAACACAAGTTTATCCTATTCAAAGAAACATTTTTCCTTAGGTGTTTTACATGAGAACCCTGTGTTCTGCTAAAGAAAAAGAAAAAGGAGCTCTTTACTTTAGAGAACAAACAGCCATTCCTGATGCTCAAAGAATTGTTTCATCAAAGAAGAAACATCACAAACCAAACCCATCAAACAGTGTTGTGGACTTTTTTTTTTTTTATGACTGCTTAGTAGCAAACCATTACCTAATCTGGGAGAAACAGATTCATGAAGTCCACGGGAAATTTCAGGTTTTCAATGCTAGTAATACACACTCTTAAAAGTGCCTTTTGTGGTGTGATTGAAAACAATCTCCAAAAAGCCTGCTAAAATCTAAAGCTCTAATTCAGTTGTTCTGAGCTATGAATTAAGACTTCTGTCCCATTCTGTCAGGAAAAAAAAAGCACATTAGCAGGATTTAAAAAATGTATCTAAAGAAGATTTTACCACGGCGATCTAGTACCTGAGTTGTAGGACAGTTTAAAAGGGGAAATAGAGAATGGAGCTGTTTGCCCATCTCAGAAGTGCTTCAGCTAACATATGCAAACTTTTCACAGGCTCTTTCCTTGCTGAATTGAGCTTCCTCTCCCAAACAGCATTAAAAGCAGATTATGACACCTTTAGAGATTTTTAAGTTTGAGAATACTTTTTTTTTTCCCCTGCAGTCTTCGTTTTGCAGAGTTGGAAAAATTTTGCCCTAGTTTTAAAAAAAATAAATTAAACGTCAGTCAAATAGAAAACCTGGAACTTTTCCAGCTAGGAAGTGTGAAACAAGGAGAAAAGTAGTAGGAGGGGGAACTTTGTAGAAGTTATGCTAAAACACTACCTACTGTATTATCGCTTCAAAGAAAAGCATTTCCAAGGTTGAATACTACTCAGAAATTAGAAAATGACCAAGTTATTTGAACAGCAGCTTTTGTACTTCAAATGATGTATGTGTATGGGGCAGCACAGAGTTATCTCACCCTGAGCTGGTATCTGATATGGAAAACTCCAGCCTATGTAGTTCAAATTGCCCATATCCAGCAAATGACAAGAGCATGCTTCATAGCACAAATCATAAGGTGACCTTAATAATTACTGATTACTATACTGATTATTTTATTACCATGTGTTAGACTTGTCTTTTCTCCACTGGGTCCTTGTGTGCTGTTTGAAGATGGGTGTGCTGTTTGTCTTTTTCCAGTCTCTCTGACCTTTCAAACGTGACAGTTTTGTAGTGGCATCCACCAGCTTCCTCAGCCCTATCAGATCTATCCTGTGCGGTCCCCTACTCTCACTTGCTTGTTTAAGCATCCCCTCATTGGTTTCCCTGTGCCACAGTTAGTACTGCATTCCCCCAGACTCTGACGCTAGGTGCAGGAGCGAGAAAGCCCAGGAACAGACCTTGCCTGTGCAGATTCAGGCAAAAAAAAGCATGTTCCTCAGCTGTTTCCCTGCTGCTTACCTCTGCTGAGAGACAACTGCCCTCTCCGGTGAAGCCTGTATTTTCCATGGCCTTCCTTTTGCTATGGATGTGCATGGAGAGCCCTTCTTTCAGGGCCTTGCTATCCTTCAGTCTCCTAGATGTGCAGAAGTTCAGCTGAGCACCATCCAGTTGCCTGCCTGCATTCTGCAGATAGCTGACACTGTGCTATTTAGCAACGTGCCTCTGCGCTCCTTCCGAAACACTGATGGTTGTGTTTTGGTCTAGAGGCTGAGTAGTCCTGGCAGCAATCCTGGCACCAATCCTGTCCTGGTGCCGAGGTTGAAGAGACCTTCTTCAGGACTGCCAGGGTCAGGGACAGGCAGGCTGTTCTATGTAAGGAGTTCCTATTTATCTGGGCCATGATTTTAACTTCCCTAACTGTGTTTTGGGCTTTTTGGTTTACTTTTACTTTGTTCTACAACTCCTTTTTGACCTACCTCCATTGTAAGTAATCTGTCATAACCAAGGACAGTCAGGCCTATAGGGAAAAGGTTATATCTTTTATAAGACCAAATAATACAGTTGGAGGAAAAACAAAAAAGCTTTCTTGTCTCAGAGAGCTTTCATTAGTTTTCTGAGCCCAAAGCTTGCTCTCTCCCCTGACTATATCTCTTGGTCTAATAAAAGATATTACTTCCCTCTACAAGCATTGCCTGTTCACAGAATTACTCCAGCAAAGCTACAGTGGCACTTCTGTATGAGCAAGGTGTCAAATAATGTGTGTATGTTAAGGTTATCTGTTCAATGTAGTCATTCTGAGCATAAGGATAATTAGCACAGAAACAGACTGGCCTAATAAGAGATACAACTCTAATAGTTATCTGGAGATAGGAATAGAAGGTGCCAGGGCATCTAGACCTGGTGAAGTGGCTTAAACCTTGTTTTCGTCAGGGAAATAGCATGTAAGTAGTAACAGCAAAGAAGTATTGAGGAAATTCTGAGCTACTGAAGTGAGATAATTATGAATACCATTAGCTGGGGGAGAAGGACATTAGTGAATATATTATAGTTTACTACGTTATTAATAGAAATGAATCACAAAACCACTAGACAGACTGGCTCTGGGTGCCAGGGGCTTGGACTTGCCACTGCTTGTTTGCCTAAGGACTTAGCCAGTTTTTGATATTAAGCATTCTAAATTTGCTGAAAACTCAGCGTGACAATTAGTGAGTAGAACCATCATGCGCTGTGTAATGCTACACTACCTTCCTGTCAGCGCTCACTGCGGGAATTACGTGCTCTGTGTGTTCATGGGTTCTGAGGCTGGTGAGAACTGATTGGAGAAATGCAAATGTTCTTGCCAGGGACCTGACAAGACAAAGATGTTCTGTAAGGGCAATATGTCCAGCCAACTAAACCAGCATAGCTTTCTGATAATAGAATGCTCTGGAGAAACCGCCTGTAATCTTCGTAACAGGAGCTATTAGGGGATATTATTCCATGAATATATTTGTATATGAAAAATTGATTAATTATTCACTTAGCTTTAGTGCATCTTGCAAAGAGGCATTCTACCTTGCCTACAACAGTACAAATTCTCATTTTTATGAGTGTTTTAATGCAGTGAAAAGCGAAATGAGCGTAAATCACAGTTGTTGTACTAAAAATGGAGACATCCAGGTTGTATTCTAGGAAGAAATATAGTTGCATTTGCAGGTGTAGGATCTTGCTAGGGTTGGATCCTCAGCTAGACTAGCAAGGCTTTTTTTTGCTAAAATACTATGACTTACACCAGCCAAGACTCTAGTCTTGAATGCCTTATATTGAGGTTCACATTTGCAGAACATGATTGCATATTAGGAGCACAGTGAAGTGTAGGCTAAATGAATAATATATAGCTATGTCAACACAGTTAATGAAAGGGTCTAGAGTAAAGTGTTTAAATCAGAACTAATGCTGACAGGCTAATAGCCTTCATCTCCGCTTTAGACAATGGAGAGGTGCCACACCAGGTAATAGGCTCTCTTGGCTTTTTTTCCCCTTCTCCTCAGCCTGAAGCAGTGGACTTGCAGCATATTACCTGGGAGGGCATTGATGGAGGTTAGCCTGGCGGTGGAACTTTAAAAGACCATGATACTAAAATAAATAAATAAGTCGTAAATATAAAAATATAAGGCTGTTACCCTTAGAGCCTGCTGATTGGAAGATAATTAGTGTCCCCAGTGAAAAGCTTAGAATGTGCATTGGAAGATAATGCAGCGGTACCCCAGGCTGCTGAGAAACAGGACTCCAGGGTTCCGAACGTTCCTGGGATCTGTCTGTCATTTGGAGGGAGATTATTTTTTAAGTCACCTTTCCAACTGAAGAAATTTTTCTTTTCTCTTGGGAAGGAGCTTAACATACTTTCACCAGCATAGCAAAAAGGCTGTGATCCTGACATATCCATGGGTGGATGATATAGAGAGAGAATTCTTGGACAATTCCAACCCCCCAGTAATTGGTTATACAGGAGAAACAGCCTCATAGCTATCAGGCAGGCAACATAAACAAGGTTTATCTGAAACTTGGGGGAAAATGAAAACAAAACACTTGATTTCAGCTATATCTTTAATGATAATTACGATTACATAGTTTACTAGTGCCTTTGTAGTTCCTACCTCAGATTGATCACAGTCATATCAAGTAGGTGCTGTTGAAGCAGCAAGAGATCAGGGCAAGTGTAGGAGCTGTAGTCTGCTCAAGAAGGTAATTTGAGACCAATTACTGATTTGTTAATAAAATCTTAAAATAGACATTTCTCCCTTCTGAAAACTAATAGATCTTTGCAAATGGGAAGATGATTTTGAAATTCATGTTATCCCTCAAAATGAAATCCTAGGAGCACTGTAGTGATGAGCACCATATAACTTCTGAGCTGGTTAAATAATCACTGTTAGATATGCCACAATATGCTCTTAGAAGGATCTTTGCAATATTAAACTAAAAAAAATCTCAGTGGTTTGAAGTTCTGAGTTTCCTTACACAATTTCAGCACTGTGTGTGCTTAACAGATCTATTGTGTGAGTATAGTATACCAGTAAATATAACATATATCCTTTTCAAGATAGATTTAGAATGTGTTTCTGTAGTTTTAATTGCTAAGATATATTGCTAATTTATCTTTTGTGGCAAATTCCAGTGTCATTAAAGTAGTGATTTTCATTTGTAACCAAAATGTATTTTACTGATTCAGCTGTTCTAGAGGGGGCTTATTAGAAATGCCAATTCATCTTTCCAACTAATGTAAACTAAGTAAAACTAATGTTTTACTATTTTCCACAAGGATCCTTTGTTTAAGCCTGCAGTTCTTCTGCTACATTTCATTTGCTGTTGAAATGTTTATAATATCCCAGTTGTTCTGACAAGATTATTTACAAGCTTATTCACCATAATAAGACCAAGTACTTGCACTTTATGGAGCAATGAGTCTGTAAAACAACTCACACTGTCAGCCATCCAGCTTCTCCAGAGCAACCTACTAAGAATGCTTTTTCTTGGTAGGCAAAACTTGGCTTTTTCTTTCCCAAAATTCTTTAACCTTCCAGTTTTGTCCAACCGATGGTAAAGCAGAAAAGATTTATTTGTATTTTTATTAGCGCTTTTCAGAGGCTAGAGACTTTCTGTGTAATCACCAGAGCAGTTTTTTATGCCCCATAGAGAGAGCCATAGCCTGCGTCTGCACTGCTGTTTTACCCTTTCTCAAAACTCTGAGTAGTAAATAACAGGCATGAAGGAAAGGTTTGCTTTTTTACAGTATGTTGTACTGCTCATCTCTGCCTTTCTTGAATACGCAACTTTTTTTCCCCACCATTACTTCAGCAGATGAAATTTCTGCCCGCTCACAGCTCTGTTTCTCTAACTCAGAAGCATCCACTCGTTGATGTGACTCTGGTGAACTCGCTACCGACAGATCCTGCTAGGGCTCAGGTATCCTTCTGTCCAGCACGGATTAGTAGCAAACAGGCAGGGCTCCAAGCCTGCCTCCAAACCGTGTACGTTGTGCAGTGTGCACGAGTGGCACGTAAACGTTTTGAACGGCTTTTGTAGGGTCTGGTTCTCAGCTGTGATTGCTGTGCAGCAGCACAGGCAGTGCAGTCAGGATGACACCTCTTCTGTGGTCAGATGGTGATGCCTCTCAAGTGTCCCTGAGGGCATCATCAGAAGGCAGAGGCTGTCTTAGGGACGGCTTTTCTGCTACACAGTGATGCAGCAGATGTCCTGTGGCGTATAAAAAGGAAAGAAGCTGAATGTATTGTCTGTGCTGAAGGTGAGTTTCTAGTGCTGGTAGTTAGAGAGGAAATTGGTTTTGATCGTTATCAGTGTAACATTTGGTTATCAGTGTAACACTTCTGTCAGGGCTCTGCTAGAGCAGAGAAATCTTTTCAGCAACAGTTTATTGATGCTAAAAAGGCCTGTGCTTTGGAACTAAGACTAGATTGTCTGGAAGCCAAAATCTTGGAAAGAGCCTTCTGGACCCCATGAAGGGAGGAGCCCCTGGTACGAGACAGACCATGACCTGGATCCTCAAAGATTTCCCGTGCTCTGTGCTCCTGGCTCACCTAGGACCCTAGGTGAACACACACGCTCCCATTGCAGGTGCATTCACGGGGAAGAAGTGCCTGTTTGTAGTGCAGGTTGTTGGCCACAACCACCTCCTCTTCACGCTTCTCTTCTCCAGGCTCACGGTTCAGGAAGAGCCTTCCCAAGGAGCTGTGGCTTGGTCCCGGTCGCTGCTCTGCTGAATGTTTTGGTTTCTTCACTGTCAATTCTGATTCTTCAGAAAGCTGCTCTGTGCTGACGAGTGGAAGGAACACCCCACAACCTTCTTTTCTTCACTACCAAACTCTCAAAAATACACGATACTGTAAATCACTTGCAATAGCTGGTGATGCCCTGAAAACTGGTGACACTCTAGCCATACACCCTGTGAGCGTGGGTTATGCTGGAATAATATTTCCTAACATATCAGTGACAAATGCTGCTTTGATTTACTAGCCAGCATCAAGCTAGTAACTCTGTGACATATCCAACTTGGCAAGCCTCTTCTTTTTTTTTTTTTTTTCTCTCAACGCCGAGAATAAATTCCACATTTTAGGAGCAGAGTATTGATCTATGTGTGAGCAAAAATTGTTTCAATCTCTGTATTTCCCATTTAAGTGTCATGGGAATCCGGAGAATCAACAGAAAGCAGTTTATCATCTAGTACTACGCTTGCTACTTTGTCACGTTAGCTACTCAGTGGTGAGAAACTTGAAGGCAATATTCAAGTGACAACTTGCTTTGGTTTGCCCCTTTCCACTAAAGGTCTCCATTCTTCAGGCACTCGCAGGGGTGCCTTCACAGATGCACATTGCATATGCAGTTCACTTGCGTGTGGATTTCTCGTGCTCCATCGGCGTTTTTATGTATTTTTTCTCTTTTTGTCGTTGGTGTTGATGCTTTGTGAGCCAGTGTCCCACGGCCCGCGTGCCTGGGAAGCACGTCCCACTGGCAGCCACGAATGGGAGAGGCTCTGTCAGATCTTTCTTTGCACTGCGTTTGAGAAGGAGTTGGCAAATTCTTCTGTGCTGAACAAGTGTAAAGTGACTTTGATGTTGTGTAACCCCTTCTAGAGAGGTACAGGTGTGCTTTAAGATATGTACATCCTCTGTAATGAACAGTGGTGTGTGTTCCCATGCTATCTCCACACTAAGTCCTTTGCCTCTCCCGCTGGTGATGAGAGGGTGAACGTGTCTGAGGAGACAGGGATCCACATTCTTTGGGATAAAAATACCATCGTAGCACACGTGCCTCTCTCTGGCTCTGTATGTGGGATTTGGAAGGAGCGTTCTCACGCCAGAACATCCGTGCCTTGAGTAAGGCAGGGGTGTGTTTTTCTGTGTCTGTTTCTCATTCTGTGTTTCAAGCTGAAGTTAAGAATTATCTAGCGATGCCAAAGAGCGTAAGTATAAGTATCTATTTAAAATTGAGGGTGTCCTCTTTCAAAGATTTTCGGAGTATGTGTTTCTCTGGTATGTGCATCCCAGGAACATTTCCCAGATCCTATGACTGGGACTCTCGTTTTTCATGTGTAAGGAGAACTACAGCAGTGGCACTGCTCAAGGAGCATTCAGTAGCTAAATAAATAAATATAAGTACTTTTGGGTAAGTAGCGCTGGAGTATTTCTTCATTTAATATCCTTGAGCATGCCAAAGAAAAAAGGGCAATTCCTGTTTGTCCCGAGTAGCTCTCACTGGCAGAGATCTGCGGAAGGAAGGTGTTCAGCATAGGCCAATTTACTCTGCTCTGAAGGATTCACTTATGTGGTTCATGGGACTGGGTTTGTTCAGAATCCTGCTCCATAAACCCAGTCTCTTCAAGGGAAGCAGTGCTGGGTTTGTTCTGTGCTGTTACAACTCTGATTTATTTCTGGAACACTGCCCTCAGAACTTTTGAGCCCTACAACAGCACAGACAGGTTTTGCTGATGTTCCAGTTTGTCATACCCTTTCTGAAGCATCAAATCCCCCAAAAGCACCTTACTAAGCTGAAGGGAACTCTGGGAGTCTCTTGAAGAATATTTGTGTGCTCCCAGGGAACTGATGAGAACTGAGCTATGGGGCACGTGTTTAGTTGCTACCTGAAAAGAAGGAGGTTCGTGCAACCCAGTGGAAAACCGTGTTTTTCATTGCTTGTCACTGAAAAGGTTTGACCAAAGGTTTTACTATGATACAAATATCTGATATGTTATGATCTAATATGAGCTAGAGTATTAACTTTGAATATTTTTCTCTTTGATTTCACAAAGATGCAGTGTTGTCCCAGCACAAAGTTGACTAAGTTCAATTATAAAGCCTGATTTTAAAAATCTTTTCTTTCAGCCCTTACATGATTTAGATAAAAGGCATCTTTGTAAACTCCTAATATGATTAATGAGAAAGCGAGATGAGGCTTTGCAATTAAAAATCAAAGTCACTGTGTTTAAACTGCACACAAACCTGAACTTACTTGGTATTATCTATTTCCCTGGAATAATTCAGACATCAGTGAGCAGGCTTTCGGTGTAAAATGAAAGTGATATTGATGAGTTTTTTCTCTGGCAGTATGAAGAGCTTTGATAGCCTCAAGGAGGGTTTGCCTCCTGAAGAGAAAAGAAAATGTGTCTGTGTGTGTTTTGGGGAAAGTTTATTACTTTCTTTTTCTTTAGAGGAGGAAGAGTCCATTTATGTCATTTCAAGTTAATTTATTTACATCACCTGATGAACTATAACGAGGTGATAATACGGACTCTGGACGGTGAAATGCAACGTTAAAAAAAACACATAAAAATAGATGTGAGACTTAGTGACTAATATTTGTCTTCAGTGGAACTGTTTTCTTTCCTTCCCAGCTCCCCATTGTTCACAGTGTATTCTGGGTGATTTGTGGCCCAGTCAGGTCGAATCATACAGTCTGAATGGGCAGTGTGTTTCTCACCTCAGGTGCTTACTGGCCTTCTCTATAGCTCTGAACCAAAACCCCCAGCCACCAGCGAGGTGCTGTTGTCAGCAGTTACTCCGTACAGCAGTTCTCAGCAGCAGGAGGAGGAGAATCCCGACTCCTCCCGAAGGGCACCGTGGCACTGAAGCCATGGCAGGAGGCAGCAGCAGCCCTCCCGCACCGGGTGAAGGGATGGATGGGTGGATGGATGCTTCCCCCCGCGTGTTTGCAGCCAGCCGATCCCTAAGCACCTCTGGGAGCCCTTCCTGCCCAGCGATACGCAGCGAAGTCACCGGAGCCCAAAGGGGAGATGTCTGTAGTGTGCCAAGGAGCAATTGTGCCAAGGAGCAAGCTTTTCCAAGCATTGGCCTTTAATCGAAACACGCAGGTGGCAGGAAAGAGATCACCATCTGAGTCATTAACGTCCTCGTCTGGGTCTTTTCTTCAGAGTTCTGTAAGGATTTCATGGGACAGAAGTGAAAAAAAGATAAGAAAGGTGAAAGCAAGAGAAGCAGAGCTATACAGTAACATCTTTTGTTAAGTCCCATCTCCCTCATAATGTAAGAGGAGTGGGAGGAGTTGAGGGGAGGGTTCCTGAGAGAAAAGAAGATCCAAGGGCTAAGGGGAAAGGACACAAAGTGATTTGATAAATGAGTTAAAGCTGGATGAAGTGAAAAGTGAGGTCCCTTTACCAACCCAAACCCTAAACAAAAAGAGCAAGACAGGAAAAATTAACATAACCGGAAACTGCTGAGAGTCCTGAATTCGCAGAGAGGATTAGAGAAGGAAAAAAGGGTGTTTTCCAAAGATAAAAGACACTGGGAAGTGGGAAATTAGAGATAAACCCCATCAAATTTCACATGAAAGGGAAAGTAGTAATAGTAAGCTAAATAAGTAATAGCTAAGATGAAAGGGGGGGGGGTGGAGTGAGGGACCATTAGAATGACACCACTGGCTTGGGGAGACAGCTGATCACCTCTGAGATGTGGCCATTTAGTGCATTTTCCAGAACTCATGCTGTTAGAGTTCCTCTGGAAGCTCAGCGTGGGCAGTCAGCACGAGCGTGGCGAGGGCAGCACGCAGTGCGAGAGCAGCTGCGGTCTGTGCGTTCGTCCCCTTGGTCAGTGGTTGTCAGTGCTCTGAACTGTCCAGTTATAACTTCTGGCACCCATCTGGGTGCGTGAGTCCTTGAGAAGATCTTGGGTCAAGAGCTGGTAGGCAAATGAACAGCAGGTTACCAGCAGGGATCTTCCCAGTAGCTTCTTCATGTCAATTCAACAAGAGAAGGAAATTCAGGCAGTCCCCAAAGCAAAGCATTTTGTTAGCTGTGTGTAGCGTTATTCTGCCCTGTGCTTTGGCTTTGAGGAAAGAAAGTCTTACTTAGGTCACTTGCACTTGTATCTATGCTCAGTTAAAACAAATGGACCACCCTGGCTGCTGCAATTACAACCCTTAAGCCACTGTGTATAAAACTCAACTTAGGTATTCACATTCTCCTAACATAGCTTGAAAATAAGGGAGTGAGTGCAGGGGCAGGTCATTCCTTCTAGTCCAGAGACAAATTAAAGCAATAAAACATACTGTACATAATAATTAACTGAATGCACAGAACTATACAGGTTTCACCACACAGAATGTGGGAGAAACAAGTGCTGCTATACATTATCCAATTTGTTGAACACAGTATTTTCTATTGATTTGAACAACTTATTATTTGCTGACTCTTACCTAATCTGCAGTGAAGGGAGAAGTTAAACACAGAAAGCTTTCCTGCTAACCAGTCGTATTAGGAAATTGCTACGAAGAACAAAACTGATGCTTATTTCTTTCAACAAGCCCAGGAGTACAAAGTCCCTTGGTCAACGCCTGGCCAGCAGACTTTTTGCAGATACGGCTGAGCAACTGTGGGTGCTGGCTAGGGAGCTGGGCTGGTTAACCAGGTGACAGAGTGCCTAACTGACTTTTACATAACTGACAATATCAGAACGACAGCCAAAATGGATCTTTTCTGGTGCTTCTTCTGTGAGATGCAGTCTTTCATCTGTAGGGTTTGGTCTCTGATTTCCCAGTTGCTTTTGGACACGTTAAACGGCAGCTGTCAGGGGGCATCAGGAATGCTCTGTGCAAAACTATTTCTTTATTACCCTGCTTGGATTTTGACTAAACTGGTGTGATGTGGATGTGAATCCACACATCACCAAAAAAAAAACGCACATTTTTTTCCGTTATTTTTTGTTGTGCATCCCCTTTTGAGTCTTCCCCGCACACCTGGGAGTTAGAATCTCCTATCTGAGTGCTGCTTCATCATGTCTTTTCCAGTTGTGTGCACGTGGAATGGAAAAGTGCATTGTTAGCATGCATTTCTTCTGGTGAAGTCCTATCTTGGAAAAAGTCAGTTCCTAAAGCAGATGGGACCTGGGTGAAAATTGAGAAGGGAGCTTCTGAAGAACATATGGGTACTGGAGGCGAGGAGGCTGGTACTTCTGTGGGTGACCAGCAATCTTCTGAGCTGCTGATGGAGCTCTTCCTCAGCTGTGCTCTGTGCTGGGCATTTCCACTGGAAATATTTTGTCAGGCTCTCTGTAGTGAAACCAAGATTTTTTTAATTTTTTTTTTTTTTTTTTTTCCATTTGAATGTCAGGAAAATAAAGGGAAGAGGAGCAATCGTAATCCTGTGTCCTGGGAGGCTCTAGTTGCAGATGGTACAGTGGTTTACCTTTCAGATTTCCCTTGCAGCTTCTCTGGAGTGTTTTCTATCCATGACTGGTCTGCAGAGCTGTTGTGATGCTATCTGAGTTCAGAGGTGGTCACTTTGCAGTGCTGGATGAACCGGGTCCTCTATATTTTTTATATTAATTGAAGTAACAGAACACTCTACGCTATCCTGTAGTGACAAGCACTTAAGTAATGCATTTGTGTCAGTATTCTGGTTTTACTTATTTTCTGTGATTGCCCTCAACTGTGATCACAGCAGGCCAATGTATTTTTCTCGATTAATTGACACAATTTTAATCTGCATTTCACTCTGCCAGAAAAGAAAAAAAAAAAAGTGAAAGCTCTGGGGAATTCATCAGAGTTCACTGATTTCATAGGAGGTAGGGGAGAAAACCTGGCTTGAAGCTCTGTCATAAAGGCATTATAGATTTTAGTGTTCCAAGTTCCCCATAAGTCAATTTCTGGAAATTGCAGATATACATAAAATAGATTTTGCCTATTTTAATATCAATATACAAATTACAGACCTTCCTTAATGCGTAGTTCATACAGGCAAAAATTTCTAATCAAGGAGGGAGGACAGGTTTTGGCCCTGCCAGCAAAAGAGGAGAGCAAAAGCCATTCTAATAATAATGATAGAGGGGATAACAAGCTAGAGGGTGGGATGATCAGAAAGAGATTGCAAATTGGCTATCAAAGGAAGCAGGGCATTCACAGCTTTTCCATCTTCATCATTTTATTTCTGAATGTAGCCGAGTGGATGTTGTCTTTAGAATAAATAAAAGAAACTGCAACAGAAGTACAAAGCACTATAAATGACAAAATTCTTATGGTATGAAGATGACAAGTACTGAGCTCAATAGAGAGTTCCCTTCACCCATATTCTCCTACACAAATAAACCAGAATTAATGTGAGATTAGTTATTGCCTGATCTGTTCTCTCATTTAAGCTATCAGAGGCGGAACAAAAGAAAAAGGAAGTAAATGCAGGAGCACCACATGTTTTGCAGAAGCAGTTAAGGGAGAGGTAGAGCTGAAGAGGTGGCTCCATATTACCCGTCTTGCTGCTTCAGCAATAGTTACATTTGCTCCTTGCTGCAATGACAAGCTCAAATTGTCATCAATAAATGTTGATTTGTTTTCATCTAATAAGAGTAAGCCGCTCCCACTCAAAATCAATTTCAGCTTTATTGGCAAGGCACTGCACGTTCGTCTTCACCGTGACTCTGCTGCATAAAGGAACAACTAAAAATTGCGTGAACAATAATGAAAATAAAATGTGCCTTTTTTAAAGGAAAATGAGTGCTCTGCTAAATTTCCAGAAATCAGTTACGCTGGGTTCTTTTTCCTTCAAAAGGTAGAACGGGTCTTAGTAAAAAGTTTATTATGTAAGTATGTACACATTGATGTATGTAATTAAAAATTTGCTTGAACATCAAAAGGATAAAAAGGCTCTTCAGTAACTTCCTAGGGTTTTAAATCTGGCAAAGGTGGTACAGTTTCCATCATAATTATACTTCCAGAATATTTGGATAAGGTAACTATAATTTCTAGTTATTTTCTTTATGCGACTAAGAATGACAATCGACAAATTAATTTAATGCACTTTTGTTCTGCACTTAGTGCCATTTTCAGTATTTTTAGTACAGAAAACGTAGACTATCAAACACTTTGCTGTGCAGGGTGGCAGTGGTTTATCAGTCCACAGTGTGCACACGCTGCAGTGTGTTTCACTGCATCCTTTCAGGTGACACGCTTCAGCAGTTAGGTTGTTCAGCTCGAAGTGTTGGAGTGCTTTGCCAGAGGAATGTTGAGGACCTGGAAGGTGTCAGCAGTCCATCTCCATACTGTGAACAAGCTAGAGGTGGAGGTGGTGGGGAGGTACAGAAGCAGGAGAGATGGCTGCTGTAACCTGTTGTTGGTCTTTCTGCTCAGACGGGGACATGGAGTGAGGAAGCCAAGCAGGGAGAGTTTGAGCTTCTCTTTAGAAATAGCTATTGGAGGGATGAGTAATTGCAAGAGATTAATATGATGTCTCATACTTTAGTTCCTCCTCGTATCCTATTGCTACTTCCAATTATTTCTGCAGGATTTCTGAATCAATAGATCCTTGATTTAGCTATTAGCTGAGCTCAAAAGTTTGCTCAGCATTACCCTTGCTCGTTGCCTGACAAAAGCATAACCTTAACTTGAAAGTGGGAAGAAATAGGATAGCTCTGAGCACTTCTGAAAATGGCAGAGAGAAATCACTACGTAGTTTTAAGGCCATCTTTTATTGGGAAACATGGAATCATAGAATCATTTAGGTTTTAAAAGACCTTCAAGATCATTGAGTCAAATCTAACCCTCTATATTATTGCATAAAGGTTTGAGTTTTTTACTTTTTAAGGAACCCGTTTCTTAAGGAGGCATCTTCAAAGAACTGATACAAATATATTGAAAACAAGGAATTTAGAAGTTGCTCTAAGATAGCCTAGGGGTTTAAAGAAGAAAACAAATATTTCAAATGAACTGTTGAATGTGTGCATTTGGAGTTTGTTCCTTATTTTCAGCAACCTGCTGGTGTTAATCTTGGTTTTGTCAGAGCGAGACCTTTTGTGCCTTTAAATAGGGACATGGAAACCACCTGCGTTTGGAGGCTTAAGTTAGCCACCCGAGTCAGAAGATGAGCATCCCTCTATAGATTTCATGCGTAGTCCATGGAGAAGGCAATTCAGAGCAAGAACTGGTATCTGCAGTTGCCTGCTGGCTGGGTGACAGGTTTACAGAGGCAATTAGTTTACATGCCATAATTGATACTCTGCTCCAAAGTCCTCTGAAGTCAGTCCTTGTCCTTCTGCTGGGTTTTGTAACACGGGTAATTGTACAGGCCAGGTGAATGTTGTAATGAATTCCAGAAATGCAACCACTAATATTTGTTTGTAGTCCTAAGGGATAAATGGTTGGTGGGTCTGTTTCTCTGTACCCAGGGTGAGCATCTACCATCCTGTCAAAATGTAGGCAAGTTATATTTTCAGACAAGATAAATTTGAGTTCAGTATCTATGAAATTCAGATTGAAAGGCCGTTAGCCCTGGAGAGTTCCCTGAGAAAAAGCTTTGGTCAATAGAAGCCCAAGAAATATGGTAGCACCAATGCCAAGCATCTCATGGCTGAATTTCTTTCTCTGCATTACTTGTTGCAGTCCTTTTTCAGTGTGGTGATGAGCCTAGCCAGTGGGCTTTTCCTCTGTCATCTTTAAATGTGATTTTTAACCTGGCTAAAAATCACTGCTGTTTCATTATCAATGAGTAGTATAAGCTTTAATTAAAACAAGTGTAATTCCTTTCATCAGAGTTCTGCTAGGAAAGATGGGCTGGAGCAGACAGGATGCTAAAGCAAAAAAAAAAAATATATATATATACCTCCAAACCCTGGATGCTGTCATCCATTGCACACTGGTATTTAAAAACACAAACTGGTATCTCTAATTGCTTAATTTGCAATTGAAAGATGAATCTGTGCACAAGCCCTTCCCTGGCTTTCCATCCCATTGATTCCAGAAGGTGTTCTGTTTATTGCGTACATTCTTGCTTAAAGCTACCTAGGAGGAATGGCTGGCAAAGCCTTACGGGCAATGAGGCAATGATTTCTACTTTCTCTTTCAGCTCGGCTGCTGGAACCCCATCACTGGTCTGAATGGGTCACTCACAGACAGAAAGCTGGAGAACAACATGCGAGGAGTGGTTCTGCGTGTGGTGACTGTGCTGGTAAGCAGAGACTCAGCCTTCTGCACTACTGGGAATGTATTTTCTTCCTCTTGCCTCACCTCTTTACTAAGTGCACCATTTTTCCAAGAACTTGGGCAGCGTTTGAGTGTCTGATTTCAGCTTGTCAATACCAGAGCAATGGAGCAATTTCCAGAAAATAGAATTACTTATCAGCACAGTTCATTTCAGAATGAACACGCTGAAACCTGGTTCTTCCACAGACACATGCTAAATTAGGTAACTCAACCATATGAACCGATAAAGGACAACCTCAAGTGCCCTGTTAGCTGAGGAGACCTGGCTGAAACTCTGAATGATTCTTAAGATGTAGCTGCCTTCCAACTACCTTGCCAAATTGAGTGCAGTTTGACACAAATTCTGACACGCTCAGAAAATATTCAAGGTCATCTCAGGGCGAGTAACATTAGCTAGGGCTCTTCTTCAGCCGGGTTCTTCCCCTGCGTGGGGACCTTGCACTAAGCAGCTGCAGCAAAGCTGTTGCTTTAAAGGTGAACAGACAATGCCTACCAGAATAGGGGGGTATTTTGTGGTATGAGGCCAGTGTATCCTCTGTCATTAATTTTGGCTGCTTGAGCAGAAGTTGTTAGACTGGATAAAAAGAAAGAAAGAAAAAGAAATTAATATTAGATGTATAGGTCTCTTTGGACCAATGCCCACACACAAAGTTGACCCCGGGCTGCAGAACTGTGAAGGTTCTATTGAGCTACTTCCCTCTCTCTACTATTTACTCTTGTTTTTCATTACCAATTCAGTGTTTGGGGGCCTGACCTCTTGCAAGAGTGGTTTCCACAGCTTGCTTTGCTGACATTGCATGATGAAGGGAAAGGCTCAGTCAGGGGTGGAAAGTGAAATCGTCAGAGCGTGTCAGTGCCACAGACAGAGCAGTTTTGTACCTCTCCAGGTATTTTATGGGTCTTTAAAAGCTATTACCTGTCAGGGTACCCAGTCTGTTCCAGCTCTTAGTACACTGGAGACCTTCCTGTGATAATATCTACAAAACAACAAAACCCCCAACCAAAGAAGGGTGAATACACAGGAAAAGACAACACAGTAGGGTGGGGGTTTTATGCTTTAATGATGTGTTCATCAAAATAGCATCACGGTGGCAGTGGCTGATCTTTGTATTTTGCCTGATGCTCATGTTAATTGATTCAGTATAATTTTCTGTTGACAAAAAATGATCTGTGGATGTTGTCTAGCAAAATAGATTCAAATTAGAGTCTTGGACTTTTTTTCTCATTTCTTCTTCTTCTTCCCTCTCTCCCCACTCTGTTCCTGATTTCATCTCTGCTTGTTTTTGTCAGCTTGCCAGAGAGCCGCCTTCTTTCAAGTCGTTATGGCATGAATATTTAGCAACTTGCAAAAATACAAAAAAAAAGCCATTAGTTATGCTGATAGGTTTCCATATTAATAATAAAACCAGAGGGCAGACGTGTGAAGTTCAGCGCACAGCACGTGGCAGTTCGGTCTCCTCGCTGCAGCCCTCACACGCTGCCTCGTGTGAGCACACAAAAGCCATTTGATTTTGTTGACGGTTTTAAGGCACAACTGGTGACAACTTCAATGTTCAGCTGCTGAAAAACACGATTAGTATGAATTGTTATTTGTTAAAATCTGCTAACTTTTCATTTTGCTAATGGACTCTCATTTTATGTAGAATGTGCACTTAAGGCAATATATGGGGTTGATGCAAATGATTCACATCGGCTTCAGAGCATAAAATTTCCTTTATTCTCTTAAAATTGTAGAGCTTGGCGCGTCTCATCAGCGCAATCCGTGTAAAGCCGACTGTGAACCGCGCTACAAATCAAGTTCCGTTTGATTTTACTCAGCAAAGACGAGAGGCAAGGATTCTGCAAACTGTGTGAATAGGAGGAGGAAGCAAATACTTATTTAAACTCACGAGGCAGAAGCAGTATTTTTCAGTAGCAGTTCCCCTGACGGATGGTGCTTTCCCCCGGGTGCCAGAAATCAGAAAGATAAAGCAGCGCTTCTCCCTGGTCCACAGGCTCTAGTGGCTGAGAGAGACAGGCAGACAGACAGACAGACACTGACAGAAAATCAAGCTCCTAACCAAAAGCCTGGAGAGAAGTTGAGTAGTGCAGATGCCAGAATTGCAAAGTGCTAATTATTTCCAGCCTCTTCTGATCCTTGGATATCCACAGATGTTGCTGCCACCCCTGCGGGTGACAGAACATTATTTAGGGTGCTTACCCTCCAGCAGCTTCTCTTACTGTTCTTCTTACGCATGAGTAGGGGTTATTCGTGAGGATAGGCTGGCTTCTAAATAGCTGTCATTAGCATAGCATTGCTTCAAACATATATGTTGCTATAGGATAAATTTATAGGGCCTTTACTTGTTGCTAACTGTAGCTTGGTTCCCATCTTGATTCACACAGCTTATTACAATGGTGCAATTATATTATTTTTAGTGTAATAGAATGAATAAATAGATGTATTTGAATATGAGTGAAGTCTTAGCTGGGATGCCAGAGCACTAAAAAAAAAGCTATAAAAAGAAAAGAAGTATTAATATTTGTTTTCTCTTATTTTAAAATGAGACTCTTATTCTGTCTGTTATTTATCAATTTAGAAAAACTTCTTAAAAAAACTTAGTCAATAAAGTGACTATAGTTTCATTAAGCCCTGTTCTTTTTGCAGCCATTATCAAAGGAAATTTGCCATTAATTTTTGTGAAATAGAATACACATTTCGAGTTAGATCAACAGAACTCTTTCAGGTAAATCAAGGCCATAGTCATATGTGCAAGTGCAGTGCCTATCTGGTTTCATACCTGTTGGATACGACAAAACTGGAGATTTATATTTGACTCTTGTGATGAAAATGGGCAATTCTTGCAGGAGGGATTTCACCCATCACCTTAATTTTAGCAATGATCCTTATCATACTTCTTTTTCCATCTTTCTCCAAGTTCTTTACTTAATTCAAAAGTAAAGAACCCATTGTTGACTATGAATGATTAGTTAGCGTTATTAATTCTGCCAGTTTCTAACAGTATGATCTTAATCCAGGAAAACAAGAAGGCTTATATTAAAATTAAATAATAATGCCTTGGAATATGAACAGGTTTCTTCTTCATTGAGATTTGAGAAGTTAACACTGATTTGTTAATTTGTTCTGTTAAAACTTGGAATTTCTCATGTCCTTCTAGATAGCAACGCTTCTCCTCTTCCAATTTCATTTTGCTATGCCTTCAGGTGGAAAAGGACTCTTTCTAAAAATTCCAGTAGAATTTGAGAGGATAGCAAATTGCAACACCTGGGTTGTACTGCGTTATACTTACTATGAAATGAAACACTCTGCAGTTTGAAAATGATAAATGATTGCGACTAATTTCCCCAAAGCAGTCCTTCAGAAAGTGAGTGCTGAACAATTCCCATCAGCTGCTAATGCCTTTCCCTAGATAAATTTAATTATTATGGGCTACATATCTGCAGATGCAACCCAAAATCTCTTTCAGAATATGACAGCATACAGTATGTCCTCAAATTGGAAATCTCTGGTTTAATTTGGCAATGAGTCCTGGCTCCTCTGATGTTAATGGGAATTCTCTCCTTTCCAGAAATAGGAATAAGAGTTCAAGTGGCTTGCTGGTGAATTTCTGAAAAATATTCTGAGTTTCTGAAATTTAGCTCAATCAAAGGCCAGCGTAACACCTCCAAACAAATTCAGAGTGTCTTCAGTGAGCAATTGTCCAAGAACAAATTTAGCTGGATACCCATTTTGGCTATTTCGGTTTATTCTCCTCTTTTGCAACTGCACAGTTTTATTGAAAGGGAGCTAGAATACAGCAGATATTCTCATAGTATCATGTTAGTAGCAGTGGCAATTAATGAATTATTCATACGAATGTTAAGCCATCAGAAATGGAATGAGATTTGGCCTGTTTGACAATGAATAGGCCAGCAGGTATTCACAAAATCATGTTTCGAAAAAAGCCGTTGTTGTTTGCAAAGGAAAAAGTTTGAAATTCCCCATTTTAAAGAATTAACACCTTGATTGAAAAGTACAGAGCCTTATCTGAATGTGCATAAGGTGTCATTTCCTAATGGTGCAAAACAGGTTTGTGACTTCACATGAAAATTCAATACAGCTCCCAAACAGGAGGCATGTGTTTTCGTACCTGGATTGTTCTGAACACGCAGGCAGGATGAAGGGCAGAAAAATAATAGAAGAGATACTGAATTACTCTTTGCCATACGTCCCTGGGCAGTAGTTCGTGGAAGTTATCACCTAGGATACTTGCGCAGAGCTGTGTGAACCAGAGGCAGTTTGATGACCCTTGGCTCCCAGGTGGGCATCGTGGGACGTGGTGTAGTGAGAGGGCTGGCAGAAGGGTAGACAAGCATAGCAAAAAAACAAGAGCATCATTTACACCAGGGAAAATATTATTGTATGTGGTCTAGTTTAATTCTCAACGGTTGACAGTAAATGCATGAGCATGTTTTGCAAAATTAGGAAAAAAACAAAGCTGGAAGCAGACAGTATCTTTAGGGACATGAGCTGGCAGGAGGTCTGCATCTTCAATCCCTTTTGCTACTGAAGCTACCACTCAGAGGAAAGATGAAAAGTAAGATATCGAGCTAAGTCCTGATTTTAAAAGCTGAGACTGTCTTTGGGATTTGACTTCCAACAGTGGTTTAAACAAAATTTAAAAAGTCCTTTACAATCTGGGGTGGCTTTCAGACTGATAGGAAAAGGGATGGACAGAACAGAAGGACAGAACGTGCAGTGTGCACTTCTGTGGATCCTCCTGCACTCTGTCAGGCTGCACTTCCTATGCACCAGTGCTACAGACTTTTGAAAAAAACCCCACTTTTAATGAAGGCATGTATTAAACGAAATTCTGTGTAGCTCAGTGTCTCAGTCTTAGCAGCACACTGGACTGCAGTGCACCGGAGTGAGTTTCCCACGGCAGCAGCAGTGCCGTAGGAGGTGGTAAGTCAGTTGTGGTATTCGTGTTCTGAGCAAATAGATGTTACTTTTGTATTTGTAAGGGATAAATCCTTCTTTAGTGGCTATTTATGCACCTGAGTTTGAATGGTAGAAAAGCTGCGAGTGACGTAGTTTTTTTGATCTGGAATCTGTCATAAAACCTCCATTTACTGGAAATGGGCAATGAGGCTGGTGAAGGACCTGGAGCACAAGCCTGTGAGGAGCAGCAGAGGGATATGGGGCTGTTTAGTCTGGAGGAAGATGAGGGAAGACCTTCTGCCTCTCTACAGACACCTGAAAGGAGGTTGAAGTGAGGAGGGGGACAGCCTCTTCTCCCTAGTGACATGGAGGCAGTGGCTGCAAGCTTCACCAAGAGAAATTTGGGCTGGATATGAGGGAACATTTCTTCACTGTAAGGGTTCTCAACCATTGGAATGGTCTGCCCAGGGCAGTGCTGGAGTCACCATCCCTGGAGGCATTTAAATGGCGTGTGGACCTGGTGCTCAGGGACACGGTTTAGTGGTGAGCTTGCAGTGTTGGGTTGAAGGTTGGACTGGATGATCTTGAAGGTCTCTTCCACCCAAAGACATTCTGTGAATTCACATGTTTTGGGACCGGACTGGAGACATGGCTTGACAGCAAGGTAGGTGCAAGGCAAAGCCTGGTGGGACCAACCTAGCTCATCTGTACATCAAGGGCTACCTCTCAAGGCTCCCTAGCTCTTACCTTCTCGCCAACCCTTACCCGTCTGCTCTGGGGGCAGATTTGCATTCCAAAGCGATTCATGCAGTTCACAGAGCACGGAGGAAATTTGGCTTTTAAACAGAAAGAGGTTTTCACTCTGATTGTAATTATCCTTCCGTACCATGCAAGGTAGAAAAGGAGGTGAACTGCATGGCAGTGCAATGTCAGGAAGTATTATGTGAATTCCATGTGAATAGGAGCTCTTGCATAGCTGCTGAAAGAAGCATAATGCAGCTCCCGGCAGGTTAATATACCCACACTAGGCTTTTGCTAATTCCAGTACCTCAGCGAGCTACATTAAAGCAGCATTGTGCTGTTTAGACATACTCTAAACCACTCCAATCGATTCCAGTCTCAATCCATATTCCTATCATATAACTGTAATGGTTCAGAAAGAGCTATTAGGCGTATTAAGTTATTGTGAATAAAAATCAATACACAAAGCTTGGCTGCATCCTAATAGACCGTTTGCTATAGATGGCTTTAAAAAAAGCTTTGGACCCATCGCAGAGCAATGGGAGGTATTGGGGAAGGGGACTATCATTTTTTTTGTTCGTTTCTTCTAAATAGCACTAAATTAAATAACATAATATATCCAGAAGTCACCATTTCATTCTGGAGAAAGAAATATTGTTTAAAGTACTGTAACTGAAAGCACAAACTCGTGTCTTGAAGATGACAATAAAACTGTCACTTAGAAAAGGGACAGACTAAGCACGTGCATAACTATAGTGGTGAACAAAGGCCTAATGTAAAATCCTCTTCCTTTAATGTTCTGTTCAGCTTCTGGGACATGAGCTAACTTCTTGCTGCAGGAAGGTGACTTTTTTGTTGGTACGACTGACTTTCTAATCAGTCTGTTTGAGGAGCACAAGATCCAAGAGCGATGTTTTTGGATGCCAATACTGTTACACAGCCCATTGGCACAATAGGATATTGAACAATACCTTAATTATCCGAGATTTTGCAGGTTGGAAACCTTCAGCTTTGTCTTAGAGTTTCTAAGGGGCGGGGATTGTGTTATGTTGGGCAGCAACTTTTGTAACTCTTGCTAGTGGGAGAATTTCTGTAATGAGAGGATTTCTGTGATGAGAGAAGGAAACGCTTCAATTAAATTTTGGTCATTGATTCTAACACGAAGTAATGTACATTGCTGTTCGATTAAAAATAACAAGCTGCTGTGCTGTTCCTAGCCAAATAGAGTCCCCAAAACAGTGGTCAATAAAGCACTTGAGGAAATTAAGTATTTTTGGGGCGGCGTATTTCACTGAAATCTTTGGGGGAAAGAAATGTAAAACGGGTAACATTTAAAAGTGGGGGGTTAATTATTTTATGAGTCAAAAAAGTGATTATGCCTAGCAATGTGACAACAGCACCCTGTGCTTGGAAATATTTTGGGTATGGTTTCTGAGACGTAGTGCTTCTTGTCAGTGGGAATGGCTGTGCCTGGTCGTCCAGCAGCTGCTGGGAGGGAGTTGAGAGATGCAGTAATGAGAGTGAATTTCAGTTGTGAGAGCTGTTTCTTGGCATTTGCAGGTGATGGGAGTTTTTGGGTGTCACAGTGAGTATTTACTTGGTGTGATCGCCGAGGCTCTGCTTGTGCTGTGTGAACCCTGCCCTGTGCCTGCCCACGGTTCCTGGAGTCGGTGCTGAGCACAGACTGGCAGCCTGTCTCAGCTCAGCCTCATTTCTACTGGCTTTTTCCTCTCCTTTTCAGTAGAGAAGGGACTATTTAATGAATACAGAGTCCCATGTAATGAATACAGAGTGTCAATATTAAAGTATTATATTCCAGTGTGTTCAGAAATTCCTGATGAGTAGACACAGGGGTCATTTTCATATGCTTTATGAATTCTAACCACCCATATAATTACCTCATTTCATAGCTCCCTTCCAAACATAGCAGAAGCACATAAGGCCATCCATCTGCAGTTTTAAAGTCAAGCCCCAATATGCCTTGTAAATCCCAGCAGTGATCAGTTTCTCTGATCTCACAAGCCAATTGCTTTTTGTTCATTTAATATTTTCTGCCTAGCCTCCTGGCTAGGAAGTTTTTCTGCCCATAATAAGTGGAAAAGAGGATTCAGCTAAGCAGGAGAATAATCCCAAACATTCTGGTTTTGCTTTTCCATTAATAAAGTACATCCTAGAATATTTTATATTTTTTTTAGCATTTTTATCTTTTATCAAGCAAGCATAAGACTCTGAGAAATGAGTGCAGCAGAGCAGTGTGTCATGGCTCCATAGAGTTTCCACCCTGAAATAAGTCGCAGCTTAAAGCCACAGAACCCACCCTTGTAATTACAGAGAAAATCTGCCTCGTGGTCCATTCAGTGATCTCCTGATGCTGTGCTGTGCATGTCAGATCATTAACAGCTGGGCTGAGGCCACCACTTCGTTGTAAACAGGCCATGGAATGCAATTTTTTTCTTCCTCTCACATGTTTAGAGTGCTGGGTCAAAGATTTGCATGGTACTTCTTCTGTTCTTTCAAGAGAGCTTTCTGTAATTTGTCCAATACAAAAATACCAGAACATCCAAAACCTGGTATTCGTTGAAGAACTAAAAGGTTACTGTCAAAGCTTGGAATTTTAAATCACCGTTCTACTGGCTGCTGAAAATCATCCCAAATAGAGACTCGGGGTTTAGGGTTATATTTTTTCCCCTACCTGTAAGTCGTCCCCTTTACAAGCAATCATTCTCTTGCCCTTCCTCCCTGCCTCCTCTAAGGCCTGAATTTATTGCTTGACTTTATCACCCACCTCTGTGGCACGGTTACAGACCAATGTTTCTCTTTGATCGTCTAATTAATTAACATAAGCAAGTTAGACTCAGAGCAATTGTTCTGTCCTGCTGTTTAGCTTGAGCATTGCTCCTTCTGCTTTCAAACGTGAAGATCATCTCTGCCCAAAAGCTCTTCTCTTCTTTCTTACAACTTTATTAGATGGTATGGTAAAGAATATATAAAGATTACTTCAGGCCAATGATTACATCCACATTATTGGCACATTGTCTTGGTTTGAAAGACAGGTGTCTGCCAAGGAAGGCAGGAGCCCCATGTCTGAGACTTTCATCAGAGTAAATAAAATCTGTGTTTTTGGACTTCTAATCTTGGACTTTTGAAGCACTTAGCAAACTTTGTGCCGTTTCATTTTTATATGCATCAGAATCTCAGTCCTGGTTGACAGAACTGTTTGCCCTTTATCTTGTTGGACTATAAAGTAACGAAGTGCAGCATTTCTTTCTACTGATCTTGACTCTAGACTGCTCCAAGCTCTATACTAGCAACCTCTGATTTCCACTGATGTGTTTAAAATAAAACAAAATAAATTCTCTACCCCCTGCTTTCTACTGTGTAAAATTCAGGGCAGGGGTTGAGGGCTGGGTATGGGGTTTGTGACATTCTTCTCCCTGGCTAGGACACGCTGCAGTCTCTCTTGTCCACTTGCCATTTTACCCCGGCAAGCAGTCCTTGCAAGAGGAAGACTTTTCTCCCCCTGGGTCTAGACATCTCTTTTTTGGTTCCTACCTTCCTCTGTTCTCATGTAATGCTTGCTTTCCACTGTTGATGTTCCTGCGTTTACACTTGTGGTTCACCAGAACACAGATGCGTACGTAAGTGCAAATGTTTTAAAGCATTGAAATAAGCTAGAGGGAAAACAGTCTGTGGTTAAGGCCCTTGTCCCTGACCCAGGACTTACTTCTCAGCCATAGGAGTCAGGAAATCTGTGCATTTCAGTTCTGCACTTGGGAAATGGTGATGGCAACTTTTCTTACTCAACTAAGTATTTCATCGAGAAACCCTAATGTGCGAGATGTGCTCAGATAATATTGTGTTGCACATCTGAAAATTGGTTTGGGAAAGATGTCTGAGCTGCTTAACCATTCCCTGACACCATAAAGGGCACATCCTTCTGCTTGTACAGTCTTACTGCAGTGCTTGTGCTGCCTGGCATTTTTCTGGACCCCTGGCAATTAGATCAACTCATCTGACAAAAATTGGGTAGATTTCTGATGCCTGAGTAGTAGAATTACTTTAATAAAGGAACCAAGCATCAGCAGAGCCATTGCCTGAGAAGTTAGCTAGTTGCTCTGGTGACAGGAAGATGTTAACATTATATCAGTCTTAATATGTAGCACATTGTTAACCTGTGTCAGTCTTAATGTGTCACTTCTTCCATTTAAAAAAATGTATAAATCTAGTAAGAATAGTTAAATGAATAGAGACAAGTGTTTTTGCGAGCTGCTTCTCCAATATACTTGTACTATCATGTCATCTTTCCTAATAACTTCCTTTTTTTTATGCTGTGTTGCCTTAATCTTGGGTCTGCCTTCAGCCTTCCTAAAATGTGCTAGTCTGCTAGCATTCTGCAGCTTCTCTTCCTCGGGGCAATCATCTCTGGAACCAGACTTTGCCTTCTTACAGCTGTAAAAAGCAATATGCACAGCTTCACCCAGTATGAACTTTACCTGCTTGCTGCTGACTTCTCGTTTTGCTGCAGGTATTATTGGCTGTGTGGTGGTTACCTGTCTGCAAGGGTTAACCCACAGCACTGGGTACAATCCTTTGATCCGCAGCGAGTCTTTAAACCCATTCTCCTCTGTAGCAGGGCAGCACAGCTTAGATCCCGGGAAGAAAGCAGGCAGAGATAACCGTGGAGCTGCTTTGAGCAGCAGCCCTTATCGCAGGCTTAGGAGTGCTGCATTTGCTTGACAAGGAGGCATATTGGGGGCAAAGTTGAAGGAAAGTTGCTCCTTTCTTAAAGGATCTCCGCTGAGGTTGGATGCAAAACCATCCCCTATATAGAATCATAGAATGTCAAGGGCTGGAAGGGACCTCAAAAGATCATCTAGTCCAACCCTGCTGCCAGAGCAGGGTCACCTAGAGCAGGTCACACAGAAACAGATCCAGGGGGGTCTTGAATATCTCCAGAGAGGGAGACTCCACAACCCCCCCGGGCAGCCTATGTATCTGATGTATATGTATCTGATGTATATGTATCTGCTGGCTGCGGGGTGCAGTAAGGCAGATCATCCATCTTGCAAAACCAGGAAGCTGAGGAAAAAAATCCATTAGTTTCATTTTGGTTTGGTTTTTTCCCCTTCTCAGTCATGCACCTTGTAACTGCGTTGCTTTTCCAGACTGCCCTGGCTTCACAGGCTGTGAAGGCTGCTCATGCCCTGCAGAGGCTCATCAGTCCCCTAGAGAGGTGTCTCCCAAAGTGGAAGAAAAGGAGAAGCAGACACAGTGGCCTTGTTTGGATCACTTACCCCATCCTGAACATTTTAGGTTTGAAGGGACCCTTGGATGGCATCTGTGTGAGGCAGGGTTATGTTAGAGCAGGTTGTTCAGGAGTGTGTCCGGGTGAGTTTTTATTGTCTCCAGGGATGCTGGTTGTCTGGCTTCTCTGCCAGAGACCTGCTTATATAGTCTGAATTACCACTTGCTTTGGAGAGAAAGGATTTTCTTAGGGATTGAATGCAAGCTTCATCATCCAGGTGAATTTTGCCACCTCCAAACTCATCAGTTAGCTTGTCAGTTTTTTTGACACCTGCTTTCTATGGGCTTATTTTTTGTGCCCATTATTTTCCCGTTCAGTAGGTGAGAAATGTATTGGCTGGTTTTGTTTTGTGTATTTTCTTTCTACAAGGTCTGCTTTTTCAAGGGTGGAGACAATCATTTTAACGTCAGCATTGTAGGGATGCATATGTCTTTCCATAGGAGCTCCCAAAACACCTTCCCAGTGTAGACAAGGACAACTGGCATCATTTCAGCCTGCAGCATTTAGGGGGGGAAAATAGCAAGACAAATATTTTTGTTCTCTTTCAATGCCTTCTGAGAAATGTAAGCAATTACAAAAAAAAAACAGCAATAGATTTGTTTTGTTTGGAATGTGATTAAATATTTTGCTGCTCTAGGCTTCAAGAGAAATGGGGAAGTGTTAGTTGCTTTGCATAAAGCTGTTTGACTGTTTATGTTTCATGAAATGTATAGCACAGCGGATGTTGGGGGCTTTTGGTAAGTGTCTCAACAGCAAACAATATCACATAGCTTAATAAAAGACTGAAATTAGTCATCTGAAACTGCATTTTAAACAGTTTTAAATCAGGGAAATTAGCAATTGCTTTTTAAGTAACAGAATAAAAATTCAGTTTATGAGCAACTATTTTCTAAAAACTTAGAAGTGATAAGAATAAATCCTAATATGAAAATTATCAACTTCCAAAACGCCCTTTGTACACACAGACCTTTAGAGTTTTGTGTGTAGTTTGCTTAGGCTGATGAATTCCGATGCTCATTTTTTTGTGGAAACATTTTTTCCCCAGTAGCTTTGAGTCTGTATGTAAGGAGTCTCTCATCCATGTGATCAGCAAAGCTGATTTCGCTCTGTGTTGTCATCTAGGAGATGCTTTCATCAACTTATTGTCAATTCCTTTAGTGTTCTTGGAACCCAGGCACTGGAAAACTACTTTAAAAGCTCACTTGCATTTGCTGTCCTCCATTTTTACTCCATTTACTCCATTAATGATCTTGGATACTTTGGAAGAAAGAATTTCTATCTGACAACTGGGAAATAATAACTGGAGACAGTCAACACTTCTGCTTTTTTATCTTTTTTGTTCTTTCTTGGTTTTTGTTGGGATTTTTGGTTAGTTGGTTTGTCTGGGGGCTTGGTTTTGGGGTTTTTTTTTGTTTCCTGCAATCAGAAAAGAACATCCTGCCAGTGCAGTCTGGTTGCGTCCTTGCTTCTTTGGCAGCATCCTCGGCATGTGGCTGTCCTCCTGAATGTTAACTCAAGCATTTCCAAATGGTGCTTTCTTCTTTCTAGAACATCCTGCCTGCAATTTGGTGGTACATGTTCATATAGAGTGACATACTGACAAACTAAAAATATTTAATGATTAGGGGAAAATCTATGAAAAAGTACTTTGGCTTCAAAGTCATTGACAGAGATGAGTAGTAGAACAATAAAGAAAAATCATTTCACCACCAACAAAAATGCCTCTGGACATCAAGTGTGGGCCACAGGAAATCAATTCTGTTTTCTTCTGTGTGCTCGTGGGTTATGCAGACCGGGAGGAAATGGTCAGGAAGTAGCTTCTTGTGCTTGTCCTGGCCAAGCCGTGACAAGTCAGAACTAGCTTTTGGTACCTAAGAATAGATGTTTCTGAGAAGCTCATTCTAAATTTGCAGCACCATGTTATGAATTGAAGAAATGTAGCATATTTTTAAAAATCACAAAACTGTTACTCTGCCCCCCTGCTTTCTGGGGGGGATGTGATACTTTTGCTCAGCTTAGGTAGATGAGACAGATGTTCTCAGATAAAATAAAGAACAAACATAACTGAGATCCATCTGTGGCAAATATATTGTTCTGTGCTCAGAAATGTGATCTGTTTTTGTGTTTCATTTTAATGAATGTCTGGAAATTAAATACTCAACGGGAAGAGTAACAGAGCGGGGAAATTAAAGGTAGACAAAAATAATTTTTTTCCAAAAAAGTTATTAGAAATATTAATCAAAACAATAGAGAAAACAATTAGAGATCTTGGTGAAAAGGAAAAGAAAAGCATATTGTTTGGAAATCCTACCAACCAATTCCAACTTTCGGTATCTAATTGTGTCCTCTATTACGGTTATCTTTTTGATGAATATCCACTATTCATTCTCAGAGACAAACTTAAGTCCCACAGTTGATCTCCCTAAACTAATCAGATGGCTTCTCTTTGGATAAAACTATTGAAAATCAACCAGTTTCTATTCAGATTACGGTAGAAATGCATTTTCCTGATGTGTGCCCTATTTTGCCATGTTTTTCATTCCTTACAGCATGAATTAGTGGTTGCATTTGTCAGATACGGTGTTTGCCCAGCCAGTGGAAACTGGCAGCTCTGCAGGATCCTCCCTGTTCATGGGCAGACGTGTGAGAGTGTGTCTGTGTCTGCCCAGCCCACCGCGAGCACGGTCAGAAGGTGTTACTGAAAAGCATCTCAATTGTAGTGTTACAACAGAAGATTTACTTCTGGAATACCTAACAGAATAAAATTTCTCTGTTGAAGTAAATACATTAAAAAAAACCCCAAACTCTGCAGAATGCCAGAGGTGCTGCTAGCAACACATTGTCGAAAAGTTTTGTGCAAGAAAACCAAAACACAGCACCCAGACGTGGCAGGTGATTGCTCTACTAACAGTGGCCTCTCTTATTTTCTGTTTAGGAAGAGCCCTTTGTCATGGTGTCTGAAAACGTGCTGGGCAAACCAAAGAAGTATCAGGGCTTCTCAATAGACGTGCTGGAAGCCTTGGCCACGTACCTTGGCTTTAAATATGAAATCTACGTTGCACCGGATCACAAGTACGGGAGTCCTCAGGATGATGGATCGTGGAACGGGCTGATAGGAGAACTGGTATTTAAGGTAAGGTTATTAATAACTCACTAAATGAGATCGTGTGATATAGCTAATAGCACGTCACATAGTATGTTTACATCAGCCAGGAACCTTTTTTAAGGAGCCCTCGATAGCGCTTTGTCCCGTGCGCGTTGCCAGCATTTGGTGCTGTGCTCAGGTGCGTTGGGCAGTAAGGCAAAAGCTGGAAAGAGTGATTATTGGGAACTATTTAAGAAGCCAGGCAATCTGTTTTTTCCAACCCAAGTGCAGCAGTATGAAATCTGAATACAGTCAAATAATGGGATGCACAGCATCCTAATTAATTTGGCAAGACCTGACACAAATGAGTTGAAGAGGCTGTTCAAAAGAGGAAAAATTGGTGTTGCGGTAATTAGTGATACATTACATAAATAATGTATAGCACTTAGGAAAATGTTGGTGTGATGAATACATGAAGTACATAATCAACAGAAAATGTTTTATTGATATATAATAACACTTACATTATGTAGATGTATGAATCAGGAGTAATATATTCTCTATTCTGTAATTAATAAACCATTTAGTCTACTTAATTTTACATTAAATGTTCAATATTGTATCATAAAGAAATTAAACCAAATAATTGTGCCATATTTTTCTCTTTTTTTTCCACTCTTTACATCTTGCAGCTTCTCCCGTTGAGAGGGAAAGGGCTATGCAGGCTCTATTCTGCTGAGGTCTCATTTGTGCCATGAACATGTATATTTTATTTGTTAACCCGGAGAGGCAGCTTTTACAGCTAGAGAGACCTACATTTCTTGAGTTTTCCTTAAATAACCACCGTAGATATTCTTGTAAATAACTTACTGGTTGTTTATGGAAGTGCTCTTCCAAATCTGCAGGTGGAATTTAATTGATAATCACAGCAAAGAATAAGGAGCAGTGCGGCCAGATGCAGGACCTAATCTTTAAATAATTCAGGTAAAAGTTAGCAAAATGATGGGGGAAAAAAGTTTTGCAGTAAAGGGGAGAAAATAAAATTAAAAAACAATCCCCATGGGGGAAAAAAAAAAAAAATTAGTGATAGGTTTAATAAATAAATTAGTGATAGGTGGTAACCACCTAAATCTGTAAATAGGTGTCACAAGTGGAACGGATTTACCAATCTGCTGTAATTTTGGTGTAAATGAGTCTTAATTTATGTGAAATCTTTCTGTAAAGTTGGAAAATATGAGGAGTTAATGGAGCTGCATTTGGAATTAAAAAGCATGGTTTCCCAATACTATGGCAGTGTATCATTTTCTATCTTCCGTACCCCTTATATAATTAACAGTCAAGGTTCACTGCGTTCTTCTCTCCCATTCTCTGTCTCTCTTAAGGCAAAAGAGAACCTCTGGGCGAGCAGCCAGTGTATATCTACCCCTTACCAAGTGCAAGCTGTTCTTGAAAGGCTGCTTTCTTATTTACTGTGAACCGAGTTCTGCTCCCAGAACTCAAATATCTCTCTGCTTGGCAACTTTGTAAGGGGAAGCAAAGGAGCAGAGAACAGCTTTAAATTAAAGGTCTAACCTGTTTTTAAACAGGTTTTAACAGAGTCTTTCCTTGTTTTCCCAACCAAGTCTTACATGATAATCTGGCCAACACGTGGAGGAAGTCCAAAACCAGAGGGAGTGCTCGTTGCCTGTTAGTGTGTGAGCCAGAAACAAGGTGGGAACAAGGTATTCCTGCAAAAGGCAAGTCCTGCTCAAGGGTGGTGGCAAACAGCTGCCTTCTCTTGCGGGGTTCCCCTCACTGAGAAGGATGTCTCTGCCCGCCACAGAAGATGTGCCATAGGAATTGGCAGTGGTTGCAGCAAGGACATCATTCGTGTGTTCGAGATCAACCTCTGTTTGCATTAACCCGATTCCAGTGGGCTCTGGAGTGGGTCCTGGTCTCAGGGTCAGTCCCAGCCTGCTGCAGTGCAGGGCAGAAGCCCAGCGGTGCCAAGTACATGCCCTAGGTCCACAGCTGGCCTCGTGGACGTGTCGTTTTGCCAAGTTCACTCTAGCTTTTTTGCCAAGTTCACTTTCTGTCTTTGAGGACAAGGTCCCTGTTGGCTGCTAAAATAGGAGCTGGAATCAGCAGGTTGAAGCAACTGGTCTGTAATTTGCATTTGGAAAGTCATTCAAGCCCCCCTTCCTTTGGTGATTCAGATCTATATTAGGTACACCTTCCCCTGTCAAGGGGAACTATGCAATCATGCTATGGAAAGCCTTCTGTTTGCTGAGCACCTGAGCAAGAAGAAGGACCAAAGCTCTTTGAGAGAAGCTCTGTGGTGCTCTTGCCCCTCTCCTGTCAATGGCCAGGGCTTTCAGTGCACCCTGCAGGTTCAGCTCACAAACAGGGTTAGCTCAGAAAGCCACAGCTTTCTGTGGAGAGGCTAAAACCATCCCAGGGGAGCTGCGCTTTACCGCAGATCTTCCTCCTGCTGTTAGTTATCTTTGCACAGCACTTCCTTTAGTTGCCCTCAAGCCCACATTACCAGAGGGATGAGCCTGTGTGACAGGCAAGAGAAATTGCTAATGCCCCTTCTGGGAGGGAGCAGTAGGCTTCCCAGTGTGTCTCTGGACTTACTGGTGATATTCACATCCATCAATCATTCCTTCCCACATTTCACCCTGCTACCTTGATTTCTAGGATTTTTTTGCCAATGAGGAGCCATCAGGAAGCAAATAGCTTGGGGAAAACTGCTTGATTCCACTTAGGTCCATCAGAAAAGGAAAACTGAATACATGCCTGAGCATTTCTAAGAGAACCTGCAAGCCAAGTCGAAGCCTCTTATCAGGCTTGTTAATGCATCTTCCTAAGGGGAGCAGCACAGGAAGGAATCAAGCATGTAGGGAGGGCAAAGTGAGCAGAAAAAAAAGAATAGCTGAGTAAAAAGAAGAATTATTTGCGTGTTTGGTGTGTTAACTTGGGCAAAAATGTCTCTCTGATGAATTTTTTCGTGTCCGTATTAATAGCTGTGTATCATGTGGGACTGCGGTTTGTTGCTTCCAGCATTCATTCAGACCTGATTTAACTCTGAAAACAGATAAAGTGCAAGGCCTCACGGGAGAAATTTAAAGTAGATTCATTTATTTTCCCTGGTCTTTATCATGAACCACAGGAGTTACCATATAATTGCTTTCTAGGTGTATGAGATGTGCTTGCTTAAGCAGTAGTATAGAGGCATTTGGGGGATTTCTGGGCTTTGCTGATGAGCCGGTTCTGTGACACCAGGAACTGCTGCCAGACCCATCTGGTTGGTTGTTTTGGATTTTCTGACTCTGGTGCTGTTGGTCTACCTCAGGAGAACTGCTGTTAAGGGGTATAAATTCCTAAGTAGCTCACATACAGAAAAATAATCATAGAATGGTTTTGGTTGGAAGGAACTTCAAAGATCATCTTGTTCCAACCCCCCTGCCATGGGCAGGGGCACCTTCTGCTAGACCAGGTTGCCTGAAGTTCCATCCAGCCTGGCGTTGAACACTTCTAGGGATGGGGCATCCACACCCTTTCTGGGCAACCTGCTCCAAGGTCTCACCCACTCTCGCAGTGAAGAATCTCTTTCTAATATCCAATCTATTCCATCCTCTTTCAGTTTAAATCCACTACCCCATGTCCTATCTCCACATGCCCTTGTAAAAAGTCCCTCCTCATCTTTCCTCTAGGCCCCCTTTAAGTACTGGAAGAGTGCTATAAGTCTTCTCCAGGGTGAACAACTCCAACTCTCAGTTGGTTGTTGTTGGTTGTGCTCCAGCCCTCTGATCACCTCCGTGCCCTTCCTCAGGACTCACTCCAACAGGTCCGTGTTCTTCTTCTGTTGGAGGCCCCAGAGCTGGGCACAGTAGTCCAGGTGGGATCTCAGGGGAGTGGAGTAAAGGGGCAGAATCTCTTCCCTGGACCTGCTGGCCACGCTTCCAGCCCAGGCTGTGAGTGGCTTTCTGGGCTGGCAGGGCACATTGCTGCCTGGTGCTGAGCTTCAATGCCCTCTGCTGTTGTTTTCAGTCAGTCGGTTTCAGGAGTCATCGTTTGAGTCAACAGAAATGTGTTAAACATCTAAGATGCTGGTAGTGGGTTGATTTTGGCACCGCAAAAAAACTTAGTGGAGAGTTTTATGTGTTTATAACTCAGATTGGCAGCTTGACATCTAAATATTGACATAGTTGCCTGCATTTGCCTTTCTATTCTCAGAAGCACTAAGTGAACCTTGACTTCTTCAAACTGATGTCTTCTCTGATCCAATTTGACACGTTAATGACAATCATTTAATTTTTTTTCATCTTCCAGTTTTGGTACAAGTTGACAGAGTCTGTATGTAATTACGAATGCTCACCGTCAGTAGATCTGCTCTCAAGTTAAGCTTAAGCTTGAGTTTGTGCTAAACATACAGCGTTCTGGTAAACTGCAGTTTAGGATTCAATTTAGTAAGTTAATATGAGTTTTCATGTTTCAGTGTGGCAATTGTTTTGGGTGTTTTAACAGCTAAATGCAGGATTCCTTGTCTCTTCCCTTATTTTTTACTTTTCTTCCACTCCTTAATCACAAGACATAATTATATAACGATTGCTGCTGCATTATGACAAAGGAAATGCAACAGCGTGGTTCCTCTGTCATAGCTGACTGATAACCAGAGTGGAACCATAATGCTGGAGAGTCTGGAGAGACTGCTCCCCGGAGATGTAAAAGAGAAGCAGTATTTCTACAAATACCATATAATGTGCTTTTTCATGCAGTGCTTTTCAATGCATTTAGTGGAGAAATACATTTTTCTTTAAAGGAAGGGGGGGGGGGAAGGCAGAAAAAAATTAGTCATTCAGTCCTACAGTAATCTATTATTTGGAAAAAGTCTCTTATGTATATTGCTTTTCAGTGGAGAATCTTTAAACATCTTACATCTTGAATTAGCAGCACACAATAATCTACTGTGGTAGGAAAGTGTTTTAGTAACACGCTGATAATCACAGAGCTGAAGTTAAACAGCGGGGGCTAATTCTAGAACTTTTTGTTTCCTTCTGTCCTGTAATCCTGAACTTCTCTTTCACTTTTTGATACGCCTTCATGAAAATAACCCAGAAGATCCCTATTTATTAAATGTACCTGTATTTTCCTGATTGACAATGACTGAGAGAGAGCGTTGAACTTTTAAATTTTGAAATTATTTAAAAAATACATTTATATTCACAACTGTGGGAAAGGGTTCAAATGATGACTGCTTTGCAGCTTGCCCAGTGGAGCCAGGACTTACCCGTTGGCAGACGCTGTGAGTCACTCGAGTTCGGAAGTTTTATAATCAGAGGGTAGAGACTCAAACGATCTGAATGTTTCCATGGACAATTCTGCTGAAATTTTAATTTGGTTTACTGACTGAGTTTGCTGCCATCCATGGGCAAAGGGAAGTTAAATCATGGCTCACCAAGGAACATGAAGGGAATCCAGGCAGCCGCGCTTTCAGATACGCCCATCAACACGGCTTCACTTCAGACACTAGAGAATCTAACCCACAAATTAAAGCTGAAGCTCTGAGTCAAGGCTTTTAAGCAAATCAATATTTTCAGACACATTTTTGTCCAAATTGTCAGGCCTCCAGCTATCCTCCAGCACTTTCTCAAGCCAGTGAGCAATTAATATGAAGTAACATCTTTTAACCCGAACTCTTCAGTGCAGGGTGATGACAAGCGTGCGTCTTAGCAGGGGCTGCACAGTGCTTTGCAGGTGGTATTAAAAGAGCCCAGATGGTTTACAAATTGGATCCTAATCGGTTTCAGTTGCCATACCTTCCCACTTAATATTTCACAGCACATTTCTAAGGAGCTTTAATCCCTCCCTTCTTTGGGAAAGAAGAAGGCAGTTGAATAGAGTTAAGAAAATTTGACACAGTACCTTCAAGCCTTTGTGCTCTCCTTGCCCCCTTCCAAAGAACCCCTCACTGCTTCAGGAGGAACAGAAATGAATTAAATCGAACTAGTAGCAGCGTAAAACTGTTTTAGGTACCCTTTCTTATACCAAAATATCTAGAATTTACAGTCTTTTTATTCAGCATTAGGGCTTTTTGAAATGGTGTTAACGTGTCTGCTTTAAATGCCCTTTTTGTTTTCACTGTAGCTCTAATTGTACCTGTGAAGAATAAAATAGCACCTGCTGTAGTTGTGCCTGGTGTCTCTGGAGACCTAATAGCCAGACATGCTGTGAAATACAATGATGAGATCAAGGAATGTTACTCATCCTCTTCTCATCTGAAATGGGTTCTTTAAATCAGAAAAAATGTGAGCGGCACAATGCAAGTCCAAGGCAGCTGCAGGAGAGGTTGGCATAGAGAGGAGTTATTTAGCAGGAGGATGTAAAGGAATTAATAATAAAGGAAATATGTGGAATATCTGCTCTTCTGCACTTCAGACACTGCAGCCAAAATGGATGTTTTTCAGAATTTCAAGTGCACCCAGTGCAGTGGCCCCTTGTCATGATCATTGTGTCATCGTAGTGTAGGATATCATGTGGCTCTGTCAGACAACTGATTTCCTCTAGCAGGAACTGCTGTACACAAGGTCTGCCTTTTGCCACAATGACAGTGATGACTTCGGTAAGCTAGGCTGAGAAAAATGACCAGAAGCAGATTTCCTCCAGCTATTGCCTGCATTTGAAGTAGTTTGATTCCTCGGAAAGTAACGATGTGGAGAGCTAATGATGTGCCCGATTCCACCGCGTGAGGTTTGCTTACAGAAACTGGGAGATGTGGTGCTGTTACTCTGTTCAAGCCTCAGTCACAGTTCTGCGTTCACATACATGATGATTAAGACATTGGCCTTGGCATCTGCTTCTCTATAATTTCAGCTGATGTAAGTCACAGGGGAGTGAGTACCTTTTCTGTAGCTCCTACTTACGCGTGTTGTTCTGTCTCCCTTTTCCCTCAGAGAGCTGACATAGGGATCTCTGCCCTGACCATCACCCCTGACAGGGAGAATGTGGTGGACTTCACAACGCGTTACATGGACTACTCGGTGGGTGTGCTGCTCCGAAAGGCAGAGAAGACCGTGGACATGTTTGCCTGCTTGGCACCATTCGACCTCTCCCTGTGGGCGTGCATAGCTGGCACTGTGCTCTTAGTAGGGCTGCTGGTCTACCTCTTGAACTGGCTCAACCCCCCGCGCCTTCAGATGGGATCGATGACCTCCACAACCCTCTACAACTCCATGTGGTTTGTGTACGGATCCTTTGTGCAGCAAGGTAAGAGACGGAGGGAGATTCTGCCTCCAAGAGAAAGCCTTTATATCCTTCTTGTTCCTATAGCAGCCTTCCTGTTCCCTGCCTCCCTCCCACAGCCCACGAGGGACTGGGAGCACTGGAAAGGCTTGTGCTATAAAGTTTCCAGGACATTTGTCTGCCCAGCGTGAGAACCATCAGAAGTTCAGAGCACTGCATGCTAGCTTGTTTGGATTTGTAGTGGTCTAATTAGAGAAAGATCATTTTTCTCTGGACAAAAGAAAACCCCAAAACAACAATGAGTTTCTCATCATCTGCTGGAGGATTATTCATAGTTAATATGAGTGCTATGTTCTTATGGAAAAGACAGAAAATGTTGGGATTTGGCTTTTGAACTAAGTTTAGACTAGTCACCAGTGCTAAATGATCTTACTGTATCTGATATTGTTTCCTCCTCCTTCTGATTTATCTTAATTTTCCTATACTATGTTTAGACTGAACCTTCTCTGGCCATCCTGGGTACTTTCTCAATCTCCTCTAGCATCTGGTGTAGCCCAGGCTATTCCCCAATTCTGTTTATATTCCCAGGTCCTTCAGAGCCTACCTCTGCTGGCAGAGCTTTAACCATGCATCCTAAAGGCACCGGGGACTACAGATCTTGGCTTGGTATATACTACTTACAATTCTGGTCTACAAATCAGGGTTGTAATGCCAAGTGAAGTAAAAACCCAACAGCTTCATATGAGAACAAAGAAGGTTTAGTTAATAACACTTGTCAAGGAAAGAGAACAAGTACCTTCTGGGATATGTGTGTAATTGTTCATCAGTCCCTCCTGGCACTGCAGGTACACCTCTCTGTGACTGCACAGAGCATCTGCTCTACAAACAGCCATGGTCACTGCAGCCTCAAAACTGCCAGATAGTTTTTTGGTTTGTAAAGTGAATTTGGATGGAAAACTGTAGGTAAAAGCATCATATTTACGTAACACTGTCAGCATGTAATTTAGAAATTACATTATTCCCTGTCAGAAACAAGCAGATGACAGCCATAAAAGCTAAAGGTATGTGTGAAAGCCAAGTATGAACCTCCTAGAAGGGAAAAAAGCTAAATTAACACCATCATTCAAAAAAAAAAAGGGGGAAGAAAAGCTGAAGTTCCATGAGGGGCATGATTTTAAACACACTGACCTAGAGACATTGCTTTTTAAAGTTATCATCTGCATTGAGCAGTGATGGCCAGCTGAGGAAAGCTGAAGAAATTGGTTGGTTTGTTGGTTGGTTTTTTTTTTAAATAAAACCAAAGACTTCAGAGCCAGCTGAGTGCTCAGAAAGGTTTTGGAATGTACGTTGGTGTGTTTATGTAGTTTTCTTTCTGTCCAAAATATTCCCAGTGTAACTGTTTAGAGAATCCAACTGTGAGAGAGCAGTTGGTCCGTTACAGAACTAGACGCATTACATCTGTCTGCCTGTTAGGTTAAAACTTGTGAGTTAGTTTCTTTACTGCATGAATGCAAGTAATTTTACATAGGTTTATTGCTTGGTATTAGCCTTAGCATCCCTGCTGTCCTCCAACATCGTTAGTCCTTAAAAGCTTTAAAGGAGACTGCCCAGCAAAGGTTTAAAGGAGGCAAAGCAAGTTTAATCACACACTTCAGTCTCGTGCATTATTATCTGAGTTGTTTGCCTTGTTTCTATCCAAGTAAGCCTGTGTTATCTGGTGTCCTGAATTTTCCTGGGTCATGGGTCCAGAGTAGTAGACTGCAAGGGAGCCCATCAATAGATGCTCAGGCAGCTTACAAAGAGAAGGGGTTTTTGAACAGTCAGTAAAAATGTGTGCTCGAGGAGGGCTTAGAGGGAAACCTTGAATTAAGCATGAAGATGAGGAAGAAAAAAAAAAATCAGAATTTACTGGAAAAAGCCAAGAAAATGAATTTGCTCGAGATCTGCAGCTGCTCCCCATGGAAAGAGGGTCATGAGATCCAGTTCAGTGTTAGCAGAACCTGCTGGTGGGATATAGCAGCTGGAGGCACCAGAACTGTTCTGTGACTTGAGAAAAAGAAACTCACAGAACTTGGAAGGTTCATGACATTTATTTAGAGAGAGAGATCTTACAACCCTACAATGTGGGTTTTCAGGACAGCACTACAGAATCCACTGGAATGATTCAAAATATTCACTGGGTTCATAAAGAGTGAGTGGAAGCTGTGGATCATCTTCCTTCAAACAACAAGCAGGAAGGTCCTTTTTTTGCTAGAAGGAAAAATGACATGAACTTAACAGGGTTGATATCAAAATATTTGAATCTTACAGACCAATCTAAACACAAAGACTCAGAAGACCTCAGAAATCCAGGGCAAAAGAGTGAGAGATCCATTTACACTGCTAGCCCGTATTTCACATTCATTCGGACTGTATTAAAAAAGCCTGAATTAGCTGAAGTGTTGTTTACTAACCCTTGTGAATACAGACAAATGAAAGTGATTCCCATTGACAGGCTAACTGGTTATTGTGGTAATTCTGCGTCTGTTTTCACTCATCAGCTCTTCATTCAGCAGAAAACCTCTGCAGGTTGTATTTGGTTTGGAATAGCAGCTCCGTTGCTATTAATTGTGATTGGCATATCTTAAGCGTGGCAGCACGGGACATTTCAAATACTGTCACGTTCACTTAAGAAGTCTTTCAGCTGCTGATTTAGAACATGACAAGGTACTCATTTATGTTTTCAAAACATACAGCCAAAGATGCTTTTATACCCTGGAACTGACAGAAACAAAGCAGCAGGAACCGAGAGCTGCTGGTGCTTTGATAGTGCTGGGCTCTTTGGGGCTAGCGAGCATGCTCATCCTCTGCTCTTCCTTTCTTCCAGCTACAGGAAAGATTTGCAAGCACACAGGCCAGCTCCAGACCTCTATTTTATTTCTTTTCATATTTTCTTTCAGCCTTGATTGATCTTCTAATCAAAATCTATTAGCAGGTTTTAACTTTTTTGCCACCTTTGAAACGTCAGATTAAAATACTGTCGCTGTCTGTAGAGTCAGCACAGACTAGTCCAATGGTTTTTAAGGCAGGTCTCTGATTGCTGTCATATTCAGTTGCAAAATTTCAGTATTTTAAATTGTTTCCTTAAAGGTAGACTGAAACCTAATGTTACTGCTTCTCATGTCGTTTAAATTTAGGTCTCAAACTTGGCTTTCATTTCCCCCCCATGCTGACATAGCCAATATGTGCCATTCTGAGACTCTCGTAATGTAGAGGTGTATTTGCTCTCAGTTACCCCTTTAATTTTATCTTCATTCATTACAGAGATCGGTGTGTCTGTATTTATATACATCATTTTTGTATTTGTAAACTATATGTGGTTTCTGGTTAGAAGAGGCAATTTTCAGGATAGACCTGCAATGTAACTGAGGAGCCTCAATTAGTATAAAAGTATATAAAACAGTAAAAAGTATATATAAAAGTATATAAACTGTGAAGTGGGTTTTTTTTTTTTATACTCAAGCCTTTCATTTAAACAAGTGGTGGCCCATGCATTGAAATGCTTTTGTCTTGCTACCCAAGGCACCCACTGAATCTGCCATCGCTAAGAAGGGAGACTTTTCAGTGGTCTTGGCCATGCAGTGCTGTGGATTATGTTAAAAACAAGTGCTTCTGACTCTGAACTATTAATTCAGGCTTGAGTGGGTCAGGTAATACCTGCTATCGCCGAGCTGTTTGTTTATGTCTCAGGATGAAGCAAATTCATAGATTCAGACCACGGAGGATTTCAGTTGTGTTTAATTTTAGTGGCATGGCTTCTGAATTTGTTCTTTTCCACTCGCTTACCTTGGAAAACTAAGTGGCAAAAGCTCTGTATTCCGCTTCTTTTCAAAATTACCTTTTGCCAGTTGGACAGAAAATGTTGTTAAGGTTTCCCTTTCAGTGAGTTCTCTCGCTTTTTCCCCCTCCACATTTCTCCTTGGCTCCTCAATCCACTGCCCACAGGTTTTGCTCTGCCAGCCTCACCCCGCAGCTGGTGGTCACTATGGCTGCAGCGTTCTTCTTGGGTATCAGTTGTGACCCCCCTGCTCCTGCTCTTCCCCATTGCCTTGGCTCCTCCCCAGGTCTCCGTTATTATTTATTCAGCACAGCTCAGCTAAGAGAAGTGTAAAGCCCTTTCCCTGGGGAGGAACAGCACCGTGCCCCCTGTGGGTGCCTGGGGCCACCCAGCTCTCACCATTGCCACAGATTGCCTGGGGATGCTGTGGAGTCTCAGACCTCAGAGATCTTCAAACGCCAGCTGGACACGGTCCTAGGCAACTGGCTCTAGGTGGTCCTTCTTAGGCAGGGAGTGTTTGGAGAAGATGACTTCCAGAGATCCCTTCCTACCTCAGCCAGCCTGAGCGGTGTACTATAATGGTATATGGTATAGGCTTTGCTTTTGTGGTCTTCTATACAAAGACATTTTTCTTTCTCTTCAGCTCTGATGCCATTGCTGTTCCCTCAAATTTTGACCTCGCTCGGGTATGCCAGTGTTGGAAACCTGCCGTGTGAACCGGGGCTGGAGACATATCCCAGAGGGGAGATTTAGTTTACTAAAAACTCACCGAGGTTAACTGCATCAACTCTCTGCACTGGCACAAGGTCTCTGTTTATACTTGCTGAGAACCTAGTTTAAACTCCTGAAGCTTTTCCATTAGTTTCCTAACACTTTATGGGCTCTTCTTATGAAATAATTCTGGAGAGCATTCTGCTGTCACCATTACTGGAGAAAACCAGTGATTTAAGAAATGGAAGTAGAGGATTTAGCGTTATTCCCAGTGCTTTTTGTACGATAGATGGGGTTCTGAGACAGGTGAAATGCTGCGTAATTGTTACTGGCAGAGGAATGTTCTAGAGGATTTTCTTTTGAGAGCAGCCTCTCAAATTTTGCATAAGTGATAAGCTTACTTAGCTTAATAGAGTTCAAGTGAATGCAGACAAAATAATGAAATTGTACAGAAAATGTCAATGTTCTGTATTTAATACGAAAGACACAACAGAAGGACTTTGTCTCTCTCTTATCCCAGTCTGTTCATTTTACTTTAGATTTTTCTGGCCAGAGGAGGTTTAGATTAGATTTTAGGGGTTTTTTTTTTTCGCAGACAGGGTTGCCCAGGGCTGTCCCAGGCTGCCAAGGGCTGTGGTGGAGTCCCCGTGATCCCTGGAGGGGTTTCCAAGCCGTGGAGCTGTGGTGCTGAGGAACAGGGGTTAGTGATGCCCTGGCAGTGCTGGGGCAGTGGGTGGACTTGGCAATCTTAAATGTCCCTTCCAACTGGACCTATTCTGTGGTTCTATCATTTCAGATAATGCAGGTAGCGATGCAAGGCTCTGTTTCACCTGGAAATGTCTGCAAGAAAGAAAACAGAGTATATGGGGGTTTGGGGTTGGTTTGTTTTCTGCAACAGGATCTATCTTTTAAATGGCTGGATCATTCAAGATTTGTCACTTCTCGGAGCCTGCAACAACACAAACATTCGTTATAGTTTTATAAATAGGGTTTGACCATAGGGCAGTGGGTCCTTGAAGTGGTACCCACAAAAGCATTACATTCTTCAGAGATCTTAATACTCTTGCTTAACGTAGCAAAGTTAGGAAATGAATCATGTGAAGTCATCAGTGCTGAGCTATGTTTTTTACCCCTTTTTGTTTTGGTTAGTTTAAAATTCTGGTCACGACTGGAGGTTTTGATTGGTCATCAGTGGTGTCAGTAATGACCAATTATGTTCATAATGCCCGGTAAATGAGCAAATCTTACTGTTTGCCTTGTTTAAATTACATTTCATAAGAGCAATAAAATAGACTCCAAGCCTTGGCACTTCTAAGTCATTATAATACTTCTCGGATGGTTAAAGCCACTCAGTATTCTCAGTCTTATTCCTTGTATTACCACCCAAGGCGTGATATAATCCTCCTGAAATGCACTGCCTGGAGAGTGCTGTTGCTTAATAAATTACTCCATCTTGCTTATCTTACTCTCGGCATATCCCTATCAGCAGGAAACCATTATGCTGTAACAACCTATTTTCTTAGTGACATTTTCTCTTAATTAACTGTACACCAATCTCTATGTATTTAATATTCAGAGGAAAACTCTAAAAGCATTTTGAAAAAAAAAAAAAAAGAAGTGTTGTAAATCAATTATATCTTCAGAGGCGATATTTAGTGGTGAAACTTAATTATTCTTTAAGTTTAGAAAATCAAAAAAGATCCAGTATAAAGGCTCTAGGAGCAAGACCTAGTTCCTAAGTTGGACTCTGCATCTGATCTGCTAGGTGACCATAGCAACTTTCTTTCAGTGTCTTGTATATCCATTCTCAGTTGTAAAATGAAAATACCACCTATCTTCTGCCATAAAAACATGGTTTTATAGCTTCTGATAGCAAAACTTAATTGCTACTCTCATTAACTAATAGTTTTTAATTCATCTTTGAACTAATGCCAGGTCTTGACATATTCCTGTAACAAGGGGAACAGACTTGCTGAGCCTAAAAGGCACAGTGATAAGCTGGGGAAAAAAAACAGCCTCCACATTTTTCTAGCATAGACACCATCAGGTAAATATGTGACATTATAGCTCCACCTTCAAACATGAAACCCCCAAACTCTCATTTTATTATAGTAAATCTAGGCTTCCATATTAGTGTGTGTGTATGTATATATGCCCGTTATAAAGTCATCTCTCTGAAAGAGGTACTGCATCCCCGTGGTACCCGTGCTCCTTTTCCACATGTCTCAGTGGCTCAGCCAGCCCTCTTGACAGCATCAAAAAACCAACTGAATTGTGTCAGTTGTGTCCTGTGTCTCAGATGAGCTTGCTGACTACAAGTGATCACTGGAACCCACGGCGTGTACGGAGAATGCCACTGTGTATGCGGTACGCGTTTGCAGACGCTGAGTGTAGCTGTATGTGCCTTCTGCTTCCAGAGGTTTATTCACTTGTCTCTCTTTGAAAATGGAATTCCAAGGAACAATCACGCTCCAAGTCGAATGTTCAGCAGGGTGTGCATTCGTTTGCAGCAGTGTGGTGTCACTAGTGTTAAACTGCCAGGGGATATGCTTGGATTTTCCCCTACATTGAAGTTAAGACTCAGGCAGTTCTTAGAGGCATCTGAAATAATGGATTTCTCTATCTCGTGTGCAGCTGCTTGCTGGAGTAATAGCACGGGGTACATGAAGCAGAATATTTAGAGATGTGTCTGACACACCTTCTGTGAGGAAGTGGAGAATGAATGGTGGTGTGAGAGCCCAAAAGCCACCTTCATTCCCTTAGGACTAGCTCCAAGGCTGATTAATTGACTGGAGAAGATAATGTCTGTCTGGCTGTAGTATAAATGCTGATCAAGACCAAAGGAGGGAAAAGGGAAAGCATAACTGGATGTCTGTGGCATCCATATATCTTTCTCTGTTCTTTCAAAAGCATCCTAAGGTGAATATTTTACTCAGAACAGTTTCTTTAATTGTTATGATTTCTAATGTGACTTTACATTATATTTGGGAAAAGAATGGCTAAATTAGATTGAGATTAAGTAATCAGTTTTGACTTTCCAGAGTTTTAGAATACATATTTATTTGAGGAAACAAGGAAGAACAATGTAGCTAAGACCTGAATGTTCTTGCACAGAGGAGGACTGTAGCCCACGATGATGCAAAGATGTCTCGAAGCTGCAGAGGCAAGCCTTACTTGTCCTGCTATTTGATTTTCCTGCACAGATGCTTACACTTAAGTTGGCAATTTCAGCTGTTTAAGGTAGGGAGGAAATGAGAAATGAGTTTTAGCTTTATTAAAAATACTCCCTCACTGCTTGGATGACAGCAATTTCATCTACAAACTGATCAGCCTCTTTCAGCAGAGAATATCCAAGGCACCAGCTGAGCGTGGGTTTAGAGGGCAGCTTCTGGTAGTTTTCCATGGCTCTGGAGTCCCTGCTCTGCAGAGCTGGACCCACCTCTGGGGCTCTTCGTGACACCAACTGGTAGGTGCCAGGAAAATCACTTGCAAACTGTAAAGGCAGGAGTAGCAAAGAGGTTTGGAAGCTGCTGGCAGGAAAGTCTCCCTTCTTCAGCTGTTGAGATACTTCTTTTTCCTCAGACCTCTTGTAACATTAAATGTGTATAAAAGGAGTAAACTACAGTTAATATTGAAAGGAAGCAAGTAATGATACCAACTGAATCTTTTAAGCTAACCAACTCATTGCCTTCCCCGATTGCTTAGGTGGGGGCCCACTCTCAGCAAATATGGGAAGATGAGAGCTGTTGGGTTTTTTTATTTCTATTTTTCATTTAGTCAGCTTCTCAGCATGCAAATTAACAGGATTGCCTTCATTACAACAGCATCCTGGTGTAGGCATCTCCCGCTGCTTTACTTTTCTTCTTCCACTGTCAGTAGGAGAGGGGAGAGATCATGAAGTAGGACTTTGCCTTTCCAGTGTTTTTGAAGTTAGTGAGATGGGGTTGAGTTGAAAACATGTGGTACCTTATCCACCAGAGAAAATCTGAGACAAAGGAACACGGGTGCTTTTGAGGGGAGAGTCTGCTTCCTCCCACCCACTAGGATAGAGTAAAGATAACACTGAAGGGGAAAGACAGAAAGTCTTCTGCAAGCAGGCTGTTGAGGAACAGTGATAATAAATCTGTTGAGTGGGAGTGTTCGTTGTTCATGCCCAGATATACTTGCTAATAGAACATTTTTAGGTATGAGCATGTATTCTGTTCTTACAATAGCTGCTTTTATTTCGGCTCTGTCCCCAAAGAGGAAAATCCTCACTATCCAGTAAAGTAATCTCTGAAGTCACTTTTCACTTCTAACAAATCTGAGCTGTGATCTTAAGCAGGGTGATAGCTGATGTGCAGTAAAAACCAGGTTATTCAACTTTCAAACATAAGCATTTGTATTAGTGATTTTCATCCATAAATGACATTATAGCATCATTCTCAGTGAAACTTAAAAGGATGAGGGTTTTCTGCTTTCCTCTGGTTCACTGTGAGCTGTCACAGTACTGCTTTGGGTCATCTGAGTTCTAGAGATCACTTTGATAACAACATTACAAAATGTACCTGAAGTGGAACTTTAGTCTAAATTTTAGAATGTGTTATTTAGGAACATAATTAGAGCTCCAGCATTAGTGATGATTGAATTCTGTAAGGTTAGGAGTTCATTGCAGAGAAGCACTCTGAAAATTAGATTACTAGAATTAAGTGACATGAAAACTGAACTAATGTATCCAAGATGTCTGTGATTCACTTTCATCTGAAGCAGTCAGGTGCCACTCAGTGATGATGGATGCTTGGGAATCTTGCAAGAGCCGATTTCTAAAACATTTGAAAGTTCAAGCAAAAAACTGTCTTTCAGTATGTGATCTTTTCTTAAAAGTGCACTTCACCCCAAAAGCTGGAGGCACGGAGCTGTAGAGAGGTTAAAAAAAAAAAATATATGATGAGGAAAAGAAATACCTATCAAAAGACACAGAGACTTTACTGGAATTGAAGTTTGTCCTTATGGTCTCACTGAATTGTCTTTGGCTTTGCCTGGTTCATCATTGCTCCGTTGCAGCCAAAGGGGACTCTCCCTCCCTCGTGTTCATAATGTCCTCCCTGACAGGCTCATAGCTAAAGCAGCACTTTTAATACCTCATTAATGACATTGTTCGGTTTCATGCTAATTGTATGTGCAGATGGCCCGTTTTCAGTCCATTGTGCACAGTTCTTTTTGCCATCCCAGAAGATGCTACATATAACGCTGTCAGTAGGCTATGGAAAGGCCACCACTATGCAGCCTGCATGTGAGAGTGAGCTGCTTAGCCACGTAGGAATATGTACCCTAGGTGATAATTGCGGCTGATTGAGGCTTAAAGCGTTTGAATCCAGCCATTAGTAATGGGGAGACTGGGTCTCGGCATCTCTTGAAATCTAATCAGAAGGGTGCCAGTGTGCAAGGGTATTTGTTAAGATCGAGTGCCAGTATTCTCTAAAATAATAGCAAGCCTATATCATTTTGGTGCATCCACAGTGGCTGGAAAGCCTCCTGGGCAGGTGGACTCTGAGAAGCAGACGGCATGGCACTGCCTGAGAGGGTCTCCAGAACCTCCCTGTGTTCCCTACACAAGCACGTTGGGCTCCAGTCTGCCTTTGCCTCCACGCCCCTGTATGTTTATAATTACATCACGTAGAACTATTGCCCTGCGTCGCCAAAGGGGCAACGGGAGATTGTCTGGTCAGAGCTTCTTTTGAGCAGACAGCTGTGGCTAGAATGGCTAGGCTTCTTGTGCAATTATTGATGATTAAGTAATTGAATGGTGCTGTGTTTGGTGACCCCCAAATTAAATTTGAAGCCCTGCAAAGTCTTGTGCTGAAACAATGCATTCCAGGCAGCATTGATAAGAGAGATTTCAGCCAACTTACTCAGTAGAGGTGGATAGCAAAGCTCACAATTCTAATCTGGTCATGGCTATATCAATCAAAAGAGTTACTTTCAGATATCAAAACTTATGTCATATTTCAGCATCTGAATGTGTGTAGTGTAAGTCTGGTAGTGCTTTGTCTGAGAGCTCCCAGTAACTTCAGCAGATACAGATAGGTGCCTCCATTTCCAAACTTCAGCTGAAGTCGTTGCTCTTCTCTTGTAATGATGGCAAAAGAGAAAAATTAAATACACTTTTATGAAACGTTTGCCAGACCATTGAGAAGCACCGCAAAGTCTGTCGGTGCCCTGTGCAATTACGTTGCACAAGTCACTGCAATGTATTTGCATTAAATTACTGCACACTGTTATTTTTAACATTTTCTTTTATCTACGATGCACTTTGACTTTCATTTGAAAATGTTGTGTTTTGCTGATTCCGCAGAAAGATGGAATTTTACCACTGCAAAGTTGTTAGTAGCTGAAAGAAATCATTTATTTTTGTGGGTCTAGGCTTAAAAGCCAGGACTTGATATCTGTAGCTCTTGGAGACTCATGCTGTAAATACGACACAATAGAAATGGAAATCTGATTACTGTATGTTGTTGAAATCTTAGCGACACGGGGACAAACCAGACCAGAGCCATTTGTGATGTGGTTATCTGATGTGCTTCCCTTCCCCACTTTTGCCTCATTGTCAATGTTTCAGCAAAATGAGTGTAAAGAAACAATTTATTGTTGGGAAAGGAATTATAAATATACTATAGCTAATATGTTATGCTAACATCATTTTAATCAGGTAATTATTAAAGGACTGTTTGGCCTTTAAGGACATTGATTTAATGGGAATTAATTTAATGATTGAACACTGTTTGTGTAACATTATCATTGCTAGTGATGCAGAAAATTGGAATCTCAGCTCAACTGAAAAGAGGCTAGGCTTTCCATTATCACATTAGATCCCTTTCTTCTGGAATGCAGCATTAGAGCCCTTTTTATACTTTCAGTATATAGTTAAGTGTTTAAGTTTTATCTAAAAATTCCTGAGTAGAAAAAGAAACTAAAAATGCTCGTCATTGTCCTGTTCTCATTTTTAATCAGAGGTTTGAATTTCTGTTCAATGTAGCCTTAAACAAAGTCCATTAGATTTTAATTTGGACTTGCTATTGCTTCTCCCATGGAACAAATTTTCTGTTTTCATTCTTTGCTTTCTTCTCCGCAAACCTGATCATTATGTTCGGGATGAAAAGGAGTTTGGTTTATGGAATGGTTTGACAGCTATAGAAAAGCAGCAGCTTTAAAAAGCAGTAGCAGAGAGAGCACAGTTCTGTCTAGATTATTCTCAGGCTGAATTCTACACGGTCTAGTCACAGCTTAGGAGGGATTTAAAGGAGACTCTGACCCACTTGTTCTCAAAATGCAAATGGTGAATGTTACAGAAAGCCTGTCTTCAGTACCTGAGGATTAGGAGAGAGTTAAGGATGACCTTTATGGGTACAGCTCCCCTCTACCTGCACACGCTGGATCTGGCTGCCCTCCTTGGCTTGCCCTTCGTAGTGCTATTGTCACGAGTTACTCTTCAGCTTTATAGAGCCTCCCACTGCTGTTGTGGATAAACCAGGAGAAGAAGGGGCCTCTGCACAAACAAGTGATGGGAGGCATGTTGTGAATAGCCCTGTCTGACAGACTTTTTGCACATAGATTAATTTTCAAACAAAATTTTAATCAAGGATGTCGATAACCGTTCCTGCTGTATCTTGGCAGAGTTGTACAGGGGAGTTTGGTGGCCAAATGATTAGCCCTCTGTCACTGGAATGAAGCTGTTCCAGTAGAGACAGCAAGCTGGGCAGGCTTGGTATTTGAAGGCAGATAGGAAAATAATTTGGCAATGGAAGTAACAGAGACTCAGACTTATAAAACAGTCTTTAGGCTGCTAACCCTGTGGCGAGCCAGCGCTGCAGTAGGCTGAACTGCTTTCCACTGGGCAGCACCGGTCCCTTCCATGGTGCTAGAGCCTTTTCTAGCTCCAGGGAGGAGCTTTGCTAAGAACACTGCTTAGGATCCTGTGTTTCAAGCAAAAGAGTTTGTGAGTAGTTGTTCAGGCCATCCTTTGGGTATTTCTGCTTGCCCATCAGGTTATGTGTCAGGGCCCTCTGGCCAGACTTACGAGCTGGGTACACTGGGCTGCAACTTGATGAGGGCTTAGTGGCAGTGCCACTGGTCCTTGATTAGCCCCAGCGTGGAACCCTCAGCAGGGATAAACTCTTCCTTTTAATGAGGAAACAGTGCTGAGCAATGAGCCTTGGTATGCAAGTCAAATGCCAGCGGCACATCCCGACAGATACACAGCAGTAGCAAACGCAGGCTTTTCAGAGGGAGTTTGCAAGACATGAGCATAACCCGGAGGGGATTCTTGGCTAGCAGGAACCAAGAGTGCCAAGGCAGCATGCTAATCTCTCCCTCCCATTAGAGCGGGCTCATGCCTGGCCTCCTTGTCAGGAGGTGGGAGGGAGCCTCCATCTACCTGCAGAGGTTGTGCCTATACCCTCAGGTTAGCTGGCTTCCAGAGGCTTTGGTCAGGAGCTATGAACTTGTATAAGACACAGCTTCTCAAACTGCTTTGCAGATTTCAGATGACTAGGATTTGAAATGAGCCTGAAGGAGAAAAAAAGACCCTCTCAGATATTCTCCCCGTCACATAAAGGGGAGAAATAAATGAGGCGAGCTTTCTGTTGTGGATCATTGCTTCCCTCCTGGGAGGGCATCAGGGGCAGTGCTTCCCACCCAGCTGAAAGGAAACAGTCTTCCAGGGAGCAAGCGTAGTGAGATTAGTCGGGGTATCATGACACTGACAACAAACAAGAGAGTGTAAGTGATTGGATTTGATGGAAGCTTTTATAATCCCCTTAATAAAAATTAAAAAAAAAATACTTGTCTGCCTTCCAATCCTACCACTTCCAGTGAATCAAAAAAAACCCAATTCCTAGAATTTACTACCTAGTATATTTGGAGTATTGTCACAGTATGAATAACAGTGGTAGTAGTAATAGCTAGATGCAGTGCTCCTTCTTTAGGAAGGAAGACCTGAAGAAGTGCTTCATGTGTGGAACAAAACGTCTGGATTTGTCTTTTCATGCAGAAATTTTAAAAATACAAAAATCACTACATTTTAATAAAACCAAAGTGCTAGGGGAGAAACAGGTGGTGTGGTGAACAAAAACAATAGCTGGCTCTTGAACTTGTCCAGACCTTGTAGAATCTGGCTCCTAGCCCTGCCTCATGTTCGGTTCCTTCCCTGCCCTCAGTCCTCTGCAATCTGCCAGTATTTGCAAGGCTGGGGAATTCAGCCACTGATTTACAAGCTCCTTTGGAAGGCATTATCCATTCAAGGGGTTGAATTCTCCTGTTGAAGAATGCATGTGGTCAACGGGTGTTAACTTCAGCACACAATGCAGTATTACAAACTCAGGTTATGACATGCCAGCTTTATGGAAATGAATGCACTCTGCACAGTTCAAGGAAGAATAGAAAACTATGAGTGAAAAAAAAGAAAAGAATGGAAGAAAAATTAATGATGAGAGGTTTTTCCAACATCTTCCAATCTGCATTTATTCCACAGCTGGTAGGAATAGGTACAAGCTTCATTGACTGTAAAGTATTTTTTTTGTCCTGAACTGAACATTCCCAGTTGAAAACAGGGGAGGTTTTAGATTGTGAAGAAAGTTTTAACAGAACAATAGCGATAGCTAATGCCCTGGAAGATTGTGCCTTTGAAGAGTTCTGCTTTGCAGAGTTTAGCAAAGATAATGGAGCTCAGTCAAACTTTAAGTTTTGTTTCTCATGGCAAAAAGAGCTGGAATATAGCATGTGTTTACCTCTTTGTTAATACAAACTGCTGCCCTTACGCCCACTCTCTATTAATGTCCCTTTCACAAAGAAAACATAAGACATACATTGATCTAAACTGTTCACAGCAGAACTCTACACTTTATATTTGTGCAAATGGCAATTGCGGATGCACAGCAGCGTAACTGATGTGACTGTTTGAGCAAGCTGAAGGGTAAACTGCAGCCAACTCCCAGTCCTTTCTGTGGTTTTTTTTCCAAAGGCCAGTAATTCTCTGAATGTGGACAGAATTTTTGCAAGATAAAACAAAACCAGAACCTGTCCCCAGATAACCCGCCCTATTCCTTCTTCACGTTCCTCTTCCAAACACAAGCAAGATCCATGCTTGCAACTTTGATATTGTTGGAGTTCCTCAACAAACCAGTCACAATTAACATCTTTATCTGAAAAAAAAAGATCTGGCTAAAACCACAGAAATTCAGAAAAGCAGAGGCTGTTGCTGATTAGGCTGGAATTTCACAGTTACTCACAACTGAGGTATGCTCTTAAAGTGAGAATGGTAGGGTAGTTTTGGTGCATTGGTGACAAATTGACTTTTGTCTCCAATAAGAACTTAGTCTTTGGGATTTCCCTGGCAGCTGTGGTTACCACAAATAGAAAGCTCAAGCTGTGATTCTTGCAGTGTCCTTCCTGTAGGAGAAGGGCAGAACCTTCTCACCCAAGCCTCTCTCTTCACATATGGAGTGGCTGCAGGAGACTCCCAGTCCAGCTTTCAACTCCTCCCAGAAACATCGTTTAGTAGAGATATCAAATTCAGGACATAGAATAATGGTACTTTAGGCTTTTCTCTCTGTGTATAGTTGTTTATAAAGTGCATTTCAGTAATGGATCTTCAAAAGGCGCTGTTGCTCTCAATAATAAAATCTGAGTTTTCTCTACGTTGTTGGCTCTACACTGCTAAGCTGTAATAGTAAAAAGAAATATTTTTGAGATGTTAAGCAAATGAATCTTGTCTATAAATATTGTGCATTCCCAGTGAAGTTGTTAAATTGATATTAGATCAGAGAGAGACCTTATCTTGCACATTTACTGCCTGCATAACTAGCAACAAAAATTGCAGGACTTTTCAGCAAGGTGTCTACTGCTGGGCTAGAGCTCAGAAATGCCAACTGAGGCTAAGAAACAAGAAGCACGTCACCACTTCTTGATGGCTTTTTTTCATTTCTCTCTGAAACACTCTGATAGTTCTGGACTATGCCAATGAACGCAGTTTTTCTGCAGGCAAACCACGGACAAATCCCTGAGAACAAAATGTTTGGAGAAACAGCCTCTGCGTTTTGAATTATTAAAATTTAGTCCAGAATTATAGAATATTAAGACCTCAGCAGGCTGTGATCCTCAATTTCCTTCCTTCTAGTCCTCTCTGTATGGGAATAGTATAGGTTCATAGTTTGTCTGCTAATGTGGAGTCTTCCTGATATTTAGGTCAGTCATAATTATACATTATATCATTTGCATTGTCAAGACAATACATGATTTTTCTTACCTTCTTATATTTAGCTTGAAGCAGTAAAGAAATGGAATAAACAAAAATTCATGCAAGTTGCAGTCTAAGCCTGCCATCTGAAGTAGGCCAGCATCGAGCTGGTCTGTGATTGATGGAGAGCTGCATCAGGTGAGAGTGGGAGGAATTTCTTTCGCTGTCACTTCCACAGTATATTCAACTCTTTCAAAACGCTCCCAGTAAGATTGCTTTCTGCTAGTCCAGTTTACTCTAGAAAATACCTTTTCCCTCCTGCGCATGCAATCTGAAAATTTCAAAGGCAAAGTAGTTTTCTAAATGACCTTTAGTGCGCATCAGAAGCATCAGCTGAGTTGTCCTGGGAGCTGTAGCCACAACATGGGTGATGCACAGGTAGTGGCATTTTGTGCTGCATTTTACTCTTCTGCCAGTGTGTTGGAAGGGCCAGGGTGTGTTTGTTTAAGGTCTGTCTGTTCAGGTGACAAACCAGCTCCAAGTTGAGTGTCTTCTTTGATTCCCATTTGTTTCACGAGTGGAGCTCAGTAATTTTAAATGTTGCTCAGCATGCTACACCAGTGCTTTCAGTGTAACCACAACCAGCATGTTAACTCCCAGTGATGAATTTTGCTGTAGGAACGAGGTGTGATAGGGCAGAGTTTAGGTCACTAATGTATGCTTGCACGGCATGAGGTGCCCCCCCCTTGTCATTATGGGTCATTAAGCCTTGTTGGCATGATGTGAAAGGCAATAGCAGGGAATGGCTTGTTTCGTCTTCTTGGCTCTCTCTTCCCTTGCACAGTGTGCCCCTCATAACTAGAATATTCTGTCATCCATAAAGATGTCCATGCACTTGAAACTCATCCTAGATGTTGAGAAGCAGAGCCGAGGGAGGTTTGTTTACACGCGTGTCCCTCCTGCACTCTAATTTAAAGTCAACAGCAGCGACTGTCAGGTCTGTCGCTCTTGTTCATGGTAATGTTAATGGAAAAGCAACGATTGTTGCTCTCCTACATGACCTGATGCTCTTTGGTACTGAGAAAACATGTAAATTTGTACTGAAAGAAAACTCTGGGAAGTTTTATCCCTAGAAACACAACTGGGGGAAGGGAGGGCAGCAGTTGCTTAAGGTGAGCTGTCATGGTGCGGGAAGTGTTTTAGCAAACAGTACAATGGAACAAGACTGTATCACCTTAAGCCTCCTAATAGATGCCAAAGAAATGATACTGTGGCAGGGAAAGATCTCCTTTGATATGTGTTTCTTTCTTTCACCGGGAGAGGTGGAGTACCCTGCCTGTACTGCTTAAAACTCATCCACCTATGCAGCTGTGATGTCAGTCCTGCTTAAAGACATGGCAGTTTAGGAAGCAAAGGTTTTAAAGTAAGGGCAGGAGTGATGAATTACTTTGGTGTGTGTGTCTTGTACGTGTACTAGGATGCAGGCTGTGTCCTCAGGCTTCATTTACTGCCTGCTGCTGCACAAGGTGCAGCTGGAATTAGGCACAAGCCTTCACAGGCACCGGCGTGAACTAAAAGCACACAGGATGACCAGCACACACCATTCTTACAAGTCTGTTGTTAACGTGGTTGGTAAAGAAGAAAAGATAACAGTGAATAGCGGGGACAGCCTCCAGCCTTGCTGACGTGTGGGAAAACTGTGTGAACAGTAGGAGGATGGCTGAGTGGTCTAGGGTGGCTTTCATGGCCACTTCTCGCATAGCATCCTCGCTTGAAAGCCAGAGGGATGATGTGTGACTCCCTGGTGGTCTCTTTTATGAGATTTGATTTCAATTTAAAAAATGCAAGAACCTCAAGTTCTACTCTCTAAGTGGAAAAAATGAAAATGCAAGAATGTCCAGGAGATTGTTGGTTCCTCCTCTGTCCCTCTGCCTGTTTCATCTCATCGTGAAGATTATCTGCAGGGATTGGCACCTGAAAGTTAGAAGGACAAACAGCCTTTTCTGATAAATGAATCTAGCTGTCTGCTCTGTTCATTTTATTAAAAATAATTTTTAAAGTAAGTATTCCAAAGACATTGCAAAAACTATTGTAGAGTAGAAATATTCTATTAAAAATCATTTAATATTTATGTGGGAGTGAAAACCAAATCTTCAGCTGTTGAAGTTAATGTTCATCTTCGAAAGTCCTTATACTGAAATAATATCTATCAGTCTTATCAGTAGATTCTTATTTCAGATAATTACATGGCATCTCAGAAATAAAAAGAAATTTATTTCTGACTGTGGAGGCCTAATATAGATTTTTGTCTTTCAATACTGGAATTCTTAAAAGGCAAAGCATTTCAGTACTTACAGGCAAAAAATAAAACTGAAAGGAGTCAGTTGTTATTTCACAGTGGTGCAACTCCGTGTTACTGAAGTAAGAAAAAATCTTCTCATTTGTTTGTTGTTTGGTGATGCAGAGTTCCCAATGCTTTGTATCAGTAGGACGAGCTTTGAACAAATCAGTAAGGTGGTCCTTTGTATACGTGCATTGATCAACTATCTAGTTTGTGTACACTACTGAAAATTAGTTGTACTTTGAATAGGAATAATTATAATTTCTATTTCCTTTAAATGTCCCTGCTGGGGAAACATGAAGGAGGTTTTATGTAAGTGAAAATCCAGCACAAAATAATGATAGCTGATTGAATCTGTAACCAGCTCCTTAGCAAATCCCAGGGTAAGGTTTTGCATCTGAGGAAGCTACCACGAAAGTAATGACACCTTTTCAAACTGCTGAGAGTAAGGGTAGAGGAAAAGGGTGAGTGTCTTGAGTGCGTTTGCTGCGTTCACCTGTCCCCTCCCAGTTGTAGCTGCAGACAGAATGGGAATTTTCAAAACAATTAATTTTCCTTCATATAGACATGTGTGATGAATACGTTTTTAGCTGAAATTGCTCCTTCAGAGACTCAGAGCTAGTGCGTTTCCGGGGCAGCTGTTTGAATAAACAATAATAGTTGTCACAACTTGCTAAACTGGGCTCTGGTCACACAAGCAGTGGTGTGCAGCTCATCCTGGTAGGTTTAATTGCTGCTGATGTTTTGTTTACGTGGCAAATGGATTTTAAAGGAAAGCAACTATGGGAATACAAACAAAATTTACATTCTTCTTCAATACATGCAAGTTTTTTTTGTTTGTTTTTTCGCACGTCCAAGTTCACTGGCAGCAAGTTGTACACATACATACGGTCCTCCTGAGCATCCTCCTGCCTACAGAACTGTGAAAAGTAATTGTGTTTTGATGGGGTTTTTTTTTAACTTTATGTTCTCAAGAATACATGAGAAACTTAATTAAGGTTTGTAGATAAGATCTCTAAGGAAAGAACATTGTAAGAATCTCCTTTTGCTGTTTTTGTTCTGAGATCTTGAAGTCTATTTCCATTACTGGACAGGACTGGCAGATGAATTGTAATTAAAGGCACAATAGCAGAAGAGATTAAACACATTAATGAGGGCTGACAGTACTTTTCATCGCATAGAAAGTGTGGCTCCAAGTCCTGCTCGGTTTCCTAAAGCACCTTGCTTTATTAAACAGCTGACCTTGGGGCCTGGTTCTCCTGAGCCATGAGAATCTGGGTTTCCTTCTGCCAAATCAAAACTCTCGCTTTTCCTTCTCCCCCACAGGAGGAGAGGTTCCATACACAACCCTGGCAACCAGACTGATGATGGGAGCTTGGTGGCTTTTTGCTTTGATTGTCATCTCCTCCTACACGGCAAACCTAGCAGCTTTCCTCACCATCACACGCATTGAGAACTCCATCCAGTAAGTCGGTAAAGAATGAACCGAGGGAAGGGAGGGTGAACATCTCTACGTGCATGTAGAGGGTTACGAGCGTTCTGCTTAAATGTGAGAAAAGGAAGACGTTTTTATCATCCTGAGAAGTATTTCGGAAGCTAAAAAATAACAATATGCTATAGACTGCAAGTTTTCCTGGAGACACTTTGTCTTTAGGCTCGGAATTGTTGGCCTCTGGCAGATACTCTTCTGTTGCATGTATATGTATACATCTGTATGCACACGTACATATTTTGGATGAAGCAATTGAGTTTGAGACAGCTGGTCTATTGGTATTTGGAATGGGAAGGGCTAGGTTGTTGGTGTGTGTTTTCAGACTGTACTTTCCATTCAGATGCATTCCATGATACCCATGCTCTGACACTTGGATCAGGAGGAGCCCCATACTTCTTCAGTGTACGGGGCACTCAAAGATTTATTCACCACTTCTTGCCAGTGCAAAGATGCGTTCATAGCAACAAACAATAAAAATTCACTTACTGGTCATCTTTGCTCCTTCTGTTCCCAAGTGCTTTCTTACCACATTAACAGATCACATTGTCCTCTTTTTCCTGTCTGTTGGTTCTTTTGCTTCATACCTCCCTAACATGAATGTTCTTGTCTTCTCCTGCTCATTTTATGGTGAACTGTTTTTCTGTCACACCTTCCAACCCTTTTTTTGCAGATATCTCATCTCTCCATAACGCAGGAACCTTCCTAGGTCTCCTACCCCCTCTCTCTGCCCCTTTGTTATCCACTCTCCTCTCCTCCAGCAAGCTGCATGCCGAGTTATCCTCTCTCCCACTGCTCCAGTGACCTCCCCCACGCCAAAATCCTAAGCCAAAGCAGAGATTAAGAAATTCAGCAAAGCGTTAGCTAGCCAAGCCCTCCAAGGGGCAGCTGGCCATTTTTCCGTAGCAGGTTTTTAATCTTGAGGCTGCAAGTACATAAAAGAATGAGAGAGTGAGAAAGTTAGGCTTTCCCATAAATCCTTCTTTGCAAAAATGGTAGAGTAACTTTAAAGAAGAGAGGCATGTTCTGCTGTATTCTTCCTCCAGAAGGGTAAGAACCTGGTCTTCAAGTCAGGCTCAATGCTGACCTTGGGGAAAACTCGGTTTTCTCAATCCAGTTGCTGATTCCAGTCCCTGTCTGTGCATTATCGCCTAAGGTCTTGCTGCCTCTAGTTCAGCTGCTTTCCAAATCTCTTTGAAATGTCTCCTGACACCATGAGCTGCTGGTGTAGACTGGGCCTGGGGAACCTTGGCTTCCTCTGAATTCATAGGTTAGATTCAACCATCACCACATGCCAGCCGATCGCTGCGGTCTCACTGACACATTTTGCCTTTAGGTGAGGATATTAAAACCAATCCAGGCTTTAACAGCACGTGGACAAGTAAACATCTGCAATAGCAGCCAAGTTTTATTTGCAATTGGAAGCTGAAGCTCAGGCCCAGAGCTGAAGTGGCCAGCTCTTTGAGTGCATGGTTATCTCCTGACTGTCCCCATCAGGAGCATCCTCTTGCACTTCATAAACCCTTTCTCCTTCTCCCTGCTTCTCGGGTGAGGGTGGCCAGGGAGTAAAGGTGGTGTCCTGAAGCTCAAATTGCCCAGAAATTAGTGGTCCTTATTCATTCCCGACTGGAAATGAGATGTCTGTGGTTGTTACCCTTCCATTCTGGGCTAACATCCTCAATGCTTTCATCTGTTCGAGGGCTCAGCACTCTCTAGGACAGACACATATAAAACAGGCTAAAAATCACATGAGCAAATCATTCCCCTGATGCAGTTGCGTGACCAGTTAAATTGAGTTATCATTTTCTTTCAACAGCTGAATAACAGACTTGGAGATCATGGAGTGCTGCAGGGGTATTTTGACACAACCCAACTGTTTGACTTGGTAGTCCCCATTATAATCCCTTCACAATCTGTAGAAGATTAAAATGATATTCTGCATCGCTGTTTGTCGACAGTGATCATGAGGTTTTGAGGGAGGTTGATTTTTTAAAAAAAGCAGCTTTACATTTGACTGTGTGGCATGAAGAAACAATGTGGGAATTTGTACCTAATAATTACATATTCGGTCCTTCAATTCGTCCTTAGAAACATGAAATATGCCTCTGCATCCTGCTTTGAAATTATGGCCCTTTGAGTTCTGAAGTAGTCCAGAAAAATGTTGAAATTACTGTGAGAAATGTCTGAGTTTTCTTATCGTGGGTCAAAAAGAATAAAAGATACCCAAACTGTAATTTAATACATCTTCAGCTTTTTTCTTGCTGTTTGTTATGATGTCACTAGGAAAACTCCCAGTGGAATACTGAGGTTGGGACTACCTTGGTCTTTGTGCTGTATTATTTATGAGCAAAGTCACTGGAAATGTTTTATTCAGTAGAAAATGCTGCAGCTGGAAAGCTCCTGGAACGAAAGAATGGAGACATTTTTCAACAGTGCTTGCAGCTCAAAAAGAAGAGTAATTAGATGTGTTAACTATCCATTAGGGAATGAAGTTATCCTAACTACGGTGGGAGTGTAAAACTTTAGTTTACAAAACTGCCAAAATTGGAGCTCAAGCCAGCACATAAGAGAGAGGCTGTTTGTTTACCAGGCTGAATTACTGCAAAGTGGGAAACATGAATAAGCAATAAAGGAAACAGTTGATGCTTTTTTTTTTTTTTTAAACAGATCAGATTGTGCCTTGGGGAGCTTGCAAGGCCAGAATAGAAAATAACTTAAGTATTTAAAGAAAATAAACCAGATTCTCCTTGTAGTGCTATCCAGTCAGCTTCAGAGAAGTCGGAAAGATGGAGGAAACTGAAGTCAGGGGGTTTGCACAGATGTAACAAGCAGTTAATGGGTCTTCATTTCAGATTTCCAGCTAGAATCAGATATCCCAGCGTGGCGTTTTACAAAAGGTAGGAGGATTTGAACAACCCACAGCACATTTCCATGGAACAGTTTGGTAGTTAAGGCATTTCAGCTCTTGGATGCGCAGCCGGTTTGCATTCAGAGCTCTTGCAGCTTCCCTCTCCCAGCCGGTGCGAAGGTTGGGCTGCTCTTCCTGGGCAGTGCCTCGTGGTACCCAGAAGCCTATTTCGAGAACAAAAGCAGCCAAAATTTCGTTAGGCAGTGCACTAAGGGAGGATGAGTGAAATGTTTCCCTAGGCTCTAGAAGCAGATCTTTGCTGCATAAACTCACTTAAAGTTGATGGCATTTGTTCTCTGCTTCACTGATTAATTTGAATCAAATTGTTACAGTTTTTAAATGAACTTAGGGGAACAAGGAGAGCGAGAGTGGGTGTTAATTCCTTCTTCAGACAAATGGCTACTCGTAAAACCTCTGGGAGCTCAGCTTTTCATCTTCTGCCAACAGGCAATACCAGGAGTAAAGGCACGCAAGCCATAAAGCGGTTCCTAGATGCATCCTTTGTTCACTCTTGACCCACATTGCAGGTGACATTTAAATCAAGACAGTTGGCATTTCAAATGCCAAAACATTGTGGCAGCAAAGCAAAGCATAATTTCTGTGTTCCTTAAATCTTCACATCTCTGTCTCAAATGCAACATGAATGAATAGTAATTAAGAGTGGCTTTTCTTGGTAAATGCCAAATAAACTTGGAGCTATTCCTCATGGGTGCCGATGCTGTGAATGTCATCACTGAGCCAGTATTGCCACTGTGTGCTCTACAGTTCCTTTAGGACAGAAGGAGAGCCCACTGGCAGAGGCTGCTTTTCCTCTACTACACTGCACTGTCTTCCTGGGCAGAGAGGGGATGTCTGGCATCATCTTCTCGTGGGCACTGAAATTCATTGGGGGAGTGGGGTGGACAGAGGATTTCTCACCCAAAAGGCCGGTGTTAAGTAGTTTCAAGTTTAAACCTAATCCAATTCCAAAAGCGTGGAAGCTTGGTTGAGACCTTAGATTGTGTGTGCTGTGGGGGAGAGTCAGAGTCTTGTGTCTTCCGTAAAATAAGTGCACAGGAAAATAATGGAGGCATAGCAACAAAGCATGTCTTCTATCATCCTTGTTTTGCCTAGTCACTCTTTTCACTACATTTCTCCCAAACCATGATTCCCTTGAAGCTAAGATGTCCCCAAGGTTTTAAACAGCTCAATGCAACTGCCTGCAAGTTTTCTGCAAGAATTACACAAGAATGCAACAATTGGAGTAGGTATTTCCTCATGCTGACAACCAGAATGTTCTTCAGCCTTTCCTTCAAGGTGGTTCACCTGGATCATCAAACTGGCTAGCAAACAGTACTGCCCTCTCTGCCAACAGTCGAATCTCTTGGCGTGCTCTGCCCTGTTCCCTAAGCCTGCCTGTGAATTAATCCTTAACGTCCTAGGAAAAAACAAAAAAAAAAAAAAGGGAAAGTTTTATCAGAATTAGTCATAAAGCCCAACTTCAGTATAAGCCATGACCTCAGTTATTTTCTCCTAAAGCTCAGGGACTACTTCTTGCAGCAGTCCTGTGCGACACAGTCCGACAGGCCAGCTAGCCCCAGGCCAGCTGCAGAGCAGACCTACAGAGGTACTTTGATGCCCAAGCCCCTGACCTCAGCAGTATTTAATCACCTAAAAATGAACTCGCTTTTTCCTTTATGGAGCTGACCTTTTGTTTTCCTGCATTTTCTGTGTACTTCTTAAACACTTTTGGCTGGCATATGTGAACAACGTGCTACCAATTCTAAGCCTAGGATTTGTATTTATAGAAGAGGGTGTGCTTTGGGGAAAGAAACATATGCAAATCCTAGGATGGATTTTTTTTTTTCCTCTTCAAGTTGAAAGCAGAGATAATTTTTTTAAATTACAAAGTAATTAATTTGTGCTAAGCCAGAAAATGAAAGTGACCTGACAACTGCTGCCTAATTGAGGTGCAGAATAGCAAACGAAATCAACAAATGCTGAAAAATACATGTATCTCTTAATAATTCAGCCTCAAATGACTCAATTCATACTTAGAATAGCCCTATGCTCTGGTTAGTTTGTATGGGATAATATTGGTTTTATCCTGGTAACTGCAATGAGAGAAAAAAAAAGAATCTTACCTTAAAGACCACACAATGTTTTTCCCCACAGTGTTTAGGAGTGATAACAAAATATAAGCTGAACTGTGACCTGACTGCATGGTCACTTTCCTAGAAGTAGAATTTGTCTATATACAGGCTCAATTAAAGGTGTTTTATTTTATAACCATTTTTTTGGCTTTTTTTTTTTTAATTATTTTAAAAATTGGTTATCACTCATTACTTTATTGCTTTGAAATTAGGAATTCAAAGAGATAGATGTTTTAAAACATCTCAGGTGCTTCTGTCATGCTTACGTCTTTGCTGCTGCGTGGATCTCCATCTCCTACCTCCACCAAGATGGGAGACCAAAGGACCTCACCAGCACAGCATCCCTCTGACACTGGTGTGCTGCCCCCGGGCTTGTCTCTAGCATCAAAGCAGAGCCCATAGGAATTAGTCAGCTTGACAAATACTTTTTCCTTCTTTGGAGTTCTGTTGTGGGAGCTGCATGGTGAGGCTGGGGAACAGTGAGGCTGGGGATTTCTGTCTGCCCTAGATGTATTTGAGCAGAGAAGGAGTTGTTTAATCCAGAAATAAAGGTACATTGAACGATTTGTAACCTATAAACCAGGCTGGAGGCAAAGTAGTTATAGAAATTCTTTCTTCTGGGAAGGAACCTCAATGTTTTAGTAATTTTATTAGTTCTGTTAAGGTCTGTCATTTCTCTTTGTTTTGTTGTACCTTAGCTGCTGGGTTATGAATGTCATTCCAGTAGCTGCAGAGTTGCAGGTTATTAGAAAGAACAGCTTCTGAAGGAGGTCATATATATTACGATCCCATTTGACATGTTTGTGTGAGGGGATGAAGTCACTGATGCGGTAGGTCTTTTCCACACGTGCACACCTGAAAGGTTGCAAAGCTGCTTTCTTGCTCCTCAGCATGGGCTCAGGTGAACCAGAACTTGGGAGTTTACTGCTGAGAGCAGCGTTCAGCGCATCCGTAGAGTTCACACTCGTACTTCTCTTGCTCTTGTCCTCTTGCCAGCGTTTTCTCACCATAGAGCATCACCCACAAGTGCGCAAAGATGCAGAGCGGGGCAGCTGCAGGCACCCTGTGTTTTAGGGTAGCACACCAGGCAGTAAAGAACTGCAGACCTGGCAGCTACAACATGACTTCCTGAAGGCATCAAGAGAATTCTCCTCCTTGCTGTTTCCCCATCACATCATCTGTGTGTGATGATGCTCTTGCTCGCTTCTTGGAGGATACTTCCCATGCCTGGTGGTAACGCACTCCTGGACTAGCAGCTCGTGTCCTGTGTTGGTTTACCTTTCTGAAAAGGCAAGGGTGTGTTTATAGCCACAAGATAAACAGAGGAGACGTTTTTCTTTTGTGCTGTTCCTAACCACCCTGTTTTGCAACACACACCGTTTGTATACCCGTTAGCAATACCATTTCAGAACGAAGATTTGTTGCCTGTTACACTGGGAATTACATGGCTACGCAGAGGCTTGTAAAGTAATGATTGCAATTTTGCTAGGTGTTGTCACTAGAAATTGGGGACCCAGTAAATACTCTTTGTATCCTTCTCTAGCAATGCTGTGACAAATGCCACAGCAATTACAGGACATTACAATATGCATCCTGTGACAGTGTTGGGCTTCTGAGCACTGCCAGGAGCTACAGCAGTGTATGGGCAGCGGCAGGAACAGCGAATGGGTGGATATGGTACCTTGTATTTATCTGGTGTCGTTCATCAGTCATGCTCTTGACAGACAGACTGTCCGTGCAATGGTAATACACCTACTTCTGCAGGAACACACCTACTTCTACACAACGCCTTGCCTACTGGTAAATCAGAGGGAAGTTCTCACCAAGGCTTGTCCTTGAGCGATCACCCAGTGTCATGTCATCTGCAGACGTGACAAGAGGTGCTTACCTCCTCCGGACACAGACCAGGTTAGACTTCTGTGGTACCTGTTACCAGACTCCCCGTGAGCTACCCTGGGAGCCTGATTATCCAACCAGGAATTTATCCTCTTGGTTTGTCACTAACCAGGCCTAATGACCTAACTTGGATACAAGAATATTGTGGGAGACAGCATTGGAAGCCTTGCTGGAGTTAAACTACCATTTCTCTAGTCTTGTCCACGAACCAAGTGATTTTATTGTAAAAGTAAAAATCTTGTGTACCCGAGTTAGGTTTATAATACCGTTAGTTATTTACTCTTCCAAATTACGATTTTTTCTTTTATATTTGCCATATGTTATCTGCTCAGAATTTAGCTCTTGTTCGGTGTTTTTTCTAAGCCCATGTATCTGAATTTCAAAGGATTCTTTTTTTTCTCACTAACCTCTAAACCCTTGCCATTGAGCTCTATTCATTTCTTCTTTTCCTGCTTTCTGTTGTGTTCAGAGGCACACGTGTCCTTTGAGATGCAATTATTGTTTTCTTTGGTGTGATTCCTGAAACATCTAAGAATCCTTTTTTCCCCCCAGCAGGGCCATTTTCACTATCCTCTATATTTACATGTTTCAAAAACACGTCTTGGAATCTGATGAGTTTCCTACCTTTCTGCTTGCATTTCCTGGGGCTGCAATGAGCTTTTACAATTTGATGTTGGCCAAGGCACCATTCAGAGCCTTGATTTGTCCTTAGGTGTCATCCACTAGATTTGTGCAGTTTATACAAAGTTAATTTTTTTGCCAGGAAAGCTGGAATGAGTTTTAGGCAGTAGACGTACTGCAGTAGTTACTTTGAAACTTTAATGAATACCATTAAGGAACTAAAGGTATGGGAGAGCATTTCTACAGGACAGGAAAATAAAGGCCAAGAGGAGACTTTAAAAGGTTCTGTCATATCTTTTTAAGTCCAGAGCAGGCTTGACAACCCATTTTGGGGATCTTTAGAAAATGCTGAACTGGTTAATTTTTCTTGCTTATAGGGAACAGTTAAGACTAGACATTATCTGAAGCAGAAGAAATTAATTGAACTAAATAACGTGAACTGGAATGAAAAGGCAGGTCCTGAAACCACAACAGAAAGCTTCCTATTGCTGAAAATAGTGCAGGATGTGACCTGTGTGATGGGTGCTCAGTTCAGTGCAGGAGGATCACCTGAGTGGTCAGCCCAGGGTCTCTAGGCTGGATTTGGTGAGTTCTGGTGCTGACCCCCCTGCTCCCCAGCAGCAGGTAGGCAGTTACCCAGCTTCTGGGGAGCTCACTGCCTATGGCTGGAGGGACTGCAGTGTCCTGGCTCCTTCACCCCTACCCAGAGGAGCCTGGTGTCTGACATGACCCTCTTGCTCCTTCCATTGCTTTCTTTTCATCCGTTTTCATTTTTTCCTTCCCTTCCTTTCACTTCATGCTCATCCTTGTGTCTGAAACCATAAAAACAATTTTTCAGTCTCACTTTGTCTTTTAAGATAAAAAAAAACCCAACAAAAGAAGCTGGCTGGCAGCCGTCTTCCCAAGCGTTACCCTGTGCTTGCCTGCGGTTCCTTCCTCTTGAAAATGTGGCTTCAAGTCTCCTGTGTCTCTTTTCTTCACCAACAATTAAGGTCTCTCCAGGATCTCTCAAGGCAGACGGATATTCCTTATGGCACTGTCTTCGACTCCGCAGTCTACGAGCACGTTCGAGTGAAAGGGATGAATCCCTTTGAGAGGGACAGCATGTATTCCCAAATGTGGAGGATGATTAACAGAAGTAATGGCTCAGAGAACAACGTCTTGGAGTCGACTGCAGGCATTCAAAAGGTACTGGTATGACTTGCTTTTGGCTTCCCTTTGGACGTTCTCTGCTGTGACACCGCATCAGTTGTTGCTTTTAGCTATAAGGGATGCAAGCACACCCAGATAATGATCATGCCTGGTGGCAGGTTCTGCAAGCCCATTGCAAGGGGATTGGGACTTCTCAGCTGTGTAGCTTGTTTTCAATAACTTTTAAAAATGTTAGTACCTGGAGTGTTTGCTCTGGGAAGGGTTTGTAGCTATGAGAGGTGAATGCATTTGTCAGGATGGAAAATGGGAATAGGATCGCTGGATTTATAACCCCAGAAGATGTGGTAATGTACTATACAAAGCTTAAAGCACTTTGAATACAAGATATTGATTAACTTATTTTTGTAGACTCCTGACACTGAAGATCTTGGTTTTCAGGTATAGCTCTGAGTCATGTATGTTTTGGGAGAAGCAGGCAGAAAAAGATGACCTAGCTTTGAAAAAGAGTCTCGAAGCCAACTTCTGTAGTGGGTTTAGCAGTGGGAAAATACTTCGAGAGCAGGAGTTGATTTCTGTAGGCACATCTATGAATACAACAGTTCCCTCCCATGTGTCTGTTGACAGCTGCAGCTTTTCTGAGAACTCCAGTCCATGAAATGGCTCAAGTATGAGAGTAAATATGAGTTAATGCATGACTGTACACAGACTTTTTCCCTGCCGTTGTATCTTCATATTCAGAGTTTTAAATCACATCTGAGAAATATTTTATGGATTTTCATTTTAAACTTCAAAATGTGAAGACTGATCAGAGGAAACGTTCATGCAGTTGTGTGTTCGCTTGTTTTAAGCTTGGTTTAGAGACACTAAAAACAAATGCAGACAAACTCTGCCTTTTTTCTCCCCCAAAATCCATTTGCCAGGAAATTGCAGGTAATTCTGGTGGTTTTACACTGGATAAAAACATGTAAGAGAAAAAAATATATTAAAAAGAGTGATAAAATCACTGATGATCTCTGGATAATAAAATAACTACAAAATAACAATGATTCTTTGGAGTTTTAAAAGTCGCTAATCCACCCTCTGTATAACTGAGAACATATTTTCTCCTCTGAAGGACTAAACAGCATGAAAGAAGCAGCGAGAGGGTCCCCAGGGAACTGTACTTTTGAAACCCCTTCAGATAAAGCTGTAAGCTGAAAAAGCATGAAAAAAAAATAAAAATAGTCTGAAGATTTGTTGGCTAAAGGAAATTGCTTTCTTTGAGAAAATATATTTTAGCTCTGTTTGTAAGGGGCTGATAAAGTTGGGTTTTGCCTTTTGTATTAAAAAAAAAAAAAACTTCCCTCCTTCTGGTTTGCCTTCCCAAGTTATACTTAGGGTTTAGGAAGAATCAAAAACCTGAGCACATCAAACACAGCTTGTTGACTAATGGCTTTTAGCTGAAAAAAACCCACCAGTGTATCATGCTGGCAGGTAATTCCAGATTGCAGTCTTTGATTCCTCATTCCTGGAAGCATGGCAGTTGCTGTCCTCATACCTACAAACCCAGAAATATCCCAGTTCTTTAATTTCCCACGCCCCTGCTCGCCAGGAACAAGCACTTGCAAATGATCATGTTGGAAAACCAAGCTGCAGCACGTGAGCAATCCAGCCACCCTCTGATTTTAAAATACCAGAGCACCCGCCCCATTCTAATGCACATCTTCCTCTGTGTGCATGGTTTCTCTCCTCCTTTCACCTTACAGGAAGGAATGACACAGGAAAAGATTATTTGCCAGTTGCTGTGGTGGACGTGTTCTTCTTTACCAACCCCGCCTGCTTCTGGGTGCCTTGCAAACCCTCCCCGAGGTTAAATGGGGTCTGCAAGAAGCCATCGCAGGGGAGGCTTTGCCAAACATTTTTCTTGTACCTTAAACGTCCTTTAGTTTTGCCTTGCTTGTATTCTGTCAATGACAGTGGAGCTGGCAGTCTCTCTCTTTTGAGGGAGGGAGCAGTTCAATACTGATGTTTATGTAAACTGGGGAAGGGGATGGAGCCCCGGTGTGCTCATCGCTCGGCGGGGCTGCGTGCTCGCTGTGCCCGTGACTGGCAGCTCTGCCAGGGAAATACAATACAGCTGGATGACAGCGATTGCCTAGTCCCGTTTTGCATCAGGCAATCTGCCTCTTTGACCTGCTTCTCCTGGCAGGAGGGCAGGGCAGGCAAGAGGAATAAGGTGGGAAGATCATTCCTTTGTAAGTTTTTGGGTTTTGTGTTTATCAGCCCTGTTCTTCTCAGAAATGAAGTGCATGTGTATCACGCTGCGTGCTCCTACTCCATCCACAGCGAGCAGCTCCACGCTATCAGGTCTGGTTAGAGAGCAGCTGAGTAGAGTTACCCTGAAGAGAGAGCAGAGTTTCAAATACCTCAAATGGGAGACAGCTGAAAAAGCACAGGCACTTTATAAATTTGCTGCCACTTATCATCTCTTCCTTTCTCAAAGGGCAGCAGAAAGCAGTCGAAGATTTGAATGGCAGGTAGGAAAGCATTCAGTTGTTTGTCTTCCTGCTCTGTCAAATCAAAAGGGATGGGGAGGTAGCTTTATTCCTGTATATGCCTGGATTACTCTGGAGAATGTTCACTTTTATCTTCTTTTTTTTTTCTTTTATTATTCCTAAATGTTTCATGTATCACAAATTGATTTTCCTTTTTTTGCATACATTATGAAATATGCATCTCATTCTGTCAAAGGAATCTCTATTTTTGTGGAAGTTATTTATTCAGAGAGGATTTACAGAGGCCTAAGTCATGCCTACTTAAACATTCATTGAGGACTCCAAGAAAAATCATTTAGGCTTAAACATATCACATTACATACCTCTTTATGTCTTCTTAAAAAGCACATTACCCTGCTTAATCTTTTACAAGCACCACAGGCTTTCCTTTCCTTGGAACTATTCCCATTTAAAATATAATGAAGCACTTCCATTGTACCCCTGTCTGCTCTTTCTTCCCTGGAGTATAATAGTGCCTAATGCCCTGTCCTACCCACCTTGTTCCTCTGAACATGAGACCATAGCTTACAGCGTCTGCATTTCTCTCAGCACTACAAAGTGGAAAATTCCTTTCCTGGGCTGCACAGGCAGAATCCAAATGTGTTTGAAACCTCTGTCTATTTAACTCTGTCTGCAAGATATTTAGCCAGTAGGGAACTTGTGAATGGCTGTGAGGTGAAATAGTGCTTCTGGATGGTGCATTAAGAGAAATTCCTCTTAGGCTTTCATAATATTTCCTCTTCAGCTTGCACACAGTATCAAAAGGAATTTGGTCTTGAGATGTTGGTTTTTCTTGTGATCCCACTTACGTTGCCAGTGGAGATGTGGTAGTAACTGCTGAGCCCGTTTGTTTTCCCTTGACACTGTGGATGGCACCTTTACCTTCAGAGAATACTGTAATAGTAATAATATTGTTTAAACTGCCTATTCCTAGGCCATAAAAAACGCTTGGCAAAGGTGGTTTGTCTGGAGAAGGAAGGTATAATAATGATTAGTGATTCTATGCTGTAACAAGTTGTTAATAACTAGACAGGATTATTCTTAATTTGTTTTGAGCTGTAGCAACAGCAGGAAGATTTCTACTGATAGGCCAGAAAACTCCTGAATTAACTAATTATCCTGATTCACTCACAGATCTGCCATGGGAATTGCCATTCTGGTGGCAGAAACACCGATCACACCACAAAAAAGATCTAGTTAATATATGCAATTCCATATGTCTTTGTTGTGAAGATTTCTTACCACAGAGTTGGCCGATGACCAAAACAGAATCCTTGGATATTGGATCTGTACTGTGATTCAGCAGTTTGGCTAAGAAAGGGATAGGAAGCCAAAAAGACAAGAGCATATAAAAATGCTGGGGCTGTGCTCCAGCCCCACATATAGATCTTAATTCTCTACAGAGGAATCTGCTGCACGAATTGGTTACCAAACCAATTCTCAGCCCAGCAAATCCTGTGTGTATTTGCTTCCATGTGTGCAAACTTGCAGCAGTACAAATATTTAGTATCCTGACCAGAAAACACTACAAGTGCTGCGTGGTGTTACTTTCAGGCGTTATCAAAAGGCTAATAGTTATCTGGCTTAGCTGAGGGGGGTCAGTGTGCTTTGCCTGTATAATAACTGACCTGCGACAGTTAACAGAGCATGGAGAAGATTCTGTGCATAGCTTTAAAAATGAAATGTAAAACTTTTCCTGCTCCCTCATCTTCTCAGAATTCAAGGTAGGCTCAACAAAAGGCTTGCTCTCCCTCCCGAACGCTCCTAAGCATGTACTGAACTTTGATCCAACTGTGACTTTCTAGAGAGTTCTCACGGGTTTTATCTTGAGTGGAACACCTATAAAAGTTATATTCTGCAGAGTTTGATTTTATTCAAATGAAAATGTAAGTCAGAATTTGAGTCAGCCTACATATCAGAAATGGATCTACGCGGACGTGTGTTCAGCCAACAACTAAGCAAGCCAGCTACTGCCCTATTCCTTTGTCTCCAGAGTTTCCTGAACATTTTATCCGAGTTCATCTTCTCCCCTTTCATCTTACGTGCTCCTGAATGTGCCTGCCCCCTTTTGCTCTCACCGAAATGCCAGCCAAGTTGCTCATGACTTCTGCTCAAAGGTCAGTCTGCAGATGCCTGCCAGTCACTTTAACAGCCTCAGGTGGCACTGGCTGGTGTCCTGCTGTGGGGCTGTGCTGTTCTACCTTCTCTCTCTGTCTCCATCCTACATCCCAGACAGTAGACTTTTCTGTCTGTAGCTCATCCCTCAGTATTTTCAAGGCCAAATGATAAATTAATGCAAGTTGTCTTGAGATTCAAGGCCCTCCGCCGTCAGTTCTGCCTCTCTCTGTAGCTTTCTCATTGCTGAATTGGAAGTCATTTGTGTGAGCTTCCAGTGCAGCTCCTTTTTCAAGCAAGCAACTTAATGCTTTCTCCAGGGACTCTTCTGTGAGGCATGAAGTTTTCCCCCAAGACAGTAGCCCTGTCTTTTCTTCAAACTCCTTAGCACTCTCCTTCATTACTAGACTAACAAAAACCTTGACAGCTAGATCTCTGGTGTGCTACGATCACTACCCATCAACTGAGCAGCATTGTTTTGATGTCTCTTTATGCAGTTTCTCCTCATTTGGCTTATTTTATAACTGCCAAACAAGGGGGGAGAGGGAAGCTCACACCACAGTCATCTAAATACCATCATAGGTGTGGTGTGGGTGAAACCAAAGATCTACTACACCTCAGAATGAACTGAGTTAATGAGCGTGACCGTTATCAAAGAGTGTTTCTCAGAAAACCTCCCCATGCCTGACCTTTCAGCCTTCATCCCCAAAGGAGAGCTACTGATGAAATTCTGAAGATGAGCATGAGAGCCAAAGTTCCTAACCACCTGATGCAATATAAGATGGAGGGGGGAGAATTTTATTGAGCAATCAGTCTTTATTATCCCTCATTTTCTCCCGCTTCATATTTCTCTTGAATTGTCTCACCGATTAGCACTGCATTAATATCAGAGACAGTTCTGTAACTTTGAAGTTTTCTGCTTCTTTTCAGAGAAAGTTTGTTTGCCTACAAGCTTGGTCACTTAGGGCTCTCTCCCCCAGATATCCCTTCTTCTCTTCAAAGGTAATTCTCTCTTAAAACTTGTCTTCACTTGGATCCTGGAGCTGTCATGGCTACAACTAGACTCCCAGCGTGTGTAATTCCAGGTGCCTAAATTAGATGCCCAGGTTTCTTTCCTAGCTGTAGTAGACAGGCACATTCCTTCTCTAGAGAGTGGCTGGGAGTGCCAAAGCTGGGAACCTATTTTTCTTGGCAGCTTAATTTGTACAGCACCTATCAAAATAAGATCATATTCTGTGACTAGAAATAGCAATCAAAATAAGAAATGGCAAAATACACCCTGAGGAGCTAATTTTGCTTGAATCCTGTAGAACTGCATTCTGCAGAGAGCTCAGCCCAGACTTTTCAGCCGGAGAAAGGATAGCTGACAGCCCTCTGAGGTGAGAGTCCCCACCCGTCATCCTGATAGCCAAGTACAAACCTAAGTATTTCATTCTTTTTACATGGCAGAGCAGTACAGAGAAGACAATGGATTCCTGTGTTTGTGCAGATTTTACTTGGGGTTTCTCTTATGTAGACCTGGACTATTAAGTTGGCATCACGAGAGAAACGGCTGGAGAGCATCCCTGTCCTGGCAGCAGCAGACCAGCTCTGCAGAAGCCAGCAGGTAGCTGCCACTCTAGGGCACACGGTACCCTGCCAAGCACTTTGTCTCAGATAATCCTTGTGCACACGCTGAAAGGAGAGGTAATTTTGTGTTAGTAGCTGAAAGGAGAGGTAATTTTGTGTTAGTAGCCGTCAGTCTCTCCATGCAGAGATAACAAATAGGAGCTTCCTGGTTTGGTTTGGGGTTTTTTTTTTTTTTATTTCTGGAGAACTTTGTGTATTTCTAATAGGTGGGGAAAGCAGGACTGCAGCATCACAGACTGGCAGCAAGTGCAGGTAGACCACAGCACGCAGGGTGACCACTCGTGAGTACCTGCACGAGGAGTCTGTAGCTGCCAGTGCTTAGTCTGTCCCCCTTGTACCTCCCTGTGCCTTTTCATCTTTGGGAATCCTGCCAGAGCAGTCTGTGTCCCCCGTTGTTTATGTGGCTGTATCACATCTGAATACCATAATCCTGAGCTTTATATATGAGAAGCTTTACATTTCTGAATAGCTGAGCAGCATGAGCGCTGCTTCCATTTGCACCAGCAAGTGATTAATTGTAGAAATTCTGAGCTCCTGCCTGAAACTGGGATTTTTAGGGGACAGGAAATTTTGGAAGGAAGCGGGGAGTAAGAAATCTGACAATTAGGAAATAATTTAAGAAAAAGAGTGCGTTCTCAGTCAGTGGTTGTAAAAGCTGAGCCATGTGTGTGTCAGGATAATGCCCAAAGGAATTTTCTTTCGCTAGCATTATTTGTTGCTGAAGTTTTCTCAGCTGGCCACGCTCGGTGTTAGGGAGGCACCCGTTGGAAAGGGTGTCATGAACAGAAAAGGGTGCTGGACCCACCCTACAAATGAGTAGCTTAATTTGTGCATATTTGAGTCTGACAGAGCAATTGCCATCTTCCATAAAAGAAACCCAAAAAGGTGGGGGGTTTTGGAGTATTTCCTATGTGATGAGTGCGCTTACTGTGCATTAACACAGGGGAGGTCTGGAAGAGAAGCAGCTCTCATGGGTGCTGTTACAAACCATCTCGGGAGTAACGTACAGGCTTTAGGGCGTAAAACAGGAGATGCCTCTACAAATATATTTGCAGCAAAACGGGAGTTCTGCAGCGTGTTTCTACTCCCTCGATTAAAATCAGACCGAGGTGATGTTCTCAGTCCTGTTTTTCAGCTGCGGAGTCCGGGAAGTGTTTGGCAGAGGAAGATTCTTTGGTGCAGAAAGGTGCTGAGAGGGCAGCTTTGTAGGGTGTCAGTGGTCATTTGACCTTTGCTGCTAGAGTGGTGTGGCATCTTTGAGGATATATATCATAAAAAAGCAATACAGGGCAACTTTTGCTGGATATTAAACTTCTGCTACTTTTTCCAACTCATCAATCTACTTGCAGTGCCGTTGCTAAAATTGTCTGTACTGCCTCCCTAGGCTCTGTGGCATTGCCTCGGCAAAATAAAGTGTGACCAGCAGCTTCAAGTGACCAAAAACTGCAGAGGGATGAGCAGGCTGTGCTGGGATGCTGGCAGAGCAGTGAACCTCCCCATGCGTGTCAGCAGCTTGTGGGTGTCCACCCTTCTGGGTTACTTCTCCAGGCCACTTCTTTGTAGCCATTTCACATCTTGTAGCCAGATGAGCAGTTGAACAACCATAGGTTTTCACTTGTGTCCAGATCTAGTTCCATACTCCTTCAAAACCGTCACTGGCAAAGGTCTGTCAAAAATTGCTGCCTCGGGGAGGAATAGAAATTCGGATTCTGTCTCTCCTGCGTTGGTTCCTTGTGTCCTTCCCCTGGTTTTTTCACTCAGGCAAAGAGAGTAGTGAAGCCACAGCTTCCTCACTGATCCCTCTCTACGGCTCACATCCCTTTCCACCTCATATCCGTGCTCTGATTCCTAATTTTGGAATCTTGTTATCCTAAGAAAGAAAAACTCTATAAAGTGCCTGACAGAGGAGTTTGGCATTTGGAGCTCTCTCCTTTGGCTTCCAGGGGACACAAAAGGTGTTGGGCATCTATTATTCTGTCCTGTGAGTTCTTATTTCTCCATTTTATCTCCATTAACTTAGTGCTACAGAGGTTCTGTAACATTTCCAGGCTCATGAAGATGAGCGATACCACCTTACAGAGGCTGTCTGGGGACTACACAGGCTCCTACCCAGCTCCAGCAACCTCAGCCCACACTTTTCCTTCTGAATTCTTGCTTCACTTTGTTCCCTTCTTCTTACATTCTTATTTCTCTGCTTTTTGACTCTGTCCCTCCTGCTCGGATACCGGCTACTCCAGCGCATTCCCAGCTCTCTGAGTCTTTCTTCTTTCCACCCTTCACCCCTCTACACAGTCACGGGTCCCCTTTGCCGTCCCCATCTTATACTGTCCCGTTGTTTTTATTCCGTGGCTTTCAGTCTGCCGTCAGACAAGGCTTTCCCAAAGCTCTGCCTGGCACTTTGAAGCCCAGTTGCAGGCTGCCAGCCTGGTGGGCTGCACGGGGGCCGCGTGGCACACGGCTTGGGGGAAGCGCGGGCTCTGGTGATCAATAGGCAGAGGCAGGAGAGTACCCTCGTGCTCCAGGCACAGAATTTGCTAATGTGTTCGCTTTCTAGCTTAAATGTTTCCAGCTATCATGTTTGTATATTAGCATATTTTAATAATACCCAAATACACTGTGATGCATTGCCAAATGCAAATGAAGGGGTTGAATGAAAGGTTGTTTAAAGGATGTATGCGACGGAGAAAATACAGGAATAGAAGTAATGAGAAAGGGAGGTATAAATGTGCTATGTATTCCAGCTCTAAAGCGTGGCTGGGATTATAAGGCTGCAAATCTTAAATGGCAAGAGAGGTCTAAGATGTAACTGGGAGATCTTGTTTCGTGTTTTTAGAGCTGCTGTACCAGTCATTCGTCAAACAGTCTGACAAATTTCTAGCAGTTCTGCTAAATACCTTGTTGTTAAATAAACCACCAAAGAAAACCCCCTGTTCCAGAGAGCAGCAGCCACAGCTGCAGCCCGTAGCTGTGTGTGCAGGGGCTGTGGAGGGGACCAGGGCTGACCCCACGGGGTGCTTGTTAGGTCTCCCTCCTGACTCCCCTGTACCATGTATTATGATGTATCTGCTACTGTCTTTTTCTGACCTGATTCAAGCAACTATGAAGATGTTTTCCAAGTGCTTTTCTTGAAAAGAAGTGTAGAGGGAGTCAGCTTTTCAGACACCAAGTTAAAAATTTAGAAGTAACAGCATGGCATTGAGGAAAGTATGCCAGGTAGATAAGCTGGCTTTCTTAAACTGTGTCAACTAAAAATAAAGCTAAAATTGATCTGTTACAGAAGCAGAATCTTTCCTTAGGCTGAAGAATAATGATAATAGTGGTTTTCCACCATTTTATTCTGTTTAGTTAAATTGCCAGCAAGCAGTTTACGTCTCTTTGTATTTGAATTAGGTGGCAGAGTTGTCCAGTGTGAAAATATGACTGCAATAAATCAGTTTTGTTTTAATAGCCAAGCAATGGGAGGAGATTAAAGTGCCACACGGAGTATTTTAAGTAGCATTTTTACCAGGCTGTAATCACATTTCATTCTTCTATCAGTTTGCATAAAATACCCGATCCAGGTAGGCTGCACAACCCCCTTGCTGGGATTGCAATGGCAAGAGAGGGTTGTTTACCATTCCTGGCTCTAAAGCTTTCCCACTTTACAGGGGTTGATTGGTGTTTATGGCTGTTGGCAGAATGGCTAGTTAATCAAATAAAACAGAGCCCGTTCCCTGCTGCATGCAACGGAGGGAGGGATATAAATACAGGGACTGTATCAAGAGGGGTGGAAAATGCAGTGAATCTGTAATGAAAAAAAATAGTAGATAAGCAGCTGTATTATACAAGTCTGTAAGTACCAAGGGGTTCTGGCTGTAATGTTAATCAAAGCGTGGAAGCTTTTGTTGTTTCATCGCTCTGACCCCGGGATGGGATTTCCTTGTAATGCTGTGGTGGTTTAACCTCAGCTCTGCCCCCCCAGCTGCTCCTTCACGGGGGTAGCTGGGGGGCTGAGACACGGACGGTGTAACGGGAACAGCAGAAGGAGGAATCCATTCAGCACTGCCTGTGTCCAGATCTGCAGTGCCAAGCTGGCTCCATCCAGACCTGGGCGGGAGATGGTTATCAAAGAGAGAAGGATAAAATGGTTCAAAAGGCTGTAGTTAAATTATTTTGTGAGAGTAGTGGGACATCCAGAATCCTGTTACCACTAGGAAAGTGGTCAGAGCTCTTGTACAAGGAATATAAAAACCCTGAAAGTTGAGTCAGTTCTTTTAAAGTAAGCTTCTGAAATGAAACTGTATTGTTTCAAATGAGCTTTTAGTGGAGGATTGTTCAGTAACATTGGTAATTTTGCAAAGAATTTTCTTGTGGTTGAAGTTCTTTCTTCAGATGATGAATGGTTTCGATGAGTAGTTTTTTGACTTTTGATGATTTTTCTATGTTTGTGGCTGGTATTCTGTAAGTGTTTCTTTGAATAAGGAATGCTCCCAAGAATTGCAGTTAGATTGACTCTGCTTCTGTTCTGAAGAATGGGGACAAGAACTCTTCAGATCGTGTTACGCTGGATTGATTTACTTGAAAAAGGGATGCTGCTTCTCTGAAGTCATCTGCGTTTATCTTCTTCACGATACTTTAATCCACAGAATTTTACTTTTTCACCCAAGTTAAGATTGATCTGTGTACATTTCCTCATTTAAATGTTCTGTTATTGGGCATTAACTGCCACAAAACAAGTACATCGGAAGGTGGGACTCACTTCAGTGGTTTCCATTTGCCTCATTATTGAAACTGCCACCTGACTACCACAGATCTAAGTTTGAGGAACCCGAAGTGCTTTCATACAATTTCTGTGTATGCCCTTCACTGGCGATACCCTTAAAATAGCCTCCATTGCTGTCTGCGACACTTACTTCTCATAACAGAAATGAGAAGCTGCAATTAAAAAATTGGATCCTTACCTTTCAAAGGTCTGCTTTGATGAGATTTTTTTTTTAATTATTTTTCTGAGATTTTTTTTTTCCCTCCCATTTCTCTTCTATCTGAAGTTCCTGTTAGCTGCGGCCAGCCCATGATCAGTGATCAGCCCGATCTGCTGCGATCACCTGGAGAAGCAGCTGGCTCTGTTCTCCCAGCACCCCCAGAAACTCTTGGTTGGCCTCTGCTCTGTTTTGCCCCACTTATTTTCTTCCTTGTAACTAACTTACAAGATGCGTTTAATCACAGTGGCAAAATATGAATGCACCGAGCACTGGGAAAATTCTCCTGCAAAGGTGCCCTCTCATTACAGAGCTCTCCTACCTGAGTAGTTCTAATTCCAGATGAATTATTCAAGGTCTGCCTGGCATAACAAGCGACAGTGTAATCGTGGGGCTTTTCTCAAGAAGTTGGTGGCAGGTTGCATATGAGGCATTAATGCTGTTCCTGATGAAGCTTTATCTGGAGCAAATAGACACGCCGTTGAAGCTGATACGACAATGTAATGAAAGATAAACTTCATACTGAGGAGGAGATGAGGCTGGGATTTCTAACCTCTTCTTGCTGCCTCTAAGCTCCCCGGTGTTTCATTTCCTGCTGCCGCTCGCTCCTGGGCCCTAGCTCAAGAATGCTTGTAGAAATGATCCCATACTTTTCTGTTTGAATAAGTAGAAAGATGAGTTGTGATGTTTGTCAGACAGCACCCCTTGAATTTAAATAGCTTTCTACACGCCCTGCAAAATGACATCTTAAAGGGTGGTTGTTATTGTTATTATTTAATTAGCTGCTTGGCTTGATGACTGAATAGAGTTTTATGTATGTAGGAACTTTTATTCCGGGCTCGAATGCCACCGTGGGGATCCACCTCCCATCACGTGCCGCAGAGCTGTCGGTCAGAGTCCCATCCTGCCCGTGTTCCACTCGGGTTAGCAGAGCAGCCTCATGTGCTGGCCCATGGGGGAAAGTGGGGCAAGAAGCTCTGAAACCGTGCTTCAGAACCATGGAAAGTGTAGTTCTGATAGAACTGTAAATCAGTGTGGTTTATTCAACAGAGCTGAAATGTGAGATGTTATTTCACTGGGATCCAAACAGAAGTTAGCCAGAATTCTGCCCTTTGTGAACAACGCCGGGACTTCAAGCCTTTGTGCCTGGAGGAAAACAAATTAGCAAACGGGAATTTATCTGAAAGCAGAAGATCTGACTTCTGCTTCAGTCTGATAAACAGCAACTTCATTGGCCTCTTGCAAGAGGATTATGGAGATCAATGTGTTTCTATTCCATTCTGCTGGAAAAAAAAAAAGGAAAAAATGTGTTGTGAATGCCATCAAGCTGTTTGGCAACATCTGACAGGACAAAAAAAATCTTGATTTAAGCTTCCACCACGAATTTTATCTTTGCCTTTTCCAATTTCAGAGTACAATATCCACATTATGTATATTATCTCTCATTTGTGTATTTGTAAATGTTCCTTCACACTGTTCCCTCTTCGTTCCTCGTGCAGCAGCAGCCTTGGTGTGGCTGCTGTGTTGGATGGAGTTGAAGCTACCGCATGCTTGCTGCATATGCAGAGATGATGTCCAAAACTTACATTTCTGGATTTATTTATATATGCCAGAGTCTCGGGTCCACACTGGTAGGCGTAGCCCTAGCAGCATCACGTGATGGCTTCTCCCCAGCAGGCAGCACGGTGGAATGGTCCATACTGGAGACGTGACCTGCAAAGAGCTTAATGGAGCAGGTCATTCATCAGTGTCCTGAACTGGTTCCAGCTCGGAGCTGGAGTTGCTGCTGTGCTGGGGAAGAGTCTGTTTCCTTCCCTGTGTTCTTGGCTGAAACACAAGTGACAACTTCGTAGGCAGGGGAAGGTGTGCGGCAGCCGGAGGGGAAGGATGGATGGCTCCTGATGGGAATGAGTGGGAGAAGCATCAGCACTCTGCCACTGGGCTGTAGGCACGGGCTATTCAGGAAATGTGCTTGGTCAGCACTAGCTAATAATTTTCGGATTTTCTTCCAGGAAATTAATATAATTTTAATTACTTGAAACTCAAGATTTGCCTGGCCTTAGAAGTTGTCTTGTTTTTAGAACAGGTGACATATTTTAGGTATGATGAAATATTTAAAAGAGGTTTGCAGGAAAAATAACTGCCAGTTCTGTTTGAACTGCAACCTATTGTGTGCATTTCTGCTTTCATACAGATCCTTAGTATTTTTTTAAAGAAGAATTTAAAAGACAGAAAAGATATTGTCCAAGAATTGAAGTATGAAAAACTGCAGTAGTTGGTCGTTGTTTACTTACAATTATTTTTTTTCCTGAAATTTATAATTTTCTACACCTAGAAATGTGTTTTTAGAGTGCTGGAGTTGTACAAAAATACATTATTCAACCTACTTTGCATGAATGGGTTAGCTGTAAAAAGAAATACTGTCCACATCCATGTTGGCATAAAATATGGACGTGTGCAACAGGATAATGGCTTTAAATGCTTTCCTTGTAGAGCTCAGCTGGGTTTCATCAGAGTCATCGAAGATAAATTTTAACTAATATCTACAGGCAGGGCTTCAGGGGAAAAAAAGAAAAGTCTCATAAATGTGGAGGGATAGAAAATAGAAATATAACAGCCTTATAGCAATAGTTTTACATCTCTGTGCTGATGGCCACTATTCTGTGTAACAGCTCTTTTTACAGTACTCCTTCAGAGTTACTAACGAAACCATGAAGTCAAGTCAAGCATTTCTGCCTGGTACCCCACCTCCCAGTTTCATTTAATGACCAGTGTAGTGTCTGAGCTCAAAATACCCTGAGGAATGACTAAGGTTCTGTTTGGCCTGGTTGGGGGTTTTTTTGTGGTTTTTTTTTTTCATTTGTTTGATTTCCTGTGGCAATAGTCATCAGATACTCCAAAAATCTTTTTAGCCCCTGCCATACTGTCAGATGGGATGCCACAGGGAAGGAGACTGAGCTGTCAACTCTCCATGCCCTGATGGACTGGAAAGCTGGAGCTGGGGTGAATGATAATCACACTTCCCTCCCACAAACCCTTCCCTGGCAATCCTGGGCTGTGTGCTCGTGTCTGAACAGCATTTGGATTTGCCACCATCCTGAAATGGTATTATCTGAACACCAAATGTGAATATAATAATGGGGAAATGCAGACTCAGAATTGCAGATCTTCTGCAAGTAGTCAGTTATATATTATAAAGAACTATTTCTTTTTCCAAGGAGATTTTGCTTTCATTTAGCTCCTATAATTGCCTGACTGTAAGCTCCTTAACTTTTTCTCATAACGCAGAACTGGAATTTTTGCTGTTCATTTTGAGGTCCAAAGTGGAAGTCTTCAGCATAGCTACTGAAAAGCTACAAAATATGTGCTTCTCATGGGAAGGAGAGAAGGCTATAGGTTTTTAATTGACTTACTGTGCTGAAATTCCTTTTTCTTTCCACAAAGAGCATCATCCTCCCTTTTCATAGTAACCATAGAGTATATAACCATATATATAACCATAGAGTATGGCTACCTCTTATTTCTAAGTGCAAATCTGTAAAATATCAGCAGTGTTCCAGATATGCTAGACTCTAGCATAATTTTATTTCTTAGATCTTTAGGGTAAAATCAGTCTTAGGTTGTGTGAAAGATCCATAGGCAGATGGTTTAGACTGTAAATCTCAGAAGGGTATGCTAAAAAGTGCATCGTGTGCCTCCTGAGCTGCCAGATAACTCATTCTCTCAGCGAGACAGGGGTTTTTCCTCATACTTAAGAACTGGAGACAGTTCAAAAGCAGCGTCATTGGTGATGGGAAGACTGAACTGATAGTTTTGCAAGGAAAGATTAAAGCAAGCTATAGGCAGCTCAGCTAAGTAACAGAAAGGTTTGTCAATAACTGAAAGGTGTCAGCCCCAAAGTGACGGTATTTAGATCTGCAAAAGGAAAAATGACTGGGAATGACACAAGAAAAGTGTTGTAGTCAAAATAAATACATCGAATAGCAATGAAAACTATTGAACTGAGGAGCAGTTCCATGAAGAGAGAGATTGCAAGCATGACAATTGCAACTTGGGTTTTCTCCATGGATTTAAGTTCCCTAGACTTGTAGAAGGATAGGGCAAAAAATGCTAAAAAGGATGCATTTTATCCCATGGAGCAATCCCGTGGTGAAGGGAGATGGCTGGAGTGATCCCTTCTGGCTCTTCAGTCTCTTTCCTGCCCCGTGCACTTGAACTGAGGCTTGCTGTGAGAAGTGCTACCTTTGTGGGAACCCAAACTGTGATATTATCTAAGGATCTTACATATACCACTTCACCAGGGAGATTATTGACAGTAAGTGCTTTAACCACTTCTGTGTATTCTGACTGTGAGTTGTTTTCCTGCAAGGCAGCCAAATCAGGAGACTTTTTCCTGAGCAGCTGCTGAGTCTCTTTAGTCTCTTTACACGGGCCCAGGCGAATTCAGTGCCCTAGGATGTTCAAAGAGTGGGTTAGGACAAAAGCAGGTGTCAAAACAACCCTTGCCTCTTGCCATCACCTCAGTTATGTCCCCACATGTAAAATTACTCATCTTTTGAGCCTCACTTTTCCTTAATCCCTTTGTTTGGATAGTCCATCTGATCTTTTTCAGGATTCCTTCCTGCCCCTTCTGATCTCCTTTTGTCTCCTATTTCCCTCCCTTGCTGTCTGCACATCATGATGCTTTTTCAGGCTGAGTCATTATCCTTCTAAATGCTTCTGGGAAGGTTTTTTTCCTCAGTCCTGCTGTCTGTATCTTAGCCAAGTGGTGCCTGTAGGAAGCTCAGGGTAACCCAAGCTAGGAGGAGCTGTCAGTTGCAGTGCCTATAAAACAAGCATACAGGTTGTATTGTTTGTCAGCAGTGAGTTTATTTATGTCCCTTACTCTATGGCCATTTAGATGGCTCTAAGCCTCCACTGGGATGCAAAAAAACCCCAAGATTCTTGACCAGTTTCAGAGTTTAGAGATTAAAACTGATCCAGTCCTGCCCTTGTATGTGTGTGTGTATTCCGAAAACCATTTTCTTTATGCTGCCCATCATGCAGAGCCCACAGATAATCTGGTTCCCTTTTTGGTCCGCAATCTGCACAAATCCTCTCTGTACTCCGCCTGAGAATGGAAATGGGAAATCTTCCCTTTCTAGGCCTGCAGTGTTTAATTCAAACTGATTATGCATGAAAAGGAACGTGTCCCAGACGCAGCCATTTCTTATGCACTGTATCTCGTGAGCAAGCAGCCAGTGTGGCTTGCTTCAGTAACTTTTATATGCAAACAGGCTTTAAAAACATAATCTACATTGTCAAAGCCTGATCTAAGTGATGTTCTGACATGGCTTATTTCGATAAGCTTGCTTCTGAATAGATGCTGGAATTTTATATGCATCCCATATACTTAAATGAAAAGAAAAACCTGGATTTGTTTCAAATGTGAATGGATAGTAAAACGTTACTTTGAAAGCTATTCAGTATAGCGAGTTGTTTTGGATTTATCTTAGCCAAGCAGTTAAAATGTCTTGCATGATCTGGCTGTATGAGAGTCTTTGAAGATGTTTGAAAACACTTCATGCTGAGAAGAACAATCCCACCAGACCTAGTTGGCATGATCTGGCCCGCAATCGCGCACAGAGCCCGAAGCACACATGGGTGTTTGTGATGTTTATGGCAACCAGAAGCACGACTGAAACGTGGACCACCTTGAACGGTTGCCTTCCGTATGGATGTCCGTGCTCCCCTCCCAGCCTCTCCCGGTGCGGTCCCGGTCTCCTTCTGGACCCGAGAGCCCCTAGGCTGAGCCCTTCCTCTCTTTGCTGCAGGTGAAACAGGGGAACTATGCCTTCGTCTGGGACGCGGCGGTGCTGGAGTACGTGGCCATCAACGACGCCGAGTGCTCCTTTTACACCGTGGGGAACACGGTTGCGGACCGAGGGTACGGGATCGCGCTGCAACACGGCAGCCCCTACCGAGACGCCTTCTCACAAAGGTAAGGGTTTGGAAAAGGAGGAGCAGGTCCTAAGGGAAGGTCTCTCTCGGCTCTGGACCCTTCTTTTAATTTAATTTTCCATGAAGGGGAAAAGAATCCTGTGCTTGCGAGCCACTTCGTTTCTTCCATAGGCAGTAATTTCCTTGGAGACACAGGATTATTCACTTTTCTGGAAAATGCATTAAAAATACTTTGTGTTGCTTTTGTTTGAATTGTTCTTGTTTCTTTTGGAGAACATTAATGAGGTAGGCTGAACTTCATTAGCGGGAAAATGAGGAAAGAGTCGCTTCATTTGTTACAGAGGGACAGCAGAACTCAACCTTCCTGTTACAGAAGCCTTTTCTTCAAGAGGAAAAAGTAAACTTGGGCACTGGTGGGAAAACTGAAGGGGATGAACAAGAACATTTGATGTTTCAGTGAAAAGACACCCATTAGTACCCAAAAACCTAGATGCCTATCCCAATAGTAATCAACCTCCTGGGCTGAATTTTGGCTGAATTTTATGCTGACGTGACAATAACATAAAAGTTCACAGTATCAATGGAAACTTTATTTTCAGTGCTTTATATATTACAGTTAGCATTGCAGGCAGTTATTTACTGAATACTTTAATGCTTTGATATTCCAGCCATGACCAGGCTGGCTCTGCTGAAAATCTCTGCCTCTGTCGTATTCAGGGTCTCTGTGCAAAACACAGGAGTAACATTTCTTTCTGTAACCTTTCTCAGAAATGCTTCCAGCTGCTGGAGACCTCAGGTGCTAGCAAAGGTGTTAAGTCATCCTATTGAGAGCATTACTCATGTAAGCTTGAGTACTAAAATCTGGAGACCCAGGGGAGTTTCGTCGGCTGTGTCTTTATTACTCAGCACAGGGAACCTGCCAGGCGGCTGCACGGAGGAGAATTCTTCATCCCTGCCAGCACCACTCTCCAAGGCAAGGTGGATATATCCATCCTGCCCCTTAGGGACCACTGCTGACATCATCTGTGTGTTTGCTGCAGTTCTCAGTACACGGTGGGTGATGGTCGTGGCTGGTCCGTCACAGTATTCAGCACCTGGAGTGGGTAGGTTACAGCTTCTGCTGATACTCTGCCTTTAGCAACTTCTGGATCCCTGGTCTGTGCAGGTCTGACATTTCCAAGTACAATTTTATTTCACAGCAAAATCTCAGCATTTTGGTGTATTATGATATCTTGAAGCTGTAGGAAGGCAGAAAGAAGCGTGAAAATTTGCACATATATAGCTTTTTTTTTTATCTGAGGATCTTCGAAGCAATATTTAAATATTAGCATCTCTCAGTGGAAAGTAAAGGCCATTTCCATTTAATGTTTAGGGAATCCGTGGCATAAGGAGACTTAAGTGAATTCCTGAGGTCAGATGTTTTTCCCTGGTGGATTCAGGGATCATATGCACTCAGATTTCCTCATTTTCCATTTCCTGCTCTAGTTATCAGAGTTCAGGTGGACAAAGAAAGGGATTATTTGTGAGATAGTGGGCCACAGAAGAATCTGGATGTGTTTACAAAACTGATGAGGAAGTAGCTCATTAGATTATCAAGAGTAATGGTTGAACAGAGAAATTGGAATTTGCTTGGAGTGATGCTACTTACAGAAGAATTTAAGAGAGCTTTAGATACTCTGAATATGTGTGTGCTGCCCCTTGATTTTTTATTTCTGTATTATCAAAGCACATTATATTGTGCTCCTCGTTATGTCCACGAATATAAATTTACCCTTTGAAGCTGTAAAACGCCATCTAAGGAACAAACAAAAGAAAGAGAAAGCATTCTTACAAGGTACCTTACGAGGTTTTCTTCTGAAAACCCTTCGGTCCTGTTCCTTATGATTACTTCCGTGTGGTTTTCACAAACCATCCTTACATTTCTTCCTCATAAAAGGCTGAACAGCCTTCAGCTGCTGCAGCCTGCATGCTAAATAGAGAGGGAAATAGATTTCACTGTATAGGATTAGCAAATGTTCACATTAATATTTCACATTTTTTAATGCAGTAGGGAGCTGGTTTGAAATATATTGGCATTTCTTGATCTTTCCCAAAATGAATATATTTATGTGAAAATACAGGGCTTCTCTTCTATGAAATTTCATATAAACCCATAAGCTGCACAGTGTTAAATCCCTGGGGTGCAGCTGTAAAAGGTCTGGCAAGCTTACAGGAGATTTTGGTCTCAGTGCAGGAAGCACGGGCACAAGTTTAAGGCTTTTCATTACCTTTTTTGAACATTCAGGTGATTCCCAGAGAAACAGGAAAAGAGATAGGTGTAAACACCCGCCCCTTCTCCCCCGTGCTAAGGGGGATGAATTGCAGCCAAAATAACACTGCAGTAAAAGTTATTTGGGACACCAAAACCAGGTGCTCCAAGACCATCCTGAAAACGGCTGTGTGGCTGTAGCACAAATAACACAGCAAACAATCTGGGTAGCGTGTGAGCGATGGGCCTGTCACCGCATCAGTGAACAGTTTGAAGAGGATGTACTATTTGAGATCTCGAGGACCTGGGTGCTGACACTAGCTCGACGCCTGTTAAGAAGGCATCTTTTCTGCCCTAAACTTTAAAACTTCTATTGCACCCCTGGGAGGTATAAATACAATTGCAGACTCTCTTTTTTTTTTTTTTTTTGGAGTGTTTCATGGGTTGTCTGTGCTTCCTGCAGTGCAGCAGCGATGGCTCAGGTGCTGTGCTGGTGGCTGACTCTCTTCTGCGTAACATCCTGGCCACACAGCACGTTAGAGGCAGAGGACACACTCATTTCATACTCATCAAAGGCCAGCAGCCAGCTTTCCACTTAAGTAACTAGAAGCTGTCAACACCCAATACCACTGAAAAAATCAAGTCATAGTTGGTTTGCATTCCTCATGTCCCAAGAGCATCCGCGTGCATTCTGCCCCAGAGACTTCACTTTTAAATAAAAGGAATGATTTCCTCATGGAAAGCCTAAGGACGCTCCACTCACTAGCAGAAAGTGTTGCACTGAAACAGTGAAGAGCCATCATGTAGTGTTTCAGACTCCCCCCTAGCAAATCATTAGTGATATTCTTGAAATAAATGGTGTGGATTTTCTTTTTTTTTTCTTTTTTTTTTTTTTTATCTCATCAGCAAAACCCTTGAGTTTTAGAAAGTTCCTGCCCTGAGTCATAATTCTTCCTGTCTCCTCGCTATTAATTCTCTCTCCTTAGATTTTCATTCTGTGTCTTGGAGGTCACTGATGTCCAAAGACTCCGCTGCAAGGAAAATTACTTCCTACCTAACCACCCTGATTTTTTTTTCTGAGTCCCTGGGACTATGCACCCCTTTTTACAAGGAGATCCTCTCCTCCTTTATTTATTTTTTTATGAAAACCTAAGAGTGTCCCTTACTCTGATTTATCTTTTACGAGCTACGGGGAAAATAAGAGTTTTGGATTACATCCTAACTCTGCAGAGAACTGACAATAATGATGTAATTGGATTTTTCATTATTAAATGCAGTGATCATCTGCAGAACGATGGATGCCTTAGTAAGCTGAGCTTTGCTTTGCCGCGGTTATTTGCTTAGAACTGAAATACTGTTCTGAGCTGTAGATGTAACGTTCTGAAAAATATAGCTGAGAAGTCTTTGCCCAAAGAACTTTTTTCTTATTATACCAGAAAATGAGAAAACTCGGCAAATTGGGGGAATTATTGGACTTGAAGCAAATTCCTGAATTTAAATAGAAAACTTTTAATTCTTAGAGCTTGCCCTTAGATCATGTCACAAGTTCATGTAGCTGAAATTACATTAGTGAGAGGAAAAAAAAAATCAAAATTAATTCCAGGTTTCTGAGCAGGCTGACATCAGAATCCAGTCTTAATTGATTGGGATATAGTCACTGTTAATAAAAGCCTTAACTTCAGAGTAGCACATACTAACAAGACTGTTTCTCAGCCAGGATGCTAAATAAAAACCCCTGTAGCAACACACTCATTTAATGTGTCTTGACCATCCAAAAGAAGAGTCTACCCTTATTTTTTGCTATGTTAGACACATAGGGGTGAAACTGGGAATTGCACTGGGCCCGAGGTCTCAAAACACATCCGCCTTCCTTTTCCCTGACCCAAGTCCTCCAAGATAAACTGGAATTGGCCTTCACGCCAGGAAGCTCAGCTCCTGGAAGTGCTGCTCCCCGGGCAGAGTTGCAGGGTGCTCACGTTCTGCACAGCTCGCTCCCCGGACGCTGAAGCTGTAGCCTCAGATGGGTTACAGGAAAACCCCTAGCTTCAGTCTGCTTTTGTAAAAAATTATATCCACTGCTCCGTATAAGGCCCTAGCAGAAAGCTCTTGTCCCACCACTGTTCTCTCCTCTCTTCTCTGCCCCAAGCTTGCAGCGAGCTGCTGTAACCCCGTGCGAGCACGTGGCCAAGGGCTCCCCTCGGAGCAGGCGCTCTGGCAGCATCCCTTCTCATCCTGCTCCACTGACCGCCCAGTGCAGAGCTGCAGGTCTAGAGGATGCCTGCACTGCCATCGGAAGTGTTTCCTGGCTCCATCACCCCTTGGCATCTCGCTCGCTAGCAGGGGCTGCTGGCTGTAGGACCGCAGAGGAGCTGTGGCTCCCATGTATCGCATCGTGAGAGCAGGAAAGATGGGTTTATTGATTCCTGATGGTGCACGTTTGGTGCTCGCAGGTCTCACAGCAGATTCATGATTAGAAGTTGAAAGAGATGGAGATGGCTGCAGAGGCACAGGCTTTAGCAATGTTTTAATCCACTGTAATGTTAAGTGATGAGGTGAGTTAAAAGATTCTGCAGCAGGTCTGAAGTTTATAACATCCACATAATGGAAAAATAATTAATGAAGACTTATAAAGGCATCAGGCAGATTAGTGAGCTTTTAAAATATACCATAATATTAGTTGATGGCATAAGTTAAAGGACCCTGAAGTAGCAGCACTGAGATGAAGCGTGAGAAGGAAAATCATAAGGGAAAAGCATCAGACCGTCTTGCATTCATAGAGCACAGAGCTGTGAGAGCCAGAGAGCTGCCTGCTGGCTTCATCCTGGGAAGGAACCTCTGTGTCCAAACGAGGCTGCGGTGAAAGGGTTGCTGCACGTTGGAAAAGAGGTGCCATGGAATAGGTAGCTTCGTGCCATCTCTTTCTCCTAATTCATGTTCTGTTTCAGAAAGGGCATTGCATTCAAAGCTTCAGAAAGGCAGGCTGGGTAAGATGTTCACGCATATTTATTTCCCATCTTTACCCATGAACTGTCCCAAAGGAACCAGTCTAATTGCAGTATGTTAAACTGCCAGCAGATACCACTTTGCAAGCTATTTCTTCCTGCTTTCTACCCGTTTCTGTAGCCTTAGGCACTTCAGACTCTGCGTGTAAAACGACCACACGTTACCCAGTGACATGTGTGCAGTACAGTCCGTGGATTAGCGTGGCTCACCCAGCTATGTGGAAGCAGCATTTCTTGTAAGCTGAGTTGTTCACGTGTTTTAAAGTTTTATAGAGTGAGTAAGTGCCTGGCTGCAGAATTTGAAAGCGTTTGGTTATAAATCTGATGACAGTAAAGCTAAAAGAAGTCTCAGCAAGTGGCATCCCTCCAAGAACTTGCTTTTAGTAATTCCTGAAGACGAGATTAGGTTCATGCACACTTGGCTGCAGCACAGTTTTGTTTTCTGGCTACCTTCTCTTACTTTTGCCTGCATCAGTCTTGAGAGGAACAAGTTTAACTATCCACTCTGACTCAGCTGGGCAGCAGCATTGCCTTTAAAGTGGGGTGGAAAATAAGTGCAGATCTTTCCTGGGAAATAAGGAGCCGGTCATGCGGCTCTCTTTGATGACAGAACCACAATAACCACAAATAAGGGTTTGGCTCGTCCACCCCATACCAGCACTACCTGCCAGAGGTTCCTGACTCTTGACTTAAGTTGCTCAAAACACTGATCGACCTATTTCAGTTAAAATGAACAGGAGTAGCAAAACAGGAGAGAATAATAGATCTTTCCTAACCCGTTTTGTTGGCATAAAAGGTAATTAACCTTTAGCTGGACCATGAAGCTAGTCTTCAACCGGTCCTGTTTTTCCTGGGAAAATGAAGGTCTTTTTCCTAAACATAAAGCTTGTTCTCGAAGCTGAAACATGCTGTGGTAAATAGCGAACTTGATGGCATGACAGCCTGAGGGATTTGTCCATACCCGAGCTAAGAATTTGGCTTCTGTCCGTGGAACTGGTGCGGCAGAGGCCAGCCCAGCCAGCAGAGATTTCCCCTGCTGTAAAAAACCTCCCTGCTCTTCCTCATTTCCCCTTGCACTGTGGTAGGCCAGTGAAGGTGCTGGCCTCATTTGGTGACTTCAGTCCAGTTTGGAGGCAGGGAAAGCTAAAAAGCGTCGAGAGCCTCCGGAACGTAGGGCCGAGGAAAAGTGGTAGCGGGTTTTGTAGCAGAAGTGTCTTCCCTTGCTGAAAGAGGACGCAAGGAAGAGGAAAGCTGGTTGCAGAGACAGAGGGAGGGAGAGGGAGGAGCTGGCTGCTTGTGGCTGATTACAGGGGTTGGATAAATGGAGCCTTCCAAATTGCTCAGCTCCATGCAGGGAGGAGATTAGCAACGTGAGAAACCTAAGGAAACTACCCAGAGAAGCTTTCTGCTGTGTCTCAAGGCAAGCCCATGGGGTAGGCTGCTCCCCAGAGCAAGCAGGTGGCAACTGGGAGGAGGAGCTGGGCACCGTGTCCCCCAGAGTCCACCAAAGTCTACCAAAACAGGTAGAAGCATTTGCTCACGGAAAGCAGCTGGACACGCTGGGGACTCCTGTTCCCAGGACGTGTTTTCTGTGCTGCTTTAGTGCCAATCTTGGTCAGCCCAAAATAAAACAGAGCCCTGATCCCAGCTGTCGGTGCTTTGGTGACTCCTAAAAACCAGCTACCTTTCCAGACCCGGGTTTTGCACTTAAACCTGACTTCATTCTGCTTTATAAGTGCAAGCAGAAAGGAAAAAAAAGATGATATGGCTGAGGAAAAAGTGTACTTTCCACTTTATTCATAAAACACTGCTGCAAAGTGCATTTAGTAATTTGCCATTGTAACTGCCTGCACGCAGGGCTTTCAGTGCAGAGTTCTGACACTGTATTTAGTTCATACTTTGACTGCTCAGCTAAAACTTCCATTTGTATGCATTTATTCTGCTCCACACATTATGTTATCAGTCACTTTCAATATTTCAAAGTCACAGCAGTCTCTTTCTGATACGCGTTTGTCAGAATGAGCTGCCGTGATTGCTGTTATTACAGGCTGCGGTTCCTGACTAAGGGAAAAGTCTCATATGGAACCAGAATATTGAAATTGCTCAGTAAAACAATAGCTAAAATGGGGTGAAATTAGAGTAAATTAACAGAAATAGATGCTTAAAACGTCCAGCCAAAAAGTTAAAAAAAAATAAAATAAAATAAATGGGGGGAGGAGGAGGCCAAGACAAGATTTACAATCCCATGTAACAGAATTAAGCAGGGAAAATCTGATTTTTTTTAAGTTCATATGCAAGGTATTGACAGTGGCTCTTTGCTGCTGCCTGGGAACGAGTCAGTAAAGCGTGTCCTGCTTGGACTGTCTCTTCACCAAACTATCATATTCCTGTAACGCTCGCTCTCAGCAGAAGGCTGTTAATGACCAGTCCATTATACTTACAGCACAATGTAACAAGGAGTTGGGACCTCACTACACCGAGGCTCCCGATGAAGTCCTAGGGGCACTAATTTATGATGGCACACGAGCACACCTCTCTCACATCTGCATGTAGGGGCTTTGCTAGCTCAGTCTAAAAGCCTTCGCAGGTTAGGATTGAACCTGGGGGGAAGCACACGTGTTTGGAAGGGTAATGATGCTTTTCTGCTTACTGTAATTAAAATGATGTCCCCCGCCTCGTATTCGCTACTGCTGTCTCCAGCTGCAAGGACAGTGTAACGCTAGGTGAATTTCCAGAGCAGTGAGGAAAAGCTGCCACTCAGTTAGCTGGCTTTGTAGGTAACTACCCACTAGCTGCTCCCACCACAGCGGAAAGGTTTCTACCAGTAAGCATGAAAGGGAAAAATAACTGTATGGGCTGCAGTTTCATAGGTGGGATGCTTAAAACACGTCCAGAGAGATCATTGGTATCTCCAAACACATCCGCTGCCTCCAGAAAACCCCCAAGTCAGATAAGCTGTTGGTTTAGGCTTGGATTTTTAATTAAAAAATTGATTTTCTTTTAATTAAAAAAAAACCCAAACCAACTCCATTTCAGTAATACTTGGAGGGGAAAGTGGCAGAGTAGCAAGCACAAATTTCCAGCCTTGACAGCAGGAATTAGAACTTTTGTTCCCAGGACTGATTTTTTTTTTTTGGCTTCGCTTGGGGCATTCGTGGAGCAACACGCGAGGGGAAGTGTGGGGAGCTGAGCCTTGAGTTAGCTGAGAAGGGAGCACTCTATTTTTAATATTGTTTGGTTGCATAAATTTTCTTGGGTTTGGGGGGACTTTAGTTAATGATCAGTGGATCTTCAGATCATGGAATTATGCCAGGTTTTTACTGGTTCAGCTGACGGGAGAATTTAATCCTATAAATATGTCTTTGGCATAATTTAGATGTAAGGCTCAAGGTTAACATCCCCACGTAAGGGGAAATTTATGTTCATTTCTTTTTTTTTGCCTGTGAAGTGCTATGCAAAGCCACAGAAACATGTCAGCTCTGACAGCCTGTGCAGGGAGCAGGGCTTTACCTGCAGCATCAAATTCCCCTGCCTTCTTCCACCTTTTATATAAAACTGGAGAAAATGGTAAAACGCACTGAAGAAAAGCAATCGAAAGCGAAGTGTGGTTAGAACCCAGAGGAAACGAAGGTTTGTTGGTCTTCGTGTCCCTTCTAAATTAGAAACGCCTACAATGCTGATTTTTTAATTTCTTTAAGAGTAGCCGTCTTGCTCCAAGTTAAATATATAAGGCCTTTTGAAAATCAAGGGGCTTAGGAAGAACCACTGAGAGGTGTTGGACCTCTCACGGCTGTCTGCACGCCCCAGTCTCTGCTGGCAGCCCTATTTCATACTCACCCGCACAGAAGATGTTCCCGTGCACAGTGGGGTCTGCAGCGGGGCACGGGAATAACCTGGAGCAATGCCCCCCTCTTTCTGCTTCGCAAAGGGGCTGCCACTCAAACTGGCAGCAGGAAAATAAACTCTGGGTGGGGGGGATGAACGACACATCCGAGGTAACTCCGCAAACAGCTCGACCATCCAGGGAAGCCGTCGCTTACCCAGCCACTCCTTTTCTGCCTGTTTTCCCAGCGTTTCCTTCTTTATTCTGACTGCAGGGCATATGGCTTAACTCTGTACTTGTTTTTTTTTTTTTAAGGAGAAATCTAGGGTGGTTTTGCCACTGGGGTTGTTTTTTAAGAGCTGAATTCAGGAGGAGCAGCCCACGGGGAGCCGCAATAGCTGAGCCAAAGGGAGGCTGCAGGCTGTGGTGCCAGCACAGCCAGGGGCTGCGTGCGGGCACAGCATCCTTCCTCTCCCTCCTGCCACCTTCAGTTCAAATTACCTGCTGCCTTGGCACCAACAGCCGTTTCCTCTCTTCTGCCCAGAGTGCTTTCCTCCCGCTGCTCCAGTTCACACAGACCCTTTCAGCTGAACCTGCTGCCCCCTGCGCTGCCAAGCAGGGATGGGGGCAGGGGAGCAGCCCCCAGTGGAGCTGGGCAAGGTCTGGTTTGGTGCAGAGGGGGCTGTAAGCTCTTGCCCGCCCCGGGGTGATGGTCTCAAAGCCACCACAGTGACAGAACTGGTGTTTGGGATCAGTATTATTCGTTGTGCAGGAGAGAGGGTTTTTATTTTCTTGGTTTTGGGTCAGTATTGTTGTTCGTTGTGCAGGAGAGTGGATTTTTATGTCTTTTTTTTTTTTCTTCCCTAGTTTCTGGGAACTGTGAGTGATTTGTATGTCTGTTGGGCTGAACTGCCATCATCCTTCCGCTAGCGTTTGAAATACAGCCTGAGTAAGCGACTCTCCCCAGGAGACTCCTGTCCCGGGCTGGCAGAACTGGGAGCAGCCCCTGCTGTGCTCCTTCCAGCCTGCTGCAGCTCCAGACGGTTCCCACAGAGCTGCATTTCAGGTTCAGTTCTGAAGATCTGCTTGCTCAAGGAGAAGCTCTCATCCCCGCAGGCACTTCCGTGCATACTCGGGGACCTTTCCAGGCTGAGGACAAGCAGAGGTGCCAGCCCTTCAGCTCGGCCAGGCAATGATCAGCTCCTTGCTACGTTTTTTTTAATGTTGGAGCCCTGTAGCTCAGTAACACACATCTAGCCAATCCCTGACAGCTGGAATTATCACAGGGCTCGATCTTAATAGTAACGATGCAGGTTATCTCTGCGTAAATAGCGCAGCATCTTTGTTCAGCAGGAGAAATGCTGCAGGTCTGCACTGACACGCTGATCTGGATAAACAGGGTAGTTTGTTCCTATCTGGAGGCACCTTCTTGAAGTTCAGTTTGTGATGCTCGCAGGTAAAACTGATGATTTGCTGTCCAGGGATGTGGCAACCTACCTGGTGTGCTACCAGGGTCTCCATGGGCCCGATGCTGGGGTTCAGGAGCCTCTTGCTGTACTGCCAGCACTGCTGTGACCATTGCAGCTGGCTGAGAGAGCCCTGGTTTCTGTCTGCTGTTCTTCTTGGCAGTCTGCGTGGCTTTCATCTGGGGCATTAGTGGTGCTTGCCTCCAGCCAGAGTGCTTCGACAGCAGGGTTGCAGGAAGCTTCCTTGGCAGCATTTGTTTCCTAGAGAATTGTTTCCAGGCTGGAGGTTTATCGCCCACCCTGAACTCGAGCCACTGGGAGATTTTCTTTCAAAGAAATTTCAGCTGAGTTTTTGGACTTGGGTTTAATAACACGGAGTTACTTGTTGTTGAAGGAGGAAATAAGATGATATTCAAGGGTTACTTTGCAACTCAAAATAGGAAACAAACTACAGAATCATGAGGTGATTCCCCCAGGCCTTGTCAGTCAGAACTGCTGCACCTTTTCCACTGTGTTACCCTGTCTGCTCCACAGTAATGCTGTAGTTGGCTAAATTAGCTGGTATTAGGTAGATACTTAAATGTCATTAGAAACTTTTGAACTGAGATCTTTGTTGAAGTTGAAAGTAGAAACCCATTATTTGATAGGAAAAAAAAAAACCCCATATATAAAAGAATGCTTATAATATTTCCACAATCAGTAATAATAAAATGAGGAAAGTCTGAATTAAGGTTCCACATCAAAGAAACTTGAAGGTAAGGGATGCAATTAATTCAGTCAGCCAACTCTAAATCAGCCGTGTAATGATGCCATGCAGTTAACCTATGCTTATAATTAAGGCTTTTCCTTAGCTATCAGAACTTGAGCAGATAAAAACAAGTGTGCTTAAATTTCTCTTCACTTTCCGAAGAACATGTTACATTTTTGTCTTCAGATGGACTAGGTGCTGTAATGGCCTTTCTGGCCACTGTGGACTAGGATGCTGGAATAGGTTCTGTAATGGCTTTTCTGGCCACTGTGGACTAGGATGCTGGACTAGGTGCTGTAATGGCTTTTCTGGCCCTGCTGTCTACAAATCTGTTCATTTTTAACTGCCTTTCCCCCGCTACCAGCCTGCTGCCTTTCTTCTCCAAGCTTATAGTTTGCTCCTTTTCAGTATCTCTCCATCTTAGGCAGGATGCTTGGGTCAGCCTCAGCAGCATATGTGAATGCTCCAGCCTGGGATGTGGATAGCCCCAGGACACCCAGGGAATCCTTCAGATTGCTCACTGTCCATACCATGAACCCACAGCTAACTTCCCATGATCTGTTCTACTTCATTACACTGCTCACTGAATTTTGCTGGCGGTATTGTCCCTCCGACTCGTGGGACCAGCATCAGTTGTCATGGCAATTACTGTCAGATGGTTGTGACTTGTGTGCTTGGAGGACTGTAGGAAAGATGATGACCAGAAGAAGTAGTTGTTCAAAGAAGCATGAAATATAAGTTACTAATATTGCTTAGTGACCAAAATGTTTGGGGCCGTTGCAGTTGGTTTGACTTCAGTCAGTATCCTGTGTGTCCGCCACATTAGCTTCTAGGTGAATATTATTGGTCTGGTTTTTCATAATCACAGCGACATTTGAAACGATCGATGAAAGAAATTGGTCATTCTCTGTGAAGTCATTCTTCACGTTGCTATAACAGTCTGCCCACCTACCCATCCTGCACATGGTTTGGCCGTTTTGTGCTAGGAAATGGTTTACAAAGGAGCCCCAAGACATTTCTGAGAGGACATGGACCCTTATTAATGTCCTTTAGCCTCTCCGTGGTGCTTAGACCCCGCTTCCCTGATGCTCTAGGGAAGAGAGACTGCAGAGGTGGAGGCATCCCACATGTCTCCATCATCTGACTGGGTGGTGGTGTGGACGGGGCCCGCAGGCTGGCATTTCCATCTCGGGGCTTCTCAGCACTGGGCATGCCTGTTGACCCTTGTAACATGGGTGGGCTGGTTTGCTTATTTGTTTTCTGAAGCAAAGGCAGAACTAAGTCTGCAAACTTCTTTGCAGAAGCATCAAGCAGATCCCTGTGTGGTAACAGCATACTATTAGCACTAACTGAATGACGGATTTTTACCGGATAAGAAACACAAAATAGAAGGTTTCATACCATCAAGTGCCAGACCTCTCCACCCACTAAATTTCCCCCATGGGAATTTTCTCTGTATTGACTGAGGAAGTTGAAATCCTTGTAAATAGACTTAAATTGATAGACAAAATGCAAGATAAGGAAAATTATGTAAACACACCAGGTGTTCATAAGAGTAATCTGTCAATGCTTTTTTCAGTAAAGCAATTACAGAGAAAATTAGTAGAGTGGGGCCTTGAAGCGGGTATGAATATGTACCTATTCAAATATCTTCTCCCAAGAGCTTCTTTTCTTAAAATAAAACAACCCTCTCCATGCAAAACAAGTTTCAGGAGGAGGAGAAATGCCAGTTGAGTTTGTCCAGTCCATACCTCCATAGATGGGATCAAATTCTTTACTCTCAAAACCGGGAGAGAAAGCTTTAAGCCAGATACACCTAATGGGACAGAATGATGGCACATCTTGGTGTGCGTTTGTTATTGTGCTGAGCAGCTTGACACAAACAGAAATGTTTCGAACTCTCCCAGGCTGCTCGATGGTTTATGTTTAGACAAAGAGAAGAAGAAGGGGCTTGGCGACTGGCAAAAATCTGAGCAATAGTTGTCTGCTTCTCCGTTGAGAGCCTGGCTTTCAGAAGGGCGTGAGGAGAGGAACCACACACGTGGTTCAGCTTTGCTGCAGGGAGCTTCTGTCGCACGCCTGCTGAAGCCACACGGCCACTTTTCTGAAGCCTTTCTTAACCACGCACCTCGAAAAACAGCAGAGGCTTTTGCCACATGTTGGCTAGCGTTTTAAAACTCATCAACAGGGGATGTACCAACATCGATCTAGTGCTGGGGACCGTTTCTCGATGCTTCAGCCTCTTGTGATGAACTCTCTCTACAGGAAAAAAAATCAGCTAATAATACTCATTTCAGCAGGGTCTCAGGGGAATGGAAGCAGGTTTCTTGTCACACTTGAGCTGACAGTTTTCTGATTGATGGCATTTAGGGGAATTTGAAAGAGGATTAAAGCCTCACGATGCTGGTTTATTTCAAGAACATGACATTTTTGATGTGATAATAAAGTGGGAATTTTTCTTCTGTGGCTTTTACAGGCTTGGGGTTGGTTAGGATGAAATTATGGATAAAGCAATGGCTGAAGTCAACTTGTTTCTGAGGCGGTTGTATGCAAGGTGACAAAAGCTGTTCTAAAATCCTGTGGGTTTGGGGGTTTTTTTGCTACAGAGGACTTGATAGCAAAGCCAAAAGGAAACTAATACTGTAATGATTCATTTCATGTGGGAGCCCAGAACTTCTAACAGTGCTGGAAGGCATTTTGCCATAATGTGCTTTAATTTCCTGGCTGCTCTGACATTGTATCTCGAGGAATATTATCAGCAAAAGGCACCAGAGATAGTGGTTTGAGATCACAGATATTTAGAGGGCTGGTGAAGTGAGAGTTAATCTTATATTCCTTTGTGGACTATGAGCAAGTGGAAAGCAAGCACTCCCCAGTAGCACATGTTAGCACAGAGTGAAGAGTGTAAAATCCTCGCAGAAAGGAGGGGTGGTCCCTGCACCAACCATCCAGCCAGCACGTGGATTCAACCTTTAGCTCACTGGTGTATGTGTTGTACCCACTAATAATAAAGCCAGAGTAATGGTGTTATAAGCCCTCAGTACTACAAGTGGGTTGCTCTAAGTAAATCTCTGCTGGACCAGGAAGCCTTGAGTATTTTTAATAAGGAAACCTTAACTTTTGACTAGAGTCTTTAGGGTCTCACCAGGGTGAAGTTCTCATTATTGATATCCCTGCAGAGCTCTGAAATAACTTTGCATTTACTTAGCTATTTATATATTCATTTATAATAATATTTTCAATAAGCTGGGTTGGCATTAATAAAGTTAATGGTTCATTGCTATTAAATAGATGTTTTTATTTAGAAAGAGCACTTATTCTAGGCCACTGAAAGCTAAACTGTTTTCAAAAGCCAGCTGTTGGCAGCTGTGCACCACACAAGGGTCTCCAGAGGTTTCTTTCCCATAGGTGCTCCGCGTTGCCTCTGCCGTGGCCTTTGGGCAGAGATCCTCATAGCCAGAGTTAACACTGGATTCTCCCTCATACTGCTTTTCTCTGTCACTGTTTCTGCCTTCACTTACTCTCAGTTCTCCTCTTTTTCATTCATGTCAGAAAGGCTTTTACTCTCCTGAGAGAGGGTCTCTGTGTGACACCCCAACCTCTGTTGTCCTCACTTGTGTCCAAGCAATGAATTCCTAGCTAGTATGGTTTACTGGTCCTCTTCAGCTATGCACTCCAACCCTCAATGTGGTAAATTTTTACTGCAACCTTGGCAAAAAAAGCTAAATACAGGAGGCATAAATATAGGGATGTTATTATTTTGGTTTGTTTTCACTCTGAAACTGAAAATGGCCTTTGACAGAAAAATCCCAATCATGTCGTTAAGTAGCAATGTAGTAATAAGAGTTTGTTCATTCAGGTAGGAAAAGGCATGATGTGAATATGTTACAGTAGTTCAGTGAAAAAAAAACCCAACTTTATTTAGTTACTCCATTTTTTGACAGAGAGACAGCTCAATTCCATTCGCTTTTCTCACACCCACACTCATTCAGCATAAAGAGAGTGGTAGCACAGAAGAAAATGTCATTATTGTAAACCAGAGCTTACAGCTCTTCCAAGGAAGTCTCTGTTCTTTGCAAACCTGGAGAATAGGAAATGCAGATTGCATCAGAGATGTAGCTGATGATAATAACACAACGTTTGGACTCTGATTATTCATTGTAGTAGGACAATTACAGGAATCTTGAATTTCTTCTATGGTGCCATTGAGATTTTCTACACTTCATGACAAAAAAAAAATGCAGAACAGCCTTTGGTAAAAGTAGAAAAAAAGTCTATTTTTCTCCTTCTCTTGTAGTCGGAGATAGTATTTGTGATTTCCACCAAGAGCCTGGTTTCATGTAAGAGCTGGCGAAAAACATCAATTGCTTCGCTGCTCTTCGCCTGGGTCCTGAACCTCTTAGTAAAAGCAGGCTTGCTGTTGAGTCTCCAGCAAAATGCAGACTCCTGTGTGCTTCCCATGGATTGAAATTTTATTGCCAGCATTTTGCACTAGAACTACTGTTATCTCTGCTTGATGGATAAATTTACTATGCTTTCTGATGGATTTTTACATGTTAAATAACATATAAAATACTGTTGTTATTTGACAGGTATGGGCTATTGGCAGGTTACAAATGGAGTCAAACAGAGACACTTTCTTCCCTAAACACTTTCTTTGGTTTGATAAGTGCATGTTTTCATTCCAATAATTGGAAGGTTTCGGTGCAGGTATACTGCTGGTTCTGCAGGAGAGATTTGATCTGTGGTCATTGAGACATAGTTCATTTTTGGCTAGTACTAGTAAAAATAATTACAATGTCAGTTCTGTACCTGAATTACTTGTGATAGATATACTTCTGGATTAGGCGGTCTGCACTCTGAAATAATAAGAAATGTCAGGTTTTGGTTAAAATATGAGCAGTGAAATATCTCCACAGGTTATTATCACTTTGAGGGATTGTGGTTCCTCTCCATTATTCCCTCCACTATTGTTGAATTGTCCAATTTAAGTGAATAACAGCGCATTCTTTCTAGAAACTGTTGGTGGGAGCCAAGGAAATAAAATGTAATAGAGGTATCTATTACATAAAGGATACCTGTATATAATAGCCATTGGCAAAGTTGAGACACAATAGCCAGGAATCAAATTCACCAAATGGAGAGGGTTTTTTCGCTTTGTTTTTCAGAAGTCTGAGCCTACTTGCACTGAGCAACCCAGTGCTGCTAGAAAACGCTCGCTTACGTGCAGCCCCTGCCAATATTGTTCACACAGCAGTCTCATGGGTTGTATGCCTTCTGCCTTCGTTAAAACTCATAAAGCTGCTATTTAAATCTTTTATAATCGTGCGTGAGGTGCTGCGGAAAGCATTTAACTTCATGCACTCTCACATTTGTAGAAAGGAGAGCTGTATTTTAATTCTCCAGAATTCTCAGTTTTCCACATGTCCTACAAAATCAGCTTTAATTTCTGTCCCTTCTTGAAAAGAGTGCATTAAAGCATCACCTTCCAATGCATAAAGAGCATTGATACTCAGAATTCTGCAGTCTTCGCACACCTATTCTGAATCCTTGACTAGATCCTTTAGGATCGGCTCCTTGCAGCACATTTTGGGTTCCTTTGTGCAATTTGGTACTGAACCAAGTAAGTATTTGCTGAATTTGATAGTGCCTTTGACAGCCACTTCTTTAATGAGTATATAAATACACTTAATTTTCATTTTGAGATAGCAGTAGGCAGGCTTTGGTCCGCTGAAAACTAGAACCTTTCTATATGCCAGCCAGCACAGAGGATGTTTGTAAAAAACATCGTTCCCTCCTTTGTTTCTTCCTTCAAGATTTCTTGCCATTTGTCACCGAGCTGTCCCAGCGTGCCAAGCATCCTTTCTGTGCGGAGAGGAATCAACATCCCTCTTGCGAAAGTAGACCAAGCAAGGGCTGTACTACCATGAGGGGTCTGTGGAGCTCCTCTTCTGTTTCAGCAACATCTCAGAGATTCCTTCTCTCGCCCCAGTTTTGCAGGGTCTCTTTGGGCTGAATTACCCACGTGACCCAGTGGAAATACAGGAGTCGTAGCTTTGTAGGCTCCAGTGGCTTTGGGCTGGTGCTGGTCCCATATTTAGATGAAGAATAATAGGGAGCTTTAAGAAAGCAAACTCTGTTTTCAACAGTAGCTGTCCAATATGCTGTGGAACTTGTTATAATACACCAAACGACTACATCACTCTGCAGAGTTGCCAGATGTCATTGCTGAGGTCCCAGCTGCCCTTGTGGCCCATGAGGTCAGTGTATTTCTCAGTGAGGAACAGCCTTCTTTTCCCTCTTTTACGTGTAAGACAGGCCAAACCGTCGCACCTAATTTGTCTTGAATGAAAATGCATTTTATTTGTTTCCATTTTGTAAGGGAATTTAGGATTTGGTCTGTGCAGGGAGAAGGAAGGAAATCAACAACTCTTTTTCTGGGCTAAGATCTTCTTGTGCTGTGTGCCGAGCCTTATTATAAAGCTATTTTTTTTTATGGCCACATTTCAAAGCCTCGTGTAACAGGCATTATGATAAAAAATGTTCCACGGGTCCACATCTGTACCAGTGCTGGCTGTTGCTGTTCTACGGAATTTCATTTTCCCTCACCAAATTGCACATTGCCACAGTGTGCTGTGTCTGTCTTTTTGATCTACATAAACAGATTTCAGAGTAGCTGGACTACGCTGGCATGATGAAATGAACAGAAAATGTCATCCACCGCCTTAAATACTCCGCATTGTCTTTTTGTTGTGATTCCTTACAGGTAGAGCTGCTGCTCTGTTAAATAGATTTTCAGTCCTTTTCATTCTGCTTTACTTAATGATCCATGTCAGCAAGTAGATCTCAGTTTAGAACAAAACAAAATAAAATTGATTTTCCCAGCGGTATTAAATTTTTTTTACAACACAAAGGCTACTGGTTTGAGTCTCGGCAGGAATGGCAAAGGCTGCAGTGGTACCTGGGCAGAGCTGTGGCAGCCGGGACCCTGCGAGAGGAGGCGAAGGTGCGAGCTGGCAGGTTGGGATGCTGCTGCCCCTGCGAGAGAGAAGCCAGGACATTTCCCCCTGCGTGCTTTCTCCCGTGCTGCCCTGACTTGGGGCAAGATGGAAGAGAGCCCTGCCCTGAACACAGGACCAGGAGATGGAATAGGCCTGTTGGGTCACTCAGCTCATGTCCCTGACAAAACAGATCTGTCCTCTGCATTCCCCGACGCTTACGCTGCCCTGGGTTGTTTTGAAGTGGGATGGACCAAGTATTTTCTCTGGTCATTAATAAGAAAAGCCACGCTCCCCTGTGGCACTCCTGTCTTTCTTGCTACAGGAAATGCTGTGTTACTGGTTTACCCAAGTTGTCAACGCTTCGTACTCCACAAGGGTGGCTTTTGGGACACCCGCTATCTAATTGATATTAGGTGAGCATCATCCTTTCGTCCGGTGCCCGTGACTGCGGTGTCTGAGCACCTAAGTGGCATCTCTCTCCTCCCTGTCTGCCAGCACAGTGGGTTGGCACCGTTTGCAGTTCTCAGCTGCATTCTTAGTCCTCAGCCTTGCGTGCGCAGATGTGTTGGTTTGAATGAGTTGCAGCATTTCCCAGAGCTTGCTGATTTCAGACTGTATCAGCATTTTCCGCAGAGAAATAAGACAGGCCTTTCTATCATTTTTCCAAATTCCCAGCTTTTTTTTTTTAAGAAGCGAGGGAGGAAGAAGCAAGCAACCATTGCAGAGGGGCTGTGGCTACAGACAAACCCAGCCCGGTCGGTGCAGCTCACCCGGCAAGGTCTGCCTGCCCTTTTGCTTGTGGTTCTAGGAAGACCTCTCACTGCTCACGTTCCAGTTACTGCACTTTAAATGTGTTGCTTACTTCAGCTTTCATCTGCCCACGGTCGAAACCATTCGATTTGGGCAGAGAAGGCTTCTCCCAACCTACCGAGGCTTGTTGGTATAACGTTTCCTGTCAATGTGCAGCCTCCTTTGGCTCAAAAAGTACATCCCACGTGAAGATGTCATCTCTGATTCGCTGCAAAACATCTGTTTTCTCTGAGAAGTTAATTACTGGTTTCAAACCGGCTGAAATGAGGTCTAATGATGGTCTTCTCTTAATTTTTGATGGCTTGACTGAAACTAACTTCACGTGGCTTCAGACGGGAAAGTTGGTGTCGACGCTTTTCCATTTCCTCAGCCCCTCCAAAGACAGTGCCAGAAACAGGTTTGTTTTCTGGATTTTTGCACAGAGCAGACATTGCAAGACCAGAGGAATGCAAACCGAGCTCCCTTGAGCCCTGTGAGCAGCTGGCCCCCGAAGCAGAGCAGCAGGGCTGTAGGCTGGGCTCACCCGCGCGCCCAGGGCCAGGCTAGCGAGCCTGCTGTGTGGCCCAGTGGCAGGAGTGGGTGGCACTGATGGGACCCTGAGGTTGCATAGATTACCTAAGCCAGGCTTGCAAGGTGGTTTCTTCTGTTGTTGCTGTTCAGATGACCCAGCGAGGGAAATGGGCGAGTCCTCAGGAGGGCACTTGCTTTGCCCTGGTACCTGGATGATGGATGGATGGGCGGATGGCTGCGTGAACTGGGAAGCGTCTCTTCCCAGTGGGCACACGTACACGTCCGGGTCAGCTTCTTTTTAATGCCTTCAGCCCCTGGGTGGAAGGGTTCCATTTTATTTTGCCTTTGTTTTCCTTATTTTTTGCTTTGCGTGTGACCTTGGTACTTGATTAAATTAAACGTCCTTTGTCCTACCAAAGTTCTTCAAACCCAACGGGATCAGGCCTTTAGTGAGTTATTACAGAAGCAAAGCCTGTGCCTCAGAGTAAGTGATTTCCTGTCTTGCTATATTTTCCTGCCAGAAACAATGAAAAAAGCCACAAGAGACAGGAATAATGCAGTCTTATTTAGTGAGCATTGAATGTAGAGTCTGTGTTATTTACACTCTGTCATATTAAACTGAACTGAATGTTTGCTTGACATCTACCTTTGTGTACCAGGCCTTATTCCGATGGCAGAAAGCAAATAAAACCCCCTGGAAATTAGGAGAAGAACAGTGACTTAGAGATTGGTTGGGTCTAGGCAGCAGCGCTTGTCCAGATTCTGCTTCTCCTCCCTGAAAGTCTGGCAGTGGCTTTGCACTGACATCTCCACAACACACGTTTTGTGTTGAATAAGAAAGCTTTACTGAGAGCCAACTTCAGCTCCTCACCGTCCCTTTGGGTTAAAAACGTGTGTTCTTTCTCCTCACCTGGTCTCCATAGCTGGGTTTTCCATCATGTACCCAGCGTTTGCCAGCGGACCAAAAAGTCATTTCTCCCTGACATTTTCCAGCAGGTTTTTCTTCTCTTCTACCAGGAATGTCCCTGCTTGCACCGCTTCACCCAGGGAGATTGCTTACCTGTAAAGTCAAGGTGATGAGGCGCCTCTTTGCCAAGCTATGATCAGTCTTTCCTCCCCTGCTTTTCTCTCCCAGCCTGCCACTCAGCTGAGGTTCCTCAAGCTGATTTCTGATGGCCAATGCTGCAACTGCTCTCCTAGGCTGGAGAAGGAGCAGCCAGAGCCCAAATGGTTGGGGCAGCAGAGAGCTTTTCACACCTCGTAGCTTTATAGGGAGACGTTTGAAGTCATTTTAAGAGGAACTGGCAAAGGGGGCAGAGAGGTGTTAAAGAAACCTGTACATTTACCCTTCTCTTCTAGCCCAAACAATAAGGTGAAGTATTTGATTATATTAGGTTGGATTTAAACCAGAAGAGTATTGCTAAAATCCTTTTGTCACTGATGCCACCAGGGAAGTCAATATTTAACGTTATGTGGGTTTCTGCTTCTTAGAATTTCACGGTTCCTCTGATTTTCCCTTTCAAAGGGAAAATTTCTCTGATTTTCCCATTTCAAAGGCCTGCTGTCTGTCTTTCCACTGGGTGTTTACGTACTGCTTGAAATGCTGAGAAGCCCTTGCTCATTTGATCCATGAAGACCTGTTCTCTTCCCCATCAGCAAACACAGCTGTTGGCTGGAGGCAGAGGTTTCCCGATGTGCTGGCGAGCGCGCAGCATCTGCACTGCGGTCCCTTCTCCCCGGGGACGATGCTGCAGAGCCCCGCAGTCCCTGCCAGGTGGGTGGCAGTGTGTCTGCACCCTGCAGGGTGGCACCAGGACCTCCACACAGGCTTTCCAGACATACAGGAGCCACCAACTCCGTGGGCAGCTTTTTGCACTGGGACCTTTTTGCTTTCCTGGCTGCACTGGTGGGAGTCCACCATGAGCTCCTCCCTGCTCTCCTGCTATTTAACTGCTCTTTTCTTCTTCCTTATTCTGCAAGTGGTAGATGTACCAGGTCCCCATCACCCTTGAGATGCTTTTATGATTTCGGAGAGGTGGGAGACAGAGAAGGAGCAGCGATCGAACTCCGGGCAGATCCCGCGTGACTTGGGCTGCTTCTCCTGGTTTCATCAGCTCTGCAGCTCCTCACGTGTCTCTCTACCTTGCTGCCTCCCAGCTCGCCAGGGTTTGATATTTTCTCCTCTGGCCCAAGGGCTTTCTCTTTGTAATTCACTTTTCACTTCAAAACCTGGTGAAGGAGAGACAGCGTTGCCTCTGAGCCGGGGCTGAACGGTGCACGAGGCTTTGCATCTCTAACAAGCGGCTGGCTGCAGCTCTGAATATGATCTAATAGGGGGAAACATGCCCAACAACCTCCTGCCACATTCACTTGAAGCAGGAGAGTTTTGTACGTACATGCTTTGGCTGAAAGACTGTATTATGTGGAGCATGCAAAGTATTGACGGCTCCCCATTTTTAGAGCCATTGTTGAACAGAAAATTAGCATCGTGGAAGAGACAGGGAGATTTCTCCTTCCCCCCCTCCCCTGGTACAGTGTCTTTATTCTGTTTTCTCTAGTACTCTTTGTCTTACTGGCATACTGGTCTTCTAACCATCCTTTGTTTCATTGATATTGAAATCAGCTGGCAGAAGACAAAGTTCACAGCATATATTTAAAGCCTGTGTTTTTGAGACCGTTAATTATTATTTTCCTTCGTCTTTCCCAGGAAGCTGCTAGTGATTTGTTTTCAGGTTCATTTCATGAGTGTTTACTGTCATTTACTCTGAACTCTGGTCTTTTCCTTTCTCTGCCTGTCCCTCAAAATGCTGACCACATGCTGGCTCTGCTTTGCATTTCTGTATCTGAGTTTGTGTTTTAATATTCATTAGGTATTTGTACTGACAGCCCATCAATACATTAAATTAGTATATACGCATCTAACAAGTATGGTACATGCTTAACTGACTTATAACAACATTAAAACCGACAGACCCAACAGATTGTCTCAGCAGGGTTTAATAAACTGTACTTATCCACAGTTCCTCTGAAAAACAGACGCACAACTGCAGTGTACAGTGCTCCCTTGAATAACAAGGTAAACAGTAAATGTGCTAAGCTAAACATGTTCTGCTCTTCTGATGAGAAAATTCAACTTTCTTCCATCACAGAAAGCTGCTTATGTGGCTTCTCTTCTTTTAAACAATTAGTCTTTCACTTACAAAGTACCGTGCATTTTAATTCCAGAAAATGTTTAATGAACATCGAATAATACTGGAATGAATAAAAGGCATGCAGAGTTATGCATTACTCATTCTCACGCGATGCTTTGAAGGTATTGAAATCTCTGCAAGTAATTAGTGTTGCCATTAGAGTATCTTTTTTTTTTTTTTTTTTTCTGCTAATTAATGCTAATGTGATTAAAATGGGAGCTTTTTTGGATAAGAGGTATTATCACTCCTCTATGTGAGTGAGAAAGCAGGTAAAGTAGGTCTTCCAAGGCAGGCAGAAAATGGTATCAGGTGAGAGAAGAGGGTTTCTCAGTTTGTTCCTTTGCAAATGTGACTGCCTCCCTACCAGAGGTTTCCAGGAGAAATCTCCTGCCTTGCGTCTTGCAGAGAGCACAGATGCTTTATTGCCTTACGTGCGTCAGAAACAGTTTTTTAATCATTTTCGTATAAAATGTAATAGAGGTGTAATATCCATTGCTTACCTGTCCTCTTCCTCTGTACTCAGAAACTGCATGATGAAAAAATGCACAGAAGAAACAGTGTAAAGCATCTGCGAACTGGCGCTGGGTGCAGCAGCGGCACCTTGGCACGGTCAGGGGACTCTTTAACATCATTTTTCTGCTTATTTTCTCAAGGAGGGAAAGATCAGCAGAAGCAGCATTCGAGCTGCTCTTGCCCGGGCAGTGCCGCTTTGCTCGGTTTGAGGCACCTTCTCCCACAGAGAGAGTGCAAAGCCACTTGTTTGCTTGTTGGGTTTTCTTTCCTTACGGATAGCCTGCGAGTTTATAGGCAGCACCTAAAGGCCCGAGATCTGGAGAGGCAGTCATTTTTCCTCTCCTAAACAGGCTCTTGCAGACCAACCTGCGTAAAGGATGCACGGGTCTGGGAATGCTGGTCTTCATTGGAAGAGGGGTTTCGTTTCTGATGAGGCATTACAAATAACCCGAAAGATGGAAGGGATCAAGAGGTGGCTGTTGATTTGCTTTACATTCACAAAAGTCAGGATATGAAGCTCGGTGTGAAAACACGGGCGTGTAAAAAGGGAACACGCCCGTTTCTCATTCTGCAGCCAGATGCTGATGAACGGTTTGTGTGCTGGAGGAGGCAGGACAGAGAGGTTTCCCTTCCCAGTGATGGTAAAGCTTTCCCATCATCGCTCTGGTGAGGCTGGCACGCTGCCGCGGAGATGTCACCCGTCAGAGGGGAAGTTTCCACTTGCAGTTTCTCAGCCGGCCCCTAGAACTGATCTGATTTTTTTCAATTGTTAACCCAAAGCATATGCTCTTGCTCTCAGTTTGTGGAGTTAGAGCTGCGTTTTGCTGTTGCCTTTAAGCAAAACCTGGCAAGGCAGGGGATTCCTGCTTTTTTTTTTTTTTTTTATCCAGTGCTTTTAAAAACTAATAGTATCAGAAACCTGATTTTACTGTACTCAGTCATTTGTTTTCCTCCCAACAGCCTCAGTGTCGATCTTTCCTGGCACAGAGATACTGTATTTCACTCCTAGGCTGGTTTTCTATAGAGCTTTAATGCGTGATTTGGGAGGAAGAGCTATATCATGCTCTTTAAGCAAATGGGGCTTTAGGACTGCCATGCATTCCTCCAGTGAGCTATAATCACCCTGGCTGTGTCACAGGGCCCGTCTGATTGGGACTGGGGGGCTCATTAATGAATCTGCTTTACCTTTGAATGAGTCCAGATGCTTTGCTGGATACCGGTTCTGTTCTCTGTCCTCTCCCTTTTTTTTGGGTTTTTGTTTAATTTCCTTTTTTTTTTTTTAATGTCAGAATGAATTGATCCCAGGCTGCTCCTCTGTACTCTTGACACTCCTGAATATGGAAGTGTCACTGTAAAATGAACCATAGCAAATTCTTAATAAGCTACCTTCAGAGAGAGTTATAGTTTTTGACATTTAGTTACAGATTTATCCCTTGTGCAGGAAGCCTCATTCATTTCATGCATGCTAACCATTGGGGGGGGGGAGTGATTATTAAGTATTTTTCATACTTTGGTCTATTGAACAGCCACATCACATGGACTGCCAGGCTGTAGCAGGCAGCGAGAGCAGGGAATGGAAGGAAGGAGGGACAGAAGAAATGGAGATGCTCTATGTGAAACCTATGGGCCAGACTCCTCTCAAAAAGTAATAGTTTTAGGGTTCCTGTGCTCTCATACTGAGAGTATACATATAGCTGACTCTACTTTGTTTCACAAGCTGCTGGTAACCAAGTTGTCCGTGTGTTTTCAGTAGAGTCTTGAGCAGGCTGAGTAACATCTCAAGTGGTGTTTGCTCTCCGCAGGTTTCCCTGGGGCAGGGGGTGGCTGAAGCCCCTTTCCTTGCGTGTTAAGAGGAGAGCACTCGCTCCACATCCAAAGAGGTTATTTTGGGCTCTGAAGGCGAGGAGGAGGAGAGGAGGTTTAGGACAGCCCTCCTGTCTGGTGATCTCTATTCTTTGTGTCCCAATCCTACTAACTCTGTTGTTTAAAAAGCATTCAGGTGTTAAAACTTAAGGTAAGCTTTTCCCTATTTGGGGCCAGGGAATTTGTCTGGGAATCCATTCTCTTCTAATATTAAAACCACCCAGAAAGCCATTTCCCACTCACAGATAACAGCTATGTTTTATTTAAAAATTTAAAACAAAACAAATGAAAAAAATCCCTAAATGCTTTCTCAGATGCATTAATTAAAGAAGCAGCGTGTTTCCAGCTATGGAAATTGGGTGCTCACTGAAGTTCCCTTCTCTGCCAGCTTGTGCACACTGGAGCTTTTCTCCCAGTCCTTAAAAGGCCTAATTATGCCGTAGGCAGCTACCTTGTTCTGTTCGGTTTCATATTCTGCCACATTACCATTAGAAGCAGAAAGAACTAATTTAATAAGTCTACTAAATCACTGTTTTCTCATTCACTTATTCTCTGTCCATCCTCATTGCGTATTCTCTTTCAGCCAGGAGATAGGTAGAGGGAAGGCTGACACTCTTCTTCTCTCAGTTCTTAGGCTGCCAGTAGGACTCCTGCAGTTACATATAGGTTATTTTTCAATTCCTTCTGCATTCTCAGATTGAAATGTATTCCCTCAGCATATACCATCCTCTACTTAAAGGCATCAGAGGAACCCGAAATTTAATCCTGCTTCATTCCCACTTTGTTTCAGCATATTAAAATTTCAGCTCTAAAAGAACTCTGGGATTCTGTAACTGAGACATAATGGACTCAAACCAATCTCAGCAGCCTGTCCCTGCTGCTGGCCACGCGTGCAGCCTGCCAAGTGTAGGAGAACGCGGCGGCTGATGCTCTGAGGGCTTGTACTGCTGTTCTGTGGGAAGACAGCAGCAGCCATCCCATTCCCCCCACCTCCTGTGCCTCTCCTGGGCCCGGGGAGGAGGAGTGGTGGTCTGTGAAAGGGCAGGTCCTTGTAGGCAAGAAGCAGGCTCCCATCAGCTCATGGGCATTCCCTTTCTGGCTCCTGTCTGAGCAAAGTGGGGCTCACTGTGCTTTATGCCTATCTTGGGCTGCTGGGAGCAGAAGGTAGATGGTAGCCCTCGAGGCTTGGGGATTCAGGGCTCCACTCATTGTGTAAAACACAGCTCTGGAAACGATATAATTTATCAGGCAGATGTAATTCCATCAGGAGGTTCTGGAGATGGTGCAAACCACATCATCCAATTACAGCCTGGAAATTCAGTTAGGGTGTCTGCAGGAGCAAGCGCTGCTGCTGCGTCCTACGGTGTGGTTCTGCAAACCTCGTTTGGCTGGAAGCTGTGCTGCCCTCTTCCCCCTCAGCGCGGGAGCAGGAGGATTTGTGGGATGCACTCTGGTGGAACACAGGCTGTGCTGAGCATTACTAGCTGGTGTGACAAACGGCTGAGGTGAACGGAGTGCAGTTTTTCCCTCACGAGCTCTTTACTCGAATTCCATTGTCACAGGTTTAGTGCTCAGTTCGGTGCAATTCAACAACACGGAGAGGAAAGCAGGAGGGTTAATTAGATACGATGCGCTGGCTTTAGTACAAAATACACAGAGCTTGACTAAGTTTAAGTAAACATTTGTGTTTGATTAGGCTGTGCGTATCCTCATGTAAGGAGACTGTGTCGTAATAGGAGGTACAGATTGAATTTATGTCAATCTGAAGGATTTTTTTTTTTTAATAGGAATGAGAAATGTTGAATTATCCACAGACTGAACCTCTCTGTGGGAGAGGTAGAGTTTGCTTTAGACATGTTTTATAGTGCACTGTGAAGGGGGTTGCTGGATTTGCTGTTAATATGCTGCTCCTAAAGGAAATATTAATGCTCTTAGGGCCAAGTTCTAAACCTCGGATATGTAAAAACAACTCCCAGAGTACTCATTTGGCATTACACAAGAGTCATACTTAATCTTTAGAGCGTATCGTATTTAGTTATGATTGCACATGTTGACAAATGCTATCAAACCTCTAAAATATTAGTTCTGTAAGCAATAGATTTATTTTGGTTCCACTGAGATAATCAGCGTTTGAGGGGATGTTGCATCTGACTTTCTAATATTCAGGTTCCCTCGATTCACTCATAATCTTGTCAGTCCTGATACAGGAACTGAAGGCAGTTCAGTTCAGCTGACTTTCGTAATATCTGTGTCTTCACATGAAGCTGAACCTACGGTGAAGGTTCTTTAGTATTTGCCTTAGAACCAAGAAACAGCCTAGAGATAGCGACCAATTTTCTCTTCCATCTCATAAGATGAATGCCCTTCAGAAACCCCACTGTTCTGATTGTGATGGATACCCCAGAGTACTTCCAGATGCATCCCGTTGCAGGAGGAGGAGAAGTCCCCACGCGTCTTCCTTACGCTGCCACTGCTTCATCGCACGGGATGAATAAAGGGATGGGGTTTAGTTCCAGCCGGCTTGTCTGCAGCTCTCTAGACACCCGTCTTTGCAGTTCCGTGCCCACCTTTTGCAGTTGTGTATTTAGTTTTAGGAGAATTTTTATTTTTCTTCTTCCTGAACTTCTGCATATTTGAATTCAAAGTAGTTAAGCGAGGCGACAGGGGTTTGGTCTCGGCTGAGAAGATGCAAAGCCGCCAGCAGCACTCTCACCTGAATTCATTGCAGGTGAAAGGCACACACGGCCTTGCCGTGCCACGGGTGGGTTGGCACCAGCGGATAGAGGTGGTGCCATCAGCCAGCCACAGCCCCGAGCTGCCAGGTGTGTCCCGAGAGCGAGCAGCAGCTCAGAAGTAGCTCCTTCACGGTGCCAGTGCTGGCACTTCGCGCTGTGCACCGTGCCATGGGGCCAGCTCCTGCCCTGCGCCTGCAGTGAAGCTTCATGCTGGCTCTGAGCATCACCCAAGTAGAGAGTGGGTTTGCAGACTCGGGGTCCCATCTTCTGAAAGTACAACTGTAAAGAGAAAAAGCTGCTTTAGGTTCTTTGCTGCATCTCTTACGTCAAGCGCAATAAAAGCTGTAAAAGACCAGGGAGGAGGAGGTGGCCGGCTGATCTTTGTGTTACCACTGCCCATCCCACTTCTTCAGATCCCCTGAAGTGGGATGGTCAGTGGTAACACAAGATGAGGGATGGGCCCTCATCTCTTGGCTGAGGTCATTTTAGGACTTCACAGGGCTCCAGATCCCATCTGCGGGCGGAGAGACTGCCGCTTTTGGAGAGCTACCCTGGTTGCTAAATACCCTATTAAAATGCAGAGTTCCTCCCAAACAAAAGATTTAATAAAAGATCTTTTTTTTTACAGCATTTTTTACAACCTCTGCAGTGTAGGGTACCCTAAATAGTTTTACAGCCCCCTTGCCATCGCCTCGAGTTTACTGGCCGTAGTAATATTAATAGACAGCGCAGGCATTGTGCCGGGAGCGCTCCGGCTGCCAGCCAGCGTCAGGGTGATTCACGGGACCCTTTTTTATTTTTTATGTGACGAGATTTGCTAGTAAAACAAAACTCATATTGTTTATTATTCACAATTTTCCACGCTCTGAAGCATTCTGGTCAGCAGCCTTTTATTTTGCTAGAACTTCATTTGGAAGGATGTTTGCCTGTCAGTGCTTGAGCTGTCCTGGTGTTCTGAAATAACGATTTCAGATCATTTTTCCCTTTTACAAGGGTGAATCTCTCAGAGCAGATGTCGCTCTCCCCAGCCCCCCGCATCCTCCCATGGAAGAGGGTACTTTGAAGGTCTGAGATGAGGCTGTGGGGAGAGGGAACAAACCCCACACATATTATATGATGAGGCGAAGAGTTAATAAGCAGCAGTGTGGAGCGTAGCTTCGCCTCCAGCGCTGTCTTAGGTGGTCGTCCTGCTTGACTGGGGCTGGCAGGATGGATGAGAAGAAGTGTGCAAGAAGAGAGGAGGACTGCTGTGCAAGAGGCTGTATCCCAAAGAGGCAGAAGGAGCAGGCTTTCTTATTGTTTGGCGATTTAACCAGTCTCCTCAGCAGTCTGTAAGTGCTGCAGCCCCAGACTCAACATTTTATTCCTTGAAATTCTGCCCCAGTTGGGGCAGGCCAGCTCCAGCTTTCCCAGCAGCTCTGCCTTTCCCCTCGTTAGCAGCCTTTCGTTAGTGAGGAGGCACGGTTTGAGGAACACAAGCAGAAGCAGCTAGGGTGAGCAGCCCAAATGCTGTTTTCCTTTAGTGCTTCTGACGCAGGGCCACAAAACCTCACTCATCTATTAGGTTTTTTTCCACAAATCAAGACCATCTCCACTTCAGCTTATTTTATTTCCGTGTATGGTCATCCTTTCTGCCCTGTATGGCAATCCCCTGTACGTTAGAACCAAGAGGTGTCCTGGTGCCCAGCTCCTGGAAGAACAGGGGCTTCTCCAGCACCGCTCCAGAGGCAGCGTCGCTCCGCTTTCCCAGGGATGAAATGACTGGCTCTCTTTTCATCCTTCTCCCTTCCCGCACTGAGCGTCCCTCTGCTTCTGTCAAAACCTAATCACAAGTGAAGGTGTCTCCCACAGAGGATGTCTTCATAACCATGGCAACTCCATCAGCAGCTCATGGGCACATTGCAGAGCTGCTCGTCGGGAAGGACAGCTTCCCTTGCTCAGGGAGCTTTTCTTGCTCTTGCCTACCTGCGAACATTTTCCCTTTCTGTAATGAAAGTGGGAGAAAAGCACATCCAGGGCTGGTGGTTCCTTTTTCTGGGAGATGCTTTCAAAACCAGACAGACTGGAAGGATGGTTAGACTAATCTGAAGTGAGTGGAGAAATGCAATTTCTAAACGCAGTGGTTACATTGCAGAAGAAGTGATGATTCATGAGTCTTAGCAAAGTGCTTTGGCCATCTTTTCAAGTGGCATTAATATTGTTACTGCTCTTGCAGTGGCTGAGAACCTTTTATTGCATACATTTCCCTTATAAAAAGTACTACTAAGGCTGTTTTCCAGAACAGTTGCAGTGTGCATCAGAGCTGTTGTTCTGACAGTAAATAGTTCATTGAGGTGTGCAGGTCCGTTCCAGCATTGACAGTTCTTGTATTAGCTTTCTGAAAATTGACCTTAAAATGACATCGCTGGGTCCAGTGTTTGTAGTTTCAAACATTTTCAAACCAGTGCTATTCATGTTTCAAACAGGAATATTTCTTTGCTTCCCTAGCTGCCCGCTATGCCAGCTCAGTGCTGACTTCACATTACAATTAATAAACTTTCCCCAAGCTGCCTTTTGCCTTGAGTGACTTGGTGCACTCTCCTAGGGGGGTTTTGGTACATATTGGGACCCTACAGTCAGGTTGTTACAATCCACCTTCATCTAAACAACTGTGCGTGTAAAGATTATTTATCATAAAGGTGCATACTGTCTTCTTACTTAACTTGGTTCACTCTGAAGCGGAATAAAGTGTGTGTAAATGAGACCTTAGCAGTCATTGTGGATCAGTTTTGCAGTTTGTCTTATCCCACGCTAGCCCTCATCGTAATTGTGAGACTGTCGAGATGATTTCAGCAAGGAATAGAAGGCAGGAGATAAAGAGGAGATAAAATGCGCTGGGATGGTGACATAAATTTCGTTCTTTTCCAGAGAATGGCCCCAAAAATGAATGTAATGTGTTGACATTAAAATGTTAATAACAGGGTTTCTGTTCAAAATTAATTTTATATCTAATTGTCCTCCATTTCACTTTAAAAAATTGAAGTTCTTAGATGCTTAAATCTAAAACAAAGCATTTTACTCTAGGCCAGATGAAATATTTTCATAGAAATGAAATTATCTTTTTCAATTACAAACAGCCCCTAAAATTAATTATTTGGAGAGTCCTAGGGAGAAATAATGGGAAATGAATATGCAAGTTGGACGCTACTGAGCAGGCAAAAAGAAGCTGTTGTTTCTTTGTGCAGCACTGGGGAGATTTTTATTGGTCATTAATACTAAGATAATTTCTGGTACAGATACATCATAAAAATTCCGAGCTATAAAAACCAGCCTGGGATCTGAGAAACATGACTTATCATGAAAGATGGTAGAGGCTTCAGCTATTGAGCTTATCAAAAGAGAGAAAGAAAAAGTGATCAGTTGTGGTGTGATTACAGTGTGATTTTGTGGGAAGAGAATTTTGGTAGCAGCACTCTAATCTAGAGAAGCATAGCAAGGTCTGAACCGTGGAAGTTGAAGCCAGATGAGCTCGGTGGCGAGTGCAACCCTGAGGTGGTTGGTTTGTTTTTCAGTTTGTGGGGTTTTTTGGAACAAGGATAATTAAGTTTTGGAACAATTCCACGGGCAGGGAAGTGGGGAATGAAAGATCTTCTGTTTCTTACAGAGATGTTCAATCTTACCTTTCAGAAAGATGCACCTTTGCTCTGGCAGCAGCTGGGTGACCATGGGGTGATGATAAACCTCTCTAGCCTCCACAGCCTTAAAGCTGGACGGGTTATTTTACTTTCTGCAATCAGCATTACTTACTGTCAAAGTTTAGATTTTTTCCTTAAAGGAAGAATATCCAGACTTGCTTCTTGATTTAAGAGACTGTCTTCTCAGCTTTGGAGACACATGGTTTTCAATTAGTATAGAAAGACAGGAAGTAATTCACGTCACTGTTAGTTTGGACCTAATTGTAATTTCTGAGATCTGAACACAGATTTTTAGCACTGAGAGTCAAGCTTTGCAGCATCCCTTGGACAAAGTTCTCTTGCAGCAATACTTTCCATAATGATGTTTATGGATCAAGACAGGGGAGTAGATATAGCCTATCAGTTCTACATTTTATTTGAATGAGGATGTAGAAGCTCTGAAAGGAGTAACATTTTTGTAGAGGAAATGTGTTTTTCCCTGGCAGCTCAGAATAAAAGATCGGTTTGTACTTTGCATTATTTTGCCTCTTCTTCAAAGAAGTTGCAAATCAGGCTGTGCTGTATGAGAGCACAGGGCGGCTGTTCCCTGGCGCAGAACTGGATTTGTATTGCTTGGCTATTACTTCTGAATCTTTAAGGCAGAGCCAGCTCTTCTCCAGCGGATGGTAATGTTCAGAAATATTACACCTATCCCTAGGAAAAAAATTGCTGCGAGAAAACCACGGCTGCGAGTGCGTGAACAAAAATGGGAATTGCAAGTACGGGCAGTTCTGTTTGAAGAACAAGGGGAATTGCAAGTATGAGCATTCCCGTTTGAACCGATGTTCCACAAGCCACCATGATGAATAAAATACTGAGTTAAAATGATCACAAATTGAGCCAAACAGCCTTCTCAGAAATTACTAATTACGTATACCAGGCTGGGTGCTGAAAATACAATTTGTAGTTTTTGTTTTACCATTACAGCACTATATTTTCAAGTATTTTTTTGAAAGCTCAGCTTGCATAGCTCAAATTTTGATTCACATTGGAGTGTGATTTTTCTACGCAACGTAGATCAGCCACTGGCAGCCCTTGAATTAATAGTGGGTTATGTATTTGGACTGTGAGCAGTAAATCCAGCTTCATTGTCACGTTTGACACTGTGCATTGTGTAGGATCATAATATTTAGAGCGTGTGTTGACATTTGTACAGAATATTTAGATTTCCTATTTATGTTGCACTATATATAGATTTTACCAAAAAGGATCTTGACCAAACATTGAGTGGGTAAATGAATTATTCATTTTGGTGTTTGTACGTAGGTAAATTAAGGAAATTGCAACTCCTTTCCCAAGCAATGCTTAGGATCAGAAGTAAAACTTATTACTGTTTGTCCATGTCAAGAATGGGTCCATGGTCCATATCTTTACAGAAAAGGAGATGTCCTCGTTATAACTCATCTTGTGAACTCAGAGTGGACCTCAAAGAGTGATCAGAGGATGACATTTTCCACCTCTGAAAGTTTGTCTGTTTTATTTGCAGAGATGAAAGCAATGCCTGCCATGGGAAAACAAACAAACAAAAAAGCCAACGAAACACCAACCACCCCAAAATCCCACCGAGCAACATGTCCATTGCTATTGATTTACTTTGTTGAATATCATGGCATATTTAGTTCCAGAGCAGGGGAGCACTACAGAATTAGTCTGTAATCCTGGGTATTTTTTATCCACTAGTGCAATTCTAAAGTGCAGCACATACAAGCTGCTGGGTTCAGTGCAAACTGCAGTCCTATTTAAAGGGCATCGTCCATTAGAGCAGCGCTGTCTGGTGAAAAAAATTACCTTCCCATTAGAGGACAAAGCTGCTCTGTAATTAAGATAATGATTTTTTTTCTATGGTTGTCTTTTATCTTATTTTTCTAGCTAGTTTTTTGTTCTTTCCAACTATTAAGTTTTCAAAATTAAACATGTTGGGGAATCTTTTACAAGGTGCTAAGAAAAACTGAGCAACGGCTGGCTGCTGAAATGAGTCAGCTGAGAGGTGTTTAGCCCAGTGGGTGCAGACAATAATTTAGTGAATAAGAAAGGCTCCATGTTTGAAAGGCCGTGGTCTCCATTCTCAATGAAGTGATGATGCTGGAGATGTTTTGTGAACCATCATCTTATCAGATACAGAGCCTAAAGGCATTGGGCTGAGCGACAGAGCTATGGCTGCATCACTTACATCTCTGGACAGGGGATTCTGTACGTTGGAGGAAAATCTGGCACGGCAAGAAGAGCTTCATATGGCTGCTCTTCCCTCCTTCCCCTTGTCACCAAGACAGAGCTGAGGAGTCATCTTGTATTTTCTGCCAAGGTCAGTAATGACCTGGAGCTCTTGTTCTCCAAGCACTATGAGGCAGGGATCTCTCGCAGCGCTTCTCAAAAGCTTCATGCCTGCTCTGTTTAAATTGCTCTTCTAAGCTCTGGTAGCCTAATTAAGAGCTGTTTGTGTCTTACCTGTGTGTATCACCCTGTGGTTGCAGACAGCAGCTCCAGCAAGGCACGGAAGGTCGAAATCTTGACAGACAATTAGGCAGTAAATGCCCATGGGGACCTTGGTTAGGGAGAGGGTTGCTGGTGACTTTGCCAGCCGACCCTCCCAGCCTGGGGACATCTCCCTGCAGCCTAAGGGGACTTCACTGAGGTTAGTGCCACAGGTCCCTGTCCCCCACCAGCATTTCCTTCCCCTCTTGTCGGTGGCCTCGGTTAAATGCCTTGCCTCATCTTCAGCCACCCAGTTATCTCTACCGACCTAATCACCTCCCATTGCCTTTGCTGCTCCCTGCATTTACAGTCTCTGCTCATCTCTGCCTCTTTCCTCAAGGTACAGGTGCCTGTCTCAGCCTTAGCTCATAACCCTTTATCCTCTCATCTTTCCTGCCTTTGCATGCAACCAATTTTGCCTCCGTTTTAATCTGTGATCTATAAAGCAGAAGTCAAGTAATATTATGAGGTAAATGGGAGTGTATTGCATCTCCTGGTGTGTAGGCTGAAGGGAACAGTGAAGGTCTAAAGTGCACTGCACACCCCAAAGCTTTGAATCGGAGCCCCAAAACCCAGATATTTGCTTTTCAGATGGGCTACGTTTAAATAAAAGGAAATGAATCTTCCGTTTTCCTCTCTGGTTTTTTAAGCATCTTAAGAGTGAGCCTGTGGCTGTTCTCCCTCAGAGCAAGGCAGCCTGCAAGCAACCAGCAGATAACAAAACACAGACTTCAGATTTTCACTGGCCTGAGTCTGTACTTCAGGGAAAAGGGTCCATCACGAGAGCTGGAAGTGCTGCTGATGCAAAGGATCAGTGTGTCCAAGGAGCCTGGAGGTTTCTCAGTGCATTTTCTGGGCGTAAGACTTCAGGCAACCCTGTGAACTTAAATCTTTACCTTGCAAGCAGAGCCCTCCTTCCTCTGACTTATAAATCTAAGCAGGTAAAAAAGGCTGAAGCATCCCAGAAGCTACTGTAATAGGGCCCACTTGCCCAGGAAAGCCTCCTTCTAGCCCCAGGACCACGGAGGAGACTGGGAGGACTGGTCATAGTGCCAAATGCAAAACAGGTTCACCTCCCAAAAAATTTCAAAAGAGAAACTTGAAAATACAGTGCCTCCCAAAATGCATTTTAAAGTTAAATGGGAATCTCTTCTTCTACCCCCTTCTCCTGGGGTTTATTCTTTGCTTTATTTATTTAAGAAAAAGAAACCGAGAGCAAACAATAGCTCTGAATTTCATTCTTAACTCTAAAGGGTTTCACTTGAAACCTGGCTAAAATCAAGGCTCATCTGCCAGGAAGAGCAGGAAAACCTGACTGCTCTTGTAGGTGCGAATAAGTACCAACTGTTTTATCAGTATTACTGCTCTAAATGAAAGTGGGTGTAAGAAGAAAGTTAGCCACTACAAGCATTAGAACAAAACATGCCTCCCGCCCCTGTTACGCCACTTGCTGCCTTGGTGCCCTGGCTTCTGCTTCCAGCAAGGGCAAACCCTCTGCTGTGCTCTTCTGTGGCTGGTTCTGCTTCCTGTGATCCCCTTCCCCTGGAACTGGAGTTACACAACAAAAAGAGGCAGCCCGGCGTGGCACGGGCTCCTTGGGCACCAAGTGTCACTGCCTTCCCACGGCACAGGGATGGGTTCATGCTCCGTGTGCTCCACTGGGATCTCTCTGGCTGCAGCACTCTGCTCATCCCGAGAGGGGAAAGCAGATGTTGGGAGGCAGAGGGTTTGCTCCATCTTCTGAAAAGTAGGTGCCACTGCCAGGTCTCCATGATCTAATCTCTTCCTGAGCAGGCAGTGTGGGTGAGCTTTGCCTTTTTGCATCCGTGTCCTGCCTGTGCCAGAGAGGGTGGCGAGTGGCTGGTGCAGGCTCTGCTCCAACAGCAGTGCAGCTGAGGGTGGCCCTCTCCAGCAGAGAAATGCTGTGTTGGCTATTATTTTTTTGGAAGATCTGGCTGGAAAGCAAAAATTCTGATTCAGAGATGGGGGGGTAAAAAAGGAGAAACCTAAGCATCGGTATCTGTTTTTTCCAGAGGCTTACAGCTCTCTTTAATGCAAGTGGGTTCCTATAGCTGTTTTCCTTGCCCCTTGCAGTAGCTTCCTAAATGAGATTTACCTGCAGGGACAGGAGTCTCTTATCACTGTTTCTGGCATAGCTTCTCTTCTCTACTTCATAATCCCCACTATGAAGGAGATCTGACTTCCAGTCCTTGCCTGAATGGGGAAGACAAGGCAGGAGCCCAGTCTGCCTGTGTTCTGTGTGGAGATCTTTCTCTCTGAGAGATTTGGCCAGAATATCCAATTTCACCTGAAGCCAAACCAAAAAGGGGGGATTCAAAGAAGGAAAAAAAACCCCTTTAAGTCTCAGTTTATAATTGAAATCAGAAACTTGTTTAAACAAACAAACAAACAAAAAAGCACTGCAAAAGGGAAAAGAGAGAGTAGAGTAGGGACCCAGGTTCAGCCGCTGCTTCCACCATCTCACCTGAGGTTTGATCCTGCCGTGCCTGCTTCATGATCTCTGCGTCAGCTGTCTCCTCTGTAAAAGCAGAGTGATAATACTTGCTGTTAATAAAAACACTTTTAAGATTAGGTACTTTTAGAAAATTAACATAGCATGTTCCTGAAATTTGTCTGAAGTTATGACAACTTGCTTATGGAAATTCTCCTGTGGGAGAGAAGAGACAAATATTTTGAAAGGCTCACAAGGTAATGTGATGATAAATGCCAGGATCTTATTTTCCAGACTGTTCTGTTTTCCTTCCTCTTTGTTCCCTCCCTGGGGGCTGTGTTGCAGGCAGTTGCAGGCAGCGGGGGCATTACTCATGGCAGGTGTCAGTGGGAGGATGGGGGTAACCGGGCATCCTCTGATTTGCGGCACAGCGACAGGGCACTGGGGTCCTAATCTTTAGTCTGACACAGAAAAATGAACTGGCTGGCTAAGGGTAAGAACCTGTTGATATCTTCCTTTGCCCTCCCACAAATGAACTCTTACTTTCTGTAACTGGGAAACTAGAGTTGGGCCTGTCCCACCATTCATACTCCCATCTCTCCCACCAGGCAGTTTCTCAGGAGAAGTCAGGAGAGTCTCGATTCGCCCTCTAAACTTGGGAGACTTTCTCTTTTTTTATATGGCTCCTTCTCTCTTGTGCGTTTACTCCAAACTCTACTTCTGAGTGCTGCGGATCTTACTAGGGAGACCCTCTGAGCAGGTCTGCTTGTCACCAGCGCTGCCCCGTGAGCAAGGTGCTGAGCAAGGTGCTGAGCAGCGTGCGGCAAGAGGAGCCTTCGCCCAGCTCCGGGCTCAGCCTCTGCCAGCAGGCAGGAGGAGCTCACTTCGCGGTGCTACCAGAAACAAGCTGCAGAATTGGACCTCATGCACCTTGATCTTGGAAAAGATATGCCCAGAACATCTGAGCAGACTCAGTGGCTCATCCAAATTGAATCTCAGTGCCAAGGCGCTCGGTTTTGACCTGAGCTATAAAATTAATCCCCACAAAGCCATTGGCGTTCTGCAGAGGGGAGCTGATAGAACAGCACCTTGTGTTTTATTTCTGGTGTTATTTCTTTCGGCCACAGTTTATTTGGCACAAAGCACAGGAAAATTACAGGGATACGTTTTGTGATATGTTTGTCAGGAGGCAAACCCTGGCACTGCTTTCTGTCAGCAGCAGCGAGCCGTGCCAGCCTGCCGTGCCACTGTGTCCCGAGAGCGCGAGCAA